>CAMXCT020003212.1:40004-489984 GCA_947184155.2 Cladocopium goreaui | reverse complement strand
GAGCCTTGGCGCGCTTCCTGCTGAAGCTCTTGGTGCACTTCGTAGAGACTCTGTGCGGCAAAATGTTGGTTCAGCCGCTTCTTGATGCGAAACCGTGCTTGGCCACGCCGTTTCGCCTCGGGCACGGCAACCTGATCTGCATGGATTGAATGTGAATATTCACATTCCTCCCCCTTGGCACAACCAGCTGTGTATGAATAGAAGAGGCAGGGATCAAGATAAAGACCAGCTGGAGCTTCCCTTGAAGGTCTGGAATGATGCACAGCTGTCTCAGCAATCTCTATGGCTGAAGACGGAGCTGGCTTAACGACTGAATCCTGAAAAGCCACAGCCTTCATCTCCTCGTCTCCAGATTGCCCTGACTGCCCTGACTGGTTCGTTTCATTGTTGGAGTCCCCGGAGGCATCCCGAACACACTCATTCACACGTAGAACCCATCCTGTGAGATCACCAAGGTCCAGTGTTTCAATGGCAAAAAGTAAACACCCCTACGCAGCCTTGAAAGCCTGTGAAAAGAAAACAGCAATCTGTATGTTGGCGTGGAGATCGCAAGAAATTCAATGAAAATCAAATGTGATCAGGATGATGAGAATGATGATGATGATGATGATGATGATGATGAAGGTGGTGGTGGTGGTGGTGATGGTGGTGGTGATGATGGTGGTGATGATGATGCTGGTGGTGATGATGATGCTGGTGGTGGTGGTGGTGGTAATGAGCGGGCAAACAATTTGTTTTGCGAGGCAACCAACCCTCAAGTGAAGCATTATCGCATCAAAATGACCACCCCCAACCTCTGTCAGAAACAAATCCCAAGCATTCAAGGTTTCAAACAGTGAAAGACGAAGACAAGAGAGCGTAGAACACCTCACTCTGCTCCTGTCAGGGTTGAACCGCTCGACCCTGACGATGATTGGCTGCACCGTTCTGTAGGGCTTGTTCCGGACATGAAACTACCGCTCACCTGACACGGCTGTGGCAAGGCTTTTACCACCGGCCCGAGTAAACATAGATAACACAAATAAAATAGAATAACTACAATAACATTCCTCTGGACGCATGTCTGGGAGATTCTCTAACTCCCCTTGCGCCCAAAGAACGAACTCCCTCTGAATTCTGTCCAACCTTTTCTGTTCCCTCGGGCCCTCGGGGCTGCCCTTTCGACCAAAAGCGTGCTAAAAGCAGCCACGGCACGTGTTTTGTGTTTCTGCCACCTCTTCAAATGGCACACTACCTCACTACCTTCCACTGAACCACAAATTTTACGGGAGACACAACCTGCAAGATGTCCCATGCAAAGCTGAATTCTGATACTTTGCGAAGCTACCATTAGTAGCCTGAAGGCAATAGGCACTTGGTAGTTGATGTGTGGGAAGGGTTGATCTATGTTGATCTGGCTGGTGGTTTCAATCCCAAAATTAGGTAGAGCTGACGCTTAAATAGTGTGCCAACCAAAGTACTTTGTGTAGGATGGAACATAGCAGTAGCAAATTTTCAACACCAGCCAGTGATGATCCCCGATTTCTGCCCAGCAGCGGATTTGTGAAAGAAACTCTGAAAGACTGTGAAGATCAAGCCAGGAAAGCACTCCTCGAAGAAGTCTGTATCATAGCCAAAAATGGCGGCCAATGCAACATCGAAATAATCCTGCTGGTCCACGTCACCATCCTCACCTAAGAGTCAACATGGATTTTACACAGGTCTTGTCCAAAAAGGGACTTCAGAAATGTCCTATTCACCTTTAGTGGCCAGCAAGTTGCGAGGATACCACGACACCTGCAAGATGGTCTTGAAGTATCGGTAGACGCTACCTGCGGGGCTTCAAGGTCACATCCACTGGAAATGGGCCAAAGTCTGATCCAACCCATCCATTGAAACACCACAAAACGGTTCTATCCAATGTCCTGCAAACATTCACTTTTATGACATGAACATCCTGATATAAACTGAACCTGGTTGGTGGTTTCAACTCCTCTGAAAAATATTAGTCACATGGGATTATTATTCCCAACATGTGGAAAAATCAAAAATGTTCCAAACCACCAACCAGAACTGGATTTGCGATGATTCATGTGCTTCATGGTCTGCCCTATAGGTCTCCGTCCAAGCCCGCTCCTTCGAAGCGCTGAAGAAGCGCTCTGCGAAAACGCGCGGGGCCAAGCGAGGCGCCGGTAGCGATGCCAAACAGCTTGGGCTGTTGTCCACTTGACATTTTGGTGCCAAAAACCTGGAAGAAACGTGGGATTTGCCCTCAGATTAGGATGTATATATATATATATATAAAATTAGGTACGAAAGAAGTGGACTCTTTGAATGGGTTACACGGTTACACTTTGGGTGGGTTTACAGTGTAACGCCTCGTTGTTGATGAGTCATGCACATCCAATTTGCTACCCGCCCTGCATCCAAATGCCAGAATAATCAGTATATAAGTATATATATATATACTGCGTATAGTAATACCCCAAAACAAAGGCAACACAATTTACAGTAAATACCGTGCAAAAAGTGCCAAGTTCCATGTTAATCTCTGAAATTGCAAAAATCGTGTTTTTTGAGGTCAACCTGGACCATCACGCACCGGAAACACCCCCCAATTAACCTGAACCAAAACTAATTTTATTTTATTATTTTTTAAAATGTTATTTTGCCACGGGGGTACCACTATTAGTAGGAATGCAATGAATATACTATGCGTCGATTTTTTTTGGGAAGTTACTAGACATACTATCTGGCCAATGATTCCTCGGATATTGGGCGCAGTGCCTTCCAATTCAGTTGGGTTTCTCCTCCCCAATTCTCGGTGGCAAGTCTTCAAGTTTTCTTGGGCGAGAACTAAGCCTCAAATCTCCTTGGATTTCTAAGTGCAAATGTTTTTGGCCATGTTGGCCTTTGAAATGTTACTGTTACATATATCTATAGATACCATAGATATTTCCATGGGCGAAACTCCGCCTGGTGATCGCCCAGCCGGGTCACATGGACCACCTCGCTGCGCCAACTCGTCCAACTCGTCTCGTCTCAGGCGTCAGCTTTTCCGAGCTCGTTGTCATCACCTAGCCGCAAAAACACGTGGAAAAAACAACACGTTAAAACAAATGAGGAAAAACGATGGCCGGTAAACACTCTGTCGATGGGTCATAGGAGGTCATCCATCATTTATCCATATGTGGTAGCTGGGTTTTGGTAGCATAAAATGCAATTTTCAGGTAAAGACATCAACCAATCTGAAGTATGCTGCGACACATGGACAACAAATGCCAACACAGCCAGTGTCCACAGTCCTTGTGTATCCGTTGCCTGGTTATATCCGTGTCACCGAACCCAAACTATCATTGGTGTTTTTCAAATGGTCATTTTTATGTCGTGATCTTTGGAGTCTTTGGTCACATCCCCCAATCTCTTAGCTTATCTTAGCTTGCATATCTATCACAGGCCACACGACTCGGGCGGCTACGGGGCCACATGGGTGAAATCCAAGGGCTTGTCGGATCGAACATTTGTCGAATCTGCTGGGGATGAAGCTGCTTGATGTATGTACCATCTGGTTATGACTAACAGGGCTAGCCATGGTGATGGCCCATAGAAATAGATGGTTTACCGAACTAAAAAATGGTGATTTTCCATGGCGAACTGTTAGTCATAACCAGATGGTGTATATATATAATATATAATATATATATATATGTATTACATGTATATCAAATCAAGCCATGGATATACAGCGGGGTAAACTGATAGTTCGATGTGGAAAATCCACCAGTAGATCACACACATACCCCAAAAACAGGGGAAAACCACATATTCCCCACATGTTCCTGATATATATATATATATATATATGTATATGTATATATATATATATATGCACAATATATTTATGGCAAATTAGTGGCATTCATATGTGGCATTCATATAAGTTTGACATTAACATGTTGCCTGTGACATTTTGACCATCCACGTGTCAACACCAGGGTCCAGGAGGCCCTGTGTTAAGCCCCGTCCTGTTTCTTCGTGAGCAGCACACCGAAGATAATCTTCGCAAAGTCGCGCAGGTTGAAGGTATAATGAACCTGCCAGAGTCTGCCGGGCACTGGCAACCTATGGCATAGCCGGTGATGACCATTGATGAACATCCAAGGCAGAGACGAGACTTGGTTCCCATGGGT
The DNA here is from genome assembly GCA_947184155.2 of Cladocopium goreaui. Lineage (NCBI taxonomy): Eukaryota > Dinophyceae > Suessiales > Symbiodiniaceae > Cladocopium > Cladocopium goreaui. Next base: position 485,815 of record CAMXCT020003212.1, on the reverse strand, counting down.
CCCATGACATGCTTCCCAGTAAAATGGTTTTATATGGTTTTAATATGTTTTAATATTTCTATCGAAGGTTTCTGCGAAGACCTATTCTGTCGCACGTTCGTCTTTTTGGCTTCGGGAAGCATCCCCAGCAGCCAATTGTTGTTTGGGACTCTTGGGGATGATCTGTTTCTGCCGCTCTGCCCATCTCCCAATGATCATGTCCTTGGGGTTCTCACATGCGGATGTTTTCTGGCTTAAAGAGTGTCTTGTGACCCTTTTCGGCCCAGGTGCATGATGTGCATGGCAAACCGATGTTTCAATATTATTTAGTAGTGACCCAACTCTGTCACTGGTCTTGAAGAACCACTTGCAACCTCTGAAGGCATAACATCCATGGGAACCTTGACGGCGACTGAGCCATACCAAGATGTTGACAGAACTTGGCACCCCAAGCCCCAACAGGTTTGAAGACACACCAAGGCCATCCAAGGCCATGCAAGGCCGAACATCAACAGCAAGCGGCGTGGAACTATCTGTCTATAATATATGAAAGTTTCAACCCCTGAAATTCCATAAATTCATGGTGTTTTTTTAACGGAGCATACTCCAACAGAGCAAGGTCATCAAAACAAATGCCACTTAGAGCTTTGCATCAACAAGTCAAACAGTCAAACCTTTTGACCCTTCAAAGTCGACATTCAATAACTAAAATTGCCCTGTCGGCTTTCCAACATTTATATACATTTATAACCTTTCAACCCGATTGATTGTTAAGGTAAGTGACCTAGCTCGCAAAACAAGCATGACCAACATATACTAATGCATGCTAACACAAACTTTCAACACACATAGCTTGTTATGCCAGTTCTTCCACCAAAGATAGTTACTCATGTTAACTTCATGTTAACTACAGTAGTTATCCATAAAAACATATTAACATAACAAAACTCCAACAACACCTGGGAGCTTTGTTATGCTTTGTTGGTTACTCCCATCTCCACACGATCGACTCACCAGATACGGGGGAGATCTGAGGTCAGAGCCGTTTTTCTCCGATCCTGGCGCTTTTTCACGGATAACCCTGGGATTTCCAAGGGATATCACAGCTGCCTGGGAAAGGGATGCTGATCCCCTCACATATGTGTGTTTCAATGGGATTTTCCTTTGTTTCTAGTGAGCTTTCCAAGGTGTGATGAACATATATATATATATATGACCATCCCAACAGGTAATATAGCTTTTCAATTATGTTCACAGGTTTCTACGTTTAAAATCTATCACCGTGTTTTTGGAGGAAGGGCTCAAATGGTCCATTCAAAAGCTTTGAGAACTGGATTTGGCAATTTCGACTGAATCTACCTGAATCTCGTATGTCAGAACTTGTGTTTAGTATCAACCTATCACGAAAAGGAAAAGCTCATCCCCAAATCCTCAGCAACTGCTCTCAACAACCTCACAGCTTCAAAGCTGCCTTTCTCCCCTAGCCATCGAGTCGTGGCAAACCTTCCAGGCGATGTAGACAATGTAGACTCATCCCGTTTGATCCAAACTTTTCGCAACCTCTGCATGCCTCTGCATGCCTCTGCATGCCCCTGCAACATCAACAGCTATAACTCAAGCCAGCCTCGGTGTCATGCTGCTTGCAGTCGGGGTCAAAGGCCCATCTGGTGCACCAGTAGCCCCGACCATCAAAGGTTCGGAGCTGACTGGTGATCATCGACACGGCGGAAGCTCTGATTCCCATGCCAAAACCATAGCCCAAGAAGTAGTTGGCCCTGGTGGCAATGGCCACTTCCAGGAAATAACCGTGAAGTTTGGACCAAACATTGGAGCTTTTCCTGTTTTTGTGCTCTGACATCTCGAAAAACGCCTGGATGTCGGAGGATGGAAGCAGCTCATCTGTAATGCTGTGCACTTGCGCTTGGCTACATAGCATGGCATAGGATTCACGGAGGCCTGCTAATAGCTGGGATTCCCTTGGAAGATTCGTCATCAAAAAAACGTCGGAACAGTGCAGGGCAGAAGGCACACAGCCCCGCAAGACATCGGCGTATTTATCTGGGAGAGAGAAGGCAGCCATAAATTTCTGACTCTTCTCATGCCACCCCCAAGGATGTTTGTACGGAATATCGTCTTCCTCCTCCGAAAAATTCCTCGATTGGGGCGGGAAGGGATCCAAATGGATCCAAGAAAATCCGGGGCCCTGGAACCTCCTCAATCACCAACATTGGAATGAACATATTTGTTGAAACATTTTTTTTCCAGTTTATTTTTCCAAACCGGGTCCTCCATCGAAAATGGGCCGCTTTGAATCTCCAGTCCTCTGGCGACCCGGCCCTGGTCGCTGAGCGGTTCATGCGCTGAACCACCCGATCTGCCAGCCACAAGAAGGACTTGCTGAAGCGGATGAGACTCCACATGCTGGGCAGCCAATTCGCCTGCGCCGCCTCCGGAAAGATAAAGATAAGGCGCCACTGATAGACTTCAGGTGTCGTTTTGATTGTGTTGTGTCTTTGAGTCTTTGACTATTTGACCATGGTTTTGGATATTTTGGATGGGATCGGGAATGCTACCAAACGCTTGAAACTATACCTATCCATATCCGAAACAGCCTGCTGATGCTTGCTATGGCCTTGCCAAGATCCATACCTTGCAACCGCAATCGTTCCAGACCATTCCATTGGTAGAGTTGGAAACCCAAGCGATGACCTGGCACATCCCAACCCAGAAAATTGCTGGATGATGATTGAAATAAAAAAATGCCAGCGAAAATGGAGATGGGACATATGACCAAATCAAAGTTCTGGAATATTCTTCATATATCATTTTTGTGTAGTATACATGTACAAAAACCGATTGCTACAAAATCATGCGCAATCAAGAATCAACAAAGGACACATCCAACGAAAAGTCCCCAGCTGGACCCTTTCCAGTCATAGAGCCGCCGCAGGGCATCCAATTCCCATCAATGATCTCGGACCAGAATTTATCCAGTTATTATACCAGTGGTTTATCCCTCACTGTTGCTGGTTAAATCCTTTTTTTGGGTGAAGTCACCATGTTTCTTGGTGAAATCGTTATTTTTCTTGGTTAAAAATCCAACATTTCTAGTTGAAATCACTTTTTGCGGGCTAAACTCACCATGTTTCTTAGTGATTTCTCCATGCTTCCCACGGAAATTACCCCGTTTCCTTCAAATCCCCACCATCCAGCCATCTCCACCCAACCTCTGGCCCCACCAGACTCCGCCAGGGCGTTGCGCAGCTCCAGCCGGAACTTCTCCATGTCTAACGTATTCTGGGCATCGCCCTGGAGACAAATCAGGCGCCGCACCAGGACCTTGCTGTCGTTGTAGACGCCCACCTCCTGGAAGCGTTGGGGCCCAGTGACATGGGGCATGTTGAAGGGTGAACACATATGGCATTAATGTGGGACAACGTGGGAGTTGTGATTATTATGGTTGTTTATTATTATTACCAGTAGTACCAATAGGAAACCTATAGGAGAGCTTGGTTGTTGTGAATCACGGATGGCAGAGCGAATCCGCTGATGGACCGAAAGGTGCTTGAGGTCTCCTCTCTTTCTCTCTCTCTTTCTCTCTCTTTCTCTCTCCTTCCTTCTCTCTCTCTTTCTCTCTCCTTCCTTCTCTCTCTCTCTCTCTCTCTTTCTTTCTCTCTCTCTCTCTCTTTCTCTTTCTCTTTCTCTGACTACCTACCTACCTACCTACCCACCGACCTACCCACCTATCTATATATGTATGTATCTATCTATCTATCCATCTAATCTAATCTAATCTACCCTAATATAATCTAATCTAATCTATCCTATCTATCTATCTATCTATCTTACTAATCTATCCTATTTATCTTACTAATCTATCCTATCTATCTTACTAATCTATCCAACCTATCCAATCTATCCAATCTACCGAATATATCTAATCTATCTAATGTATCTAACCTATCTAATCTATCTAATCTTTCTAATCTATTCTAATCTACCTATTCTAATCTACCTATTCTAATCTACCTATCTATCTACCTATCTACCTATCTACCTATCCACCTATCTACCTATCTACCTATCTATATCTATCTATCTATCAATCTATCAATCTATCAATCTATCAATCTATCAATCTATCAATCTATCAATCTATCAACCTATCTATCTATCTATCTATCTACCTACCTATCTATCTATCTATCTATCTATCCCTATCTATCCTATCTATCCTATCTATCCTATCTACCCTATCTATCCTATCTATCCTATCTATCCTACCTATCCTACCTATCCTACCTATCCTAGCCATCCTATCTATCCTATCTATCCTATCTTTCCTATCCATCCTATCTATCCTATCCATCCTATCCATCCTATCCATCCTATCCATCCTATCCATCCTATCCATCCTATCCATCCTATCCATCCTATCCATCCTATCCATCCTTTCCATCCTATCCATCCTATCCATCCTATCCATCCTATCCATCCTATCCATCCTATCCATCCTATCCATCCTATCCATCCTATCCATATCCTATCCATCCTATCCATATCCCCTATCCTATCCATCCTATCTATCCGTTCTATCCATCCTATCCTATCCTATCCTAGCCTATCCTATCTATCTATCTATCTTATCTATCTAATCTATCTAATCTATCTAATCTATCTAATCTAATCTAATCTAATCTATCTATCTATCTATCTGCAAGCTTGAAAATGAAGCTATTTTGCGAGGCTTCCTCAGTTTTCAAACTTGACAACATCAAAAACGCAGCAATTCAGCGAGACTGCCTCAATTTTTGCACTTGACACTATCAAAAACGAAGCAATTCTGCGAGACTTCCTGTTTTTTTGAAATTGACAACATCAAAAGCGAAGCAATTCTGCGAGACGTCCTTCAAAAATGGAAAGTTGAGTGCAGAGCTGACGGCCTCGTACCAAATGTGTTTTGCGATTTTTCCAGTCCATCTATCGAAACTACTGCGCCTGCCACGAAAAAGTGATGCCAGGTCATACGAAAGTGCTGCACCTGTCACGCAAAATCATCTCAGCAAACCTGAAGGTCTGAGGCTCCAAAATGCAACCCGTCTCAGGAAATCAGCGCCCGGGACCTCCTAACAGCTCTGATGAACATGTCTCTTGTACGGCGCCCGCCACGGAAACTGCAGATTTGCAGATCCTCTTCAAATGTCCCACGCCTGCCATCTTGTTTGGAAAAGCGACATAACCCTCACGTTTTTCTCACTTTTGACAAGGTCCACAATCCCTTGCGCCTGCCACGCGAAACGACATCCGAACGTCCAAAAGAGGCGCGAACATGTAGTGTTTTTAACATTTTGACTTCGGAATCTGCTTCGCTTCACAACGGTGTGCACTTTTTCGACATCTCAACTTCCAAAAGTGGTCCGAACCTGGTGTGTTTTGTACATTTTGACTTCGAAGTGTGCTTCGTGCCGCAACGGCGTGCACTTTTTCGACATCTCAACTTCCAAAAGTGGTCCGAACCTGGTGTGTTTTGTACATTTTGACTTCGACATGTGCTTCGTGCCACAACGGCGTGCACTGTTTCGACATCTCAACTTCCAAAAGTGGTCCTAACATGTGGTGTTTTCAACATTTTGACTTCTAAATGTGCTTCGCGCCACAACGGCGTGCAATTTTTCATCTCTCATCTGGCCAGATGGCTCCGCACCCGCCGCTTTAGCCAGCCTACTTTTCGACCCTCTGGAGCCACAAATCATTGGAATAACGCAGTGTTTCGCGACTTTCACCTGCATCTTCTTTCTTCTGACTCTCTCTCTTCTCTGATCTTCTCTCTTCTGCTCTTCTCTTCTCTATTCTTCTGCTCCGCCTCTGCTTTTCATCTGTTCATATTGTCGGAAGTTTGACTTCTAAACTTCCTTCGACTAATATTATTGATATTATTATTAGTATTATTATTATTACTATTGCTATTGCTATTATTGTTATTCCTTTTCTTCTTATTATTGCTATTACTGTTGTTTATTACCCCCTTTCTTGTTGTATCATATGAGGCTTGTATGGGATCACACAGGACAATGTAGGAGACAATTGGAATTAAATTCGGATCATATGGTGCTAAGTTGATTGAAACAAACTTGTGAAGACTCCCCGAAACACCGAAAAAATATGCCATGACAAGGAGCAAGAAGGAATACCCCCTGGTAATTTGTTCCATAGCGAGGAAAACTGCCGATTTACAGTTTTCTGTTGTTGCCAGCGCTCTCTCAGCCTATGAAACAAATGAATACAAATTATTTTTACCCTATTGACAATGGTGAATTTCCTTAGCAAAGGGCTAAATTACCGCAGAGTGTTGACATGAATTTAACCAAATGCGGGATAAAAGTGCGTCATGCATGTAATCAACATTCATCAATCAACACCATTCAATGTTAATGTGTTGCCAGACTGGGCCTGTTTTCAAACTTGCCATAACTTATGGCTTCTCTCCATGTGTTTGACTCATCTCGAAATGCCCGAGGAATATGGATGCGCCTAGCTCCGAATCCCTCAATTCACCACCAAATAGTTACAGTCCGTGCCATTTCTTAAAACATTACTTTCCTCATTAACTTGCTATTTCATCGATATTTGGCATATGATTTCTTATGCCACTTGTATGTAAAATATCACCAAGTTTTCATGGTAAAAAAAACCACATGTCCCACTTATATCACAACCATCCTACTGATATCCCCATTACATTCACCAATGATATGTTGTATCTCCGTCATATTCCCTACATACCGCTGGATGGAACATGACACTGGGACTGGGATGGTTTATTCCTGGTTGTGCCACATTAACCATGCTCTTTAGTCACACGCCCGCTAACCACACATGTAATATCATAAGGTATCCCCAACATGTCATGATGTGAGGTGCTTAGAATTTGTGCGGAACTCTATGTTTCCCGACAGTCTGGACATATCAATCCACTTCAGTCATTAAAAAACCCTACCCCATCTCATGAAATACATTGAAATACTAGTTGGTTGATAGGTTTTCCTACTATGGATTATCAAAATCACCCAAAAAAACTAGCGAGTAAAAGCCCCACCAAAGTAACCGATCACCCAGGGCATGTCTCCGTAGGAATCCGCGAGTCTCCTGATTGAAATCCGGTCGATCTTCACAGTGCAGGATGGGTTCCATTCGGTAGTTGCCCATGGTAACCAAGCCGCCGCGTAGCGCCACGTCAGTCAGGAGGAACCTACGGGAGGTTGCATGGGCCACAATGGGGATATATGTGCATGCACATGTGTATGTGTATATGTATATGTATATGTATATATATAATTATATAGTAAAGATATGTGAAACACTCTTCTGGGATATTTACCAAATGGGATAAACATGGATTGTGATGGGGAAACCAACGATACGAACTGGGCTTTCAATGGCGGGTTGATTGAAAGAGAAATTACAGGTTTCCCTTGAACCAATTCTGGGACTGAAAGCATCGGTTTTAACCTAAGCCTACACTAAGAGTAGTCAATTGAGGATCATCAATCCACCTGAAACACTATTGGATCCGCTACATCCCGATGACTTACATGATCTTACATGTGTATCCTCTGGGGGAAACGAAACCAACCAAAGATGGTGAAAACCAGTCAAAAAAGCGATGCTTTTTTACATCACCAGCGGCAGAGTATCGATGACGCCCTCGGTCTCTTGAAACTCGTTCCACTCGACGGTTACATCCACTGCAAACTTCTGGACTTCGGACCGGAGGTGCCCTCAGGGAAAAAATGGAGGGCCAGGTCTCAGTTGAGGGTCTTTATGCAGAAGTTATTGCAGAAGTTGGACCCCAGGCATACTATATGGCGACGATGTGGAACCGACTGAGCACTGTCACAGATCCTTGACATGAAGAATGGCCATGATGATGACCTCTTGGCACGAGGATTGGTACGATGGTGACAATGGCTACTACGAGGACTACCACTACGACCAGGAGGATTGGCCTGACTCTGACTTTTATGGCAGCTTTAGCATACGTCATATATTGTTGATGGGGCTGCAGGTTCTTTTCTACAGTGGGCCTCCCACCCCGCAGTCCCAGACTGAAAGGTACAGCAAATTCCTATGAAATCCCAAATCCCTCCAAATCCCTTCTCAACATCCAGTGCCGCAGCATGTCGCACAAAAAAGTACGGAGATGCTGGATCTAGGTGGGTTGAATTCAATTAATGCCACATTTGTCAACCTTTGCCGCCTATGTCGAAGAAGTCGCGGAAAGGAACGCTCTTCATCTGGTCCCAAGTGTTCTCAACCAGGCGGCTCATCAACTCAGGTGTGGTCATCCACTGGTGATTCAAACATCTCATGTCGTGCGGGACATCAGCCAGAAGCGGCTCGACCAGAGTGACATGTTCCAAGCCCTGAAGTAGTACCAGCTGTAAAGATTGAAGCAGATCCACCAACAACCAGCCGTGTTGTTCGCGGCATGGACCAAAAAAGTCCACTGGAATAAATTGAACTCGGGGGAGTTTCAGGTGAACCATGGAGGCCACTGGCAGGTAATATGCCATGGACAAAACTTCATTGCTTTCGTGCATGAACAAACCTTCCGAGGACAGAGCCAGAAGGTTGTAGTTTTTGTTGGGTTGGGACGTTGCCAATCCCTTCATATACCGATGATTCTGCCAATCATTCTCTTGGCTTTGACAATAGTTGCTGGGAGGAGTGAAGCTGTCCTGACGCCTGAAGAGATAGATATCTTGCATGGGGAGCTCCGAAAAAGCATGGCCTCCCACGAAGAAACATCGCAAAGTGCCACATTTGCTGACAGAAACGTTCAGCTCATCTGCAGGTCTGAGGTCCCCATGGGAGTCTGCAAGCCGAAAGGACTGCATCAAAGCAGCAAGACGCACAACTTTCGATTTCCGCGGATGTCCCGTCTCAGACTGTCCATTTGCACGGAGGAAGACCAAGGAATCATGCTCCAACGTCTCAGTTTCCAGCTCTAATTCATAGACAGGAGCTAGATTGGCAACGCTGAAGGCGTCCTCCTTCGTCGTTTTTTCTTAGCTTACAGCACCAGTCTCAATAAAAGAAACACAAAACTGTTTGCCAACGATGTTCTTGCCAACTGGTGAACATGTGGAATCATTTGGACATTGTCGTGACTACTTTGAACACTTTGAACCAGTCCCACCAGACGCAGGCTGAATGGAGTCATCATCGTTTAGAAAATTGGGCAGATTGAAACTGTTTGAATAGTAGCTCCGGGTTCCCTGGTTTCTCCCCCAATCCTGTTCCGTGAGCAGCAGTCGCAGATGATTTGTATTGGATGTTGCATCCAAAATGTGATGTCGCATCGAAACCGCCGAGACCGACGATATCAAGAGCCCCTCCACGGAGGCTGTGAGGCCCATGGTTCATCATCCTTTGAACGGGAAAATGATAGAATACGGAAACCAACACAAGCCACAAAAACATCAAAAACAACCAGCCAATCATTGACATATATAGATGGAATCTCCCAAGAAATTCATACACATTCCTAACACATGAAACCGAGAATCGCCAATCATCTGCAGGTCCCAAAATGTATGGCAAATCAGATTCCTTGCAGCTCCGGTAGACTGGAATCTCCACCCGCTGCTGGACGCGACTCAGTACTTCATCAGATGAATGGATGGCCAGGGCGCCCAAGTATGGTAGGATTCCTTTGTTTTTGCGGATTTGGGGCCATTACCCCCCAAAAAAATAGTAAACACATTGCCAGTAGATTAATTACCCAAATAGTTGATTCACGTTGACCAATGGGAAAATAAGAACAACTCCTCAACATCTCCAGGATTCCAGATGCCAGGATGGAGTGGAAGAGTTCCGTCTTTGGTTCACAGAAATATTCCAAGCAAATCCTGATGGCTGAATCGTTTTCCAAGGAACTTTTGGATTTCTCATGCCACCCATAAAGATGGGGCAAACCATGCACCCGATTCAGTTTCAGTGGGGACTCCCTGGCCACTTTCAGCTGTAAACTTATAGATTTTGAACCCCACCTGGCCATCATAGCCCCTTCCGCCTATTGCTAAACGCACTCAAACACCGGTCCATTTTAAATTTTGGGACATCTGAAGTTGGCCGATTTGATTTTAACCGATCCCCTTTAGAACACGAAGTAAAAAATGAAGGTCCCATTCAAGGGTTTCACCGGTTTCACCCCCCAAATAATAAAAACTAGTCAGCACAGGGGCGGTTTTATTACGAGTAGGGTCCGTACTTTAAAATCGAACATGTTAGTTTTATTTCCCCAAACAGGTTTACCTGTATGGGGTTCTTACTCCTTTCAAAGGGTTGCATCCCTGGGCCGCATGATTTTGCCTTTGTCTCCGGGCTTGCATCCCACTCTGGGTGCCTTGGGCCGCGTGAGTTTACACTTGTCTCCCACACTTGTCTTCCACTCTGGGTGCCTTGGGCCGCATGAGTTTACACTTGTCTCCCACTCTGGGTGTCTTGGGCCGCATGAGTTTACACTTGTCTCCCACTTGTCTCCCACACTTGTCTCCCACACTTGTCTCCCACTCTGGGTGTCTTGGGCCGCATGATTTTACACTTGTTTCCCACTTGTCTCCCACACTTGTCTCCCACTCTGGGTGCCTTGGGCCGCATGAATTTACACTTGTCTTCCACTTGTCTCCCACACTTGTCTCCCACACTTGTCTCCCACACTTGTCTCCCACACTTGTCTCCCACTCTGGGTTCCTTGGGCCGCATGAGTTTACACTGTTTACACTTGTCTTCCCCTTGTCTCCCACTCTGGGTTCCTTGGGCCGCATGAATTTACACTTGTCTTCCCCTTGTCTCCCACACTTGTCTCTCACTCTGGGTGCCTTGGGCGGCATGAGTTTACAATTGTCTCCCACTTGTCTCCCGCACTTGTCTCCCGCACTTGTCTCCCACTCTGGGTGCCTTGGGCCGCATGAGTTTACACTTGTCTCCCACTTGTCTCCCACACTTGTCTTCCACACTTGTCTTCCACTCTGGGTGCCTTGGGCCGCATGAGTTTACACTTGTCTCCCACTTGTCTCCCACACTTGTCTTCCACACTTGTCTCCCACTCTGGGTGCCTTGGGCCGCATCTTGTCTCCCACACTTGTCTCCAATCACAAATTGTGGCGCCGTTGGCCATGCACAGCTGACGAAGACTTGCCGTTTGCTTCAGCTCCGGTTGTATGTCAACTGTGTCACTGTGGATTTGCAGGCTTTGATGCCTTGCTTGTACATTGCAGGGAAAAACATGGAAATTGATGGAAATTGGGCAGTGTGTATAGGAAGCAGCTTTTCTTTCATGCACGAGAAGCCGGTCTGCAGCCAATCAGATCATGGACAAAAAGGGCAATGATTCGTAATTTTTCGTTTTTCCAATCTTTTTCTGTGCCCTGCAGTTTGAACGATTGGAGCCGAAAAACTTTGACGCACTGCCAGCCTAGACGCTTGGAAGCACGCGCAATTTGTGCAGTCGTGACTATTTAGAAAACAGGTTTGAAATTTACCTATTCATGGAACCGAGCAGCAAAACTTCGTTCAACAAGTTTTTCTATGAATATTACACCGCTGCTTCTGAAGGATATGTAGCAACATACAGGATAAATTTTGCGCTGGGCCCTATAAGGCCATAACTGAACTGCTTGCTGTAGAAAAATATGCCGCGCTGATGCCGCAAATACAAGTAGAAGAATTACATGCATCTAGCATCCAACATCCGCGCGACGCTGCGGCTCGCTGGCTTCTTCACACCCGCCGCGTGAAAGCTTGCCAACAAACCAATGCATCTGATTCACGACCACCATGTGCTGGAGTAGGGACAGCGGATGCCACAGTTTGAGTTTGCAAAGACTGTTTGCTACATTTGGCTCATCCTACACACCCAACAATGCCTCCTTTGGCATTGGCAAACTTGATGTGGCTGGTCGACACCACCCGCGTTTCAAAGATTTGAATCTAGCGACTCGCGTTCTGCTTGGGAAAGGACGAGCTTGCATGCGCCAAATATTCTTGGGCCAAGGTCCCCGGGAAGAGGGTGGCAAAGGACTGATAGGAAACACTATCTTGTTGTCACAAGCGGAAGTGATGCCAACGCACATTTTGCCAGCTTTGAGCAAGACACTAGATTCCTTTTCTATCTTTTTTTGCCGTTCTGTTGATGACGTTAAAAGAATCAAAGCTTTGGTCGTCAACAGAGTGGAATATTTGGAATGCTTGCAGCTCAGGAAAAAGATTCGTCCAGTTTTTTCAACAGTTGATGTTGATGTTGCAGTCGCTTTCAGGGACCTCCCCGAGAAAGGGGTGCCGGATGCATTTGTTGAGGCCTTGCCAGAGGCAGAATCACTTCAAACAGTTATGCCGGGACCTGCTTCTAGAGGCGATCCTTTGGGGAAAGGCGACGTTGATGAGGAAGATGAAGAAAAGAGCTCCGAAGAAACGCCTGAAGTTTCCATTTGTGCCGTGCAAAGCCAAGCTCCGGAGACTTTAATCGGCATTTATTTTTTGCAAGATCCAAAACCAGTGCAGCATTTCAAAGCTATGCGTGCCAAATTGGAGCTTTTGAACAAAGAAGGACAACAACTTCATCAGCTGCGTCGATCCCAATCTGTTGAAGATGTCACAGCAGCCGCTGGTTCAGAAGAACATTGCAAAAGAATTGTTTTAGATGTCCAACATGAGATGAAAAAATGTTGCACGCAAACAAAAACGTTTTCCCTGACTTGCTTGGTAAGATGACTGTCTCAGGTGCAACACCTGCTCACTGTGATGACCAAGCCATGGCTGTTGCTGTTCCTACTCAAACGCCGCTTTCTGCCTTTGACCCACAAACATAGCCCGCATGTTTCACAGAATTTTTTTTCATGGTGATTGTGCGCCCAGTATGCCGATGCGTCCAAACAGGAATGTTTCACACGAAGATATATTCCGTGCTCTTCTTTTGAGAGAGGAACTTGAATACCATTTGCAGACAGACATCCTAATGCACCTTATAAAGGACATGGCAAGTCACGATTTGATACTCCAGAGTCTTGTTGTGTCTTCGGTGACAATGTGCGTCGAATGAAAATGCTACAATCTGTCAACGCTGCTTTCGAAAGGCAAGGATTCGAAGAAGATGTCCGTTTAATTTCGCAAGCTTCCGCTGCTGACTTCATGCAGGCAAACGAATCGCAAGATGTCATCAGCATGGCAAACTCCAAAAAAACGTGTAGACGAGTGCAGCTGGCATTGCGACAATTACTTTTTTCAACAAGTATGGTCTTGCTGACAGACGGATATAGACAAAGGTGCCGGCATCTTGGTCATGCTTTGAATCTTTATTTTGGCGCTCTAAACGGATTTTCTACACACAACTTTGCGGATGGATACCACCCATTGCTATATCAGTTAGCAGACCACAATTCAATCAATTTGACGCGCCAAGCTCCGCTGTTGCCTACGTTGCAAACAATGCACAAACTTGCGGTTGGGTGTCCAGCTGCAGCTGCTCGGTTGTTTTTGCTCTTGGAAAATTTGTCATACAGGCACCTTTTTTCTGTTACTGCCAAAATAGGATCGCTATCACTCCGACGCACATGTGCAAGCATAGAAGAAGACGACTATGCTTCCACAGCAGTTCCAGGAGTTCTTGGTTTTACTGAAGCCATTTTTGAACCATTGGAATCACAAGGCAGAGGTTGCATTCCTCACGGGCACCGCAAAATTTACAGGACCCCAAATGCTTTAACCAGTTTGGAGACACTATTACAAAAAGCTGTCAGCAAAGACAATGAGAGTGCTTCCCAGAGCATGGACAAAGCGTTGGATGAAGAAGTAAAGAAATTGAATAGCCAGCTGATTGCAACCGCTGCTTCATGCCAATATGAATCAGCAAGCTTGCTTGGGAAAGACCTGGGAATCACTGTGCGTGATGAACCCTTTTCCGCAAAGGAGCAAAAACAAAGCAAATTCGATGGATTGATGGAGACCGATGGTGAGACACAACGCGTGCTCATACCAGTTTGTGAGCCAGATCAATTTGCTCACGTGGCAGCAGAAGCACAGACAGCCGCCAATGAGCGGAGGAACCCCCGCCACAGCTACAAGGAAATAGATTTGACCACATGTCAGCTCAGCATTTTTCCTCACTATCGGCTGCCAACGCGCATACTGGATGTTCCCGCAACCACAGAAGACGGTTGCTTGAACAATGACCGCATGGCAGATTACCCTTCTGGCTTTCCATGGCGTGTAAATGAGCACGGCCAATTTACGGGATTTTACCTTCAAAACGGAGATGCCACTCAATTTGATTTTGTTCACGATGCGAACGCGTGGGCGGAATCGCATGCGCGAGATTTCAGGTTTTTGCACTGCAACAATCACACTCATGCTTGTACAGCTAGTTGTCTAAAGTATTCCAAGAAAACTACCGCAGAAAAAACGCAATTGTTGAAAGGGAAGAAAACCCCAGGGTGTCGACACAATTTTTGGCGGATCGTAGCTTTGAAGGTAAAGCAAGGCATTGACACTGTTATTCACAGAATCAGACGCCGCGGAAAAGATTTAGTGTTTTTTCCCTGCATTGCCACAACCAACTCACAAAATGAGTTCGGACTCGTCCAGGTCATCCGAAACATGCCGTTCAGATCTCCAACAAACGACGTCATCCAAGTCACTTGCAGATGCAATTCAGATTTCCGATATATGGGACGGGGGGTCCCAGAGGAAACAGACGTGGCCATAAAGTGTTCAGACCTGCAGCTGGCGGCTTGCTGCCATATTTCCATCCAAAACTTGCACACGCCACTCTTGAAAAAAGTGGTTCGATCAATTCTCGCTTTGCACGTGGCTGCTCACAATTGCGACTTTTACATCACAAAATACCAAAGTAAACCCATTGAAATGTTGCAAAACGTTGTCACTCAATTTGCATTGGGATTGCAGAGGCTGGAAGACGAACTAGCAACAGCTGAACCTTTGCCCACCTACCAGAAAGCCAAACGCGTTGTAACACGCTTAGCCATGGCTTGCAATCGATCGTCTTGGGTGTCTGCCACAGAAATGGCAAGCACGTTGATGTCCATGATGAAGTTCCATTGTTTCTATCTCGTTGCTTGTTTCTCCTGAAGGAATGCATTCGGTTGCTTGATGGTGCCAGCACTGCTTTGATTGAGCCTGCTGCAGTCAACATTAACGCCGTTGAAATCAACGAACCTGATTGCGATGGATACTCACAAGCATCTGATATTGAAGATCCTCTGGACCCAGCTGATTTTGCAGAAGAATCAGACAGTCCAGATGATCAAGACGTTGCGCCCTCAGAGCCAGCGAACGTTGCAAACCGTTCAGAGAAAGAGCAGCAAAATGAAAAAAATACTGTTTTGCGAACAACAACTTCCTTGCATGATGATTGGCTTCATCGTGGCGAGTTTTTACCATCCATGTCCTTTATAGTGTGTGCCTCCCGAGTGCACCGTGTCCGAAAACCTGTAAAAGTCAATGCAGACAGCCCAGAGATTTATTTTCCATTCCAACCTCACTATGCTTTGTCGCGCCTTTATTGTCAACAAATACGAAACAGAGTTCGAGTGACAAGGCTGGTTGGACGTTCTTGCCCGCCTTGCACGGCAGATTCACAAGAAGAGCACGCAGAATACAGCTTAGTGTTGTTCGGCAACACACTTTGCCCAGGACCTGGCTGCTGCTCAGATCCGCTGATGTTTCGCAAATTTGCTTTTAAGCCCCAAGCACCCCAAACTTTGCATGCCTTTTCTGGAGGTTGGAAGGCGCAGAAAGCATGGATAAATCTTTGAGCAATCGAGTGCGAAATAAAAGAGCAACAATCACAGAAAATTGTAGTAATCAAAGACACTACTGCCTACAAAAGCTGGTGGCCAGCTTTGGTTTCTAGACAAGAAATTTGTTTTGCAGTGGCCTTGAAACGCATGTTCATCTTGAAGTGCCCAGATGCGCGGGATGTTTTGCACCAAACTGTGGAATGCATCCCCACCAGTTGCACCTCAGTGAATTCAATGCACTGCAGTGTCGCCTTCTCAACAAAAAATTGAACTTGCAATGTCTTGCCAAAGGCAAGCCGTTGCAAAAACAAACCCAGAATTTTGACAATGCACAAGATGAAACGGACAGTGATGCTGATCGCCCAGCAACACGTGCTGAGCACTCCGAATTTGTGGAAGGAGATGGAGAAGAAGTTGATTTTGACGAAGACGAATTTTTTGATGAGCAAGCTATGAATAAGCCTAATGTCCAAATGAACCTCGATGAATGTCAAAGTCTCATGCGCCGCACGTTTGAATTAGACCGCCTCACAGGACCCGGGCGCAAACATGAGTCCGACCTGCAAATGAAAAGTTTTTCTGTTTGGTTTGCCGACAAATTGGATCATCCCCTTGAAGCAAAACCTTGGAATAGCGAATCTAATTTGAGCATACCATCCCGCGCTGCAGAAGCAGCTGGGCATCAAAATATGCTTAGCAAACATTACCGAGAAAAATTATTTGCCGCATTCCCAACAGACATGTCAACCTCGGACAATATTTCGCCTAAAGCTGCTGTGCACCAGCTACAGGAACTCTTGCGGAGAAATGCTCAGACTCATATGCAAGATGCGTGCTTAGTTCCTCTGGAAGATGCTTGGGTGGGACCTGCGCACGTCACCTGGAAGCTCTTGACAAAATTTCCGTTCAATCAAGAACAGATCGAGTTGATAGCCTTGCTGATATATCCATTGCAGCAATATTGGGAAAACCGTAGCAACAAAGAGACGTATACCCTTCCACCCGATGTGCCACTTGTTCGTGCAATCTTGATGGGAGGAGGTGGGTGCGGCAAATCGACGCTCATCCTGCGAGTGTTGAAGCCAATGCTTGAAACCTTTTACGGGGATTCCAATTGCTTGTTGGCTGCTCCTTCTAACAAAGCTGCCCGTTTGCTGTCTGGAAAAACGCTACACAATCTGTGTGCGCTGACAGCACGAGATTCTTTGAAAACTCCTCATTTACGAATATCCAGGGATGACCAGAGAAAGAAATTGCAGGCAACTATGGAGCAAGCAGGTGGTTTGATAGTGGATGAGATCTCGCAAGTGCAAGCAGCTCTGTTTCACGCAGTGTCACTCCGAATGACATATGCGCGGGCACTGCGATACAACCTCAATACCAGCGCGTATGCCACAGTTCGGGAAACCTTTGGAAAAACGGGCTTCGTCCTCCTTAGTGGAGATCATTTGCAACTTCCGCCTGTGCTACAACGAACATCCCTGCTCGCACCACTGGACTATGCAACTCCAGAGCACAAGACGGGAGCAGCAATCTTTTCAAACATGCCAACTGTCTTCGCAATGGAAACCGCCATGCGGTTTGACGATGAAACTCTTCGATCCATATTGGCAAAAATGCGAACGCCTGGCGGAGAAAAGTTGTCCGAAAATGAGTGGGCAGCATTGGAACCAACAAAGATTGAAAATCATTCTGCCAATCCAGCCTGGCTGCAAGACGCATGTGATTTTTACCACAGCTGTTACCTGTGGTCAATTGTCACCAAGATTGCATACTTGAAAGCACGTGAATCGGCAACGCGAGCAAATTGTCCACTGTTTCTGATCCAGGCGGTCGACAGACCAACCAAAACAGCACTGTTAGAGCAGTACGTTGCCATGCTTCGCATACCAAGTTTGAGCAACATTGGTATGCGCATCCGATTTACGACAGCTGTGCTTCCGCCGTGGGCCGTGCAAGACGCCACCGGAACTGTGATGGCTATTGACTTTGGAGATGGCCGCGCGCCTTTTGCCTATCATGGACTGTGTCCTGGGGAAATCTTGTTGCAAAAGCTTCCTTCTGCCATTTATGTGAAACTCGATGACTGTGGCCTCGAGTTCCTGCCTCCAACGGCCTGTGATGCACACCAACTTGCGGGTTATGATCCTGCTTGCGGTGATTGTAAGCGATGCCCGGGCCTCATCCAAGTAAAAGCTCAGACCTATCAATGGCATTTTCAAGACAAAGACTTTGGTACCACAGTGGAACGCACAACTTTTGACATAATGCCAGAAAAAGCATGTCCGCTGTACGGGCTGCAAGGCACGACAGCCAAACCCGGAATGATAGCGCATTTTAGCTTTCCATCCGGAGCCGCGTCGGACATAAAATTTTTGTTTGTTTACGTTCTTCTTTCCAGAGTCTGCAACTTAAAGTCTTTAATATCAATTGATCTGACGTCCAAAGTGCGGGAAGTCATAGAAGCTGGACCACCCGATGGCTTGGTTTGCACTTTTGATTCCCTCTTCTCTACCAAAATTGTCCAATCCAAAAAAGAAGCCTTTGATGCAAGGGTTGCTCTGGGATGGCCAGAAAATATTGCCACATCTCCTCCATAACCCACACAAACTTGAAACATGCGCATTGCCACCAATCATGCAGAGAAAAAATCGTTGTGCCTTGGGGAAGCGTGTTTCGCAAAAGTCGTTCGTGCCTTTAGCAAGAACGCATAGGAACTCTGGAGTTTGGATATGTAACCCGTCTTCTTATGAGATCACGTAGCCGATCACTATTAGCATGCAGAATTCCAGGTTGTGGGTATGTTGAATAGTTATAGGTAAGATGGCGTTGAGCTGGTGATTTGATGATTTTGGATGTTCATCCCAGATTATCCTGTTTTTCCCGAATGCGTAGCGAAGGGTTCCCGTTTATAGTCTTGGGGTCTGGGGGCTGGACCCTTGTTCGCCTCGAGTGGCTCGTCGCGTCGTCGTCGGGTCGGCATCGCGTTGTCGTCGGGTCGGCGTCGCGTCGTCGTCGCGTCGTTAATTCCGTGTCTATGGGGGAAGCTGCAAAACCTCTCCTTTTCGAACGTGTCCAAGCAGGTTGTCATGTCGTTTTGCAGGGCAGGCGTGGCACTTTGTCACATTCCCACCTGTTTGATAACGTGTCGAAAGTGTCAAAATTGGAGGAAGTCTCGCACGAAATGCTCGTTTTGCTGCGCCCACCTGTCTCGTCTCGAGTCTCTGGTTTTCCTGTGGAGTCGCTGTGTCTACAAAGAAAGCTGCAAAACCTCTCCTTTTCGAACGTTTCCAAGCAGGTTGTCATGTCAGTTTGTAGCACAAAGTAGTACTGGGAAGTGCTTTGTGCAAGCTGTGTAGTACAAAGTAGTGCTGGGAAGTAGTTTGTGCAAGCTTTGTAGTACAAAGTAATACTGGAACGTGCTTTGTGCAAGCTTTGTAGTACAAAGTAGTGCTGGGAAGTGCTTTGTGCAATTTTTGTAGTACAAAGTAGTGCTGGGAAGTAGTTTGTGCAAACTTTGTAGTACAAAGTAATACTGGAACGTGCTTTGTGCAAGCTTTGTAGTACAAAGTAGTGCTGGGAAGTGCTTTGTGCAATTTTTGTAGTACAAAGTAGTGCTGGGAAGTAGTTTGTGCAAACTTTGTAGTACAAAGTAGTGCTGGGAAGTGCTTTGTGCAATTTTTGTAGTACAAAGTAGTGCTGGGAAGTAGTTTGTGCAAACTTTGTAGTACAAAGTAGTACTGGGAAGTGCTTTGTGCAAGCTGTGTAGTACAAAGTAGTACTGGGAAGTGCTTTGTGCAAACTTTGTAGTCCAAAGTAGAACTGGGAAATGCTTTGTGCAAGCTTTGTAGTACAAAGTAGTGCTGGGAAGTAGTTTGTGCAAACTTTGTAGTACAAAGTAGTGCTGGGAAGTGGTTTGTGCAAACTTTGTAGTACTACTGGGAAGTGCTTTGTGCAAGCTGTGTAGTACAAAGTAGTACTGGGAAGTGCTTTGTGCAAACTTGGGAAATGCTTTGTGCAAGTTTTGTAGTACAAAGTAATACTGGGAAATCCTTTTTGCAAGCTTTGTAGTGCAAAGTAGTAGTGGGAAATGCTTTGTGCAAACTTTGTAGTACAAAGTAGTTCTGGGAAGTGCTTTGTGCAATTTTTGTAGTACAAAGTAGTGCTGGGAAGTAGTTTGTGCAAACTTTGTAGTCCAAAGTGGGACTGGGAAATGCTTTGTGCAAGCTTTGTAGTACGAAGTAATACTGGGAAATCCTTTTTGCAAGCTTTGTAGTGCAAAGTAGTACTGGGAAATGCTTTGTGCAAACTTTGTAGTACAAAGTAGTGCTGGGAAGTAGTTTGTGCAAACTTTGTAGTACAAAGTAGCACTTGGAAGTGCTTTGTGCAAGCTTTGTAGTACAAAGTAGTACTGGGAAGTGCTTTCTGCGAGCTTCGTAGTACAAAGTAGTACTGGGAACGACTTTGTGCAAGCTTTGTGGTACAAAGTAGTGCTGGGAAGTGGTTTGTGCAAACTTTGTAGTACAAAGTAGTACTGGGAAGTGCTTTGTGCAAGCTTTGTGGTACAAAGTAGTACAAGAACGTGAATACATTCGGGTTCGTGGCTTCCATCTTGTTGAATTTCAAGCTTCTATAAGTCGAAGTTGCCTGACAATTTGCCAAGGTGACCCACAGAATAGAAAAATAATGATGCAGAATCCCAGCGTTGACATGCAGGTTGCACACGAGAATGGCATTATAAGAAAGTAGAAAGTCAATATTTTCATCAATCGCGTTCCATTGTGTTTTATATGTTTTTAATGTCTAAAATGCATGGTTACACTTTTATTGAGGACAGCGCTCCATGCAGAAAAGTATTTTGGCATGACTTGGGCATGACTTCTTGGATGCAGCGTTTACAATGGTAAATGCCATTCAAAAACACGCTAGGCATGACTTAGGCGTGACATTGTCGCTTCCCTGAATCACATTGAACCGTAGTTCTGTTGTCTCTCGGCCTCACCCGCTGTATGCAGTTGTTTTCCATTTGTTCGCCTTTATATTGATACGTTTGCTTCGCAGACAGCACCTTGAATTGCACCTAACATGTCAAACTAGTCAAGCATCTGTTTGAATCTTGGCATTGCAGGCTGACGCAAGCATGGTCTCCTTCTGATGCCTAGCAACTTGGTGACTAGGTACAAAACGTCAACAGCGCAAGTGCGTGGATTTGGGTTTGATGCTAGACACGACCTTCCTTCCAAGCACCGAAATAACTGTTTGTTTCGTTTGTTGGCGCCTGTCTTTTTCAGAACATGGAATCTCTTTACTCTCGTGATGTTATGACCGGCAATGCAAATCCAGACTGTTCGAAACTAAATTTCGTTCTCCGTCATCCTATGAGAAATACGGTTTTGCCTGACCCAGCATCCAATAATGTGGGCTTTACGCTTCTACCTGCTAGTTTCACTGGCTGCAAGTTTCACTGCAAGTTTCACTGGCTGCAAGTTTCATGAGCTGCACGTTTCACGGTATAACAAATGCAAAACAACAAACACGATTATCACCCCTCATTCAACAAATGATATCTATTTCTTTGGTGGAAACCATTTTCTACCAAAATGTCTCATATTTTCTCATATTCATTGAAGGGGGGGGCAGGGGGGCAATAAATGCAGGGAAGGATGCCGAAATGATATCCATTGCCGCAAACTAAAATATAATTAAAATTTTCTATATCTGTTTGGGGTCAACGCTGGTATAATTTTTCAGGTTTCTAATTGAATATTAGGGGAAAGCTTCGAAATCAAATTTTGACAATTCTTGAATTAGATTATAAAAACGAATTTAATTGGTTTTGCAATAGAACATCTTAGTCTGTTATTGAAGTCTTTAATCTAATATGAGGGGGAAGCTTCGCAGCCTAATATTAAATACCCCCCTAATATTGAAAACTCCTGCAGGTGTTTATTGTTAGGCAGGGGGGCCGTTTAGTATTCGGGGGAGAGGACAAACTTGACATAGCTATTGAATCTATTGAACATTGCAACTTAATAGGATTTAATACGTAAATCATCGAAATAAAGCAAATAGCCATAGCAAACTGTTAATTACACTCAATTAATTACCAGAGGCTGTAGGATATTAATGGAAGTTAAAATGGTATATGAATTGGATTTACAATTCAATGGTATATAAAGCCAACAGTAACCACCAATATAAAATCATATGATCTATGGTTTACCGTTTCACCGAGCATCAGTTTGCTGACAGCCGGAAGGTCCTCCGGTTGCAAGATCTGCTGCTGATTCCTCTGACGTCCACCTCGTCCAGGCCCAAACAACGAGGCAAAGGTGGACGTCTCGTCCACAAAGACCGGCCGGAAGAGATCCACGGTCACGGCCATCTGTTGGATAGACAGCTGGTACTGCCAACTTAGGAAATGCCAACCTGGCCAGGGTGGATTCTGTTCCTGGATAGTCGACTTCGGGGATTTGGATGATCCTGGTTACAGTGGTGAAATATCAATGACATTCAATCAAATTCTTTACAGTTCTGTTCTTAGCCAATCCTCATTTTCAAGAAAAATCATGGAAACAATCTGTGAAAGCACCAGGAACCTTCAGACACCGAAGTACTCACTCGAGACCACACGGATGATGCTCTTGACTCCGCTTTCGCAGGTTTCCAACTCCACATGCGACGTGCGAAATTGCAGGCGCGGCCGGCAAAACGGAAGTACTCTACCGCATTGGCGGTGACAGCCTGAAGGCAATAGGCACTTGGTAGTTGATGTGTGGGAAGGGTTGATCTATGTTGATCTGGCTGGTGGTTTCAATCCCAAAATTAAATAGAGCTGACGCTTAAATAGTGTGACAACCAAAGTACTTTGTGTAGGATGGAACATAGCAAATTTTCAACACCAGTCAGTGGTGATCCCCGATTTCGGCCCAGCAGCGGAACTGTGAAAGAAAACCTGAAAGACTGTGAAGATAAATCCAGGAAAGCACTCCTCGAAGAAGTCTGTATTATCGTCAAAAATGGCGGCCAATGCAACATCGAAATATTCCTGCCGGTCTACGTCACCATCCTCACCTAAGAGCCAACATGGATTTTACACAGGTCTTCTCCAAAACGGGAATTTCAGAAATGTCCTACCCACCTTTAGTGGCCAACAAGTTGCCTGCAACATCCGCCGACACCTGCCAGATGTTCAAGAAGTATTCGTAGACGCTACCTGCGGGGCTTCAAGGCGTTCAAGGTCACATCCACTGGAAATGGGCCAAAGGCTGATCCGTTGGATCCATTCAAACACCACAAAACGGTAAAACATGGCTGACGAATGCTGACTATACTCGTTGGTGGTTGAGCCACCCCTCTGAAAAATATGAAAGTCAGTTGGGATGATGACATTCCCAATATATTGAAAAAAAAGAAATGTTCCAAACCACCAATCAGCTGACTATAGATCTATATTGATCTTGTGGAAATGGGACCCCATTTGAAGTTCCGTGCCTCCATGTCTGGTATGATGATCATGAACCAAACTCATCACATGTCCAAGATCGGTGAAATGATCCTGCTCGCATACCCCAGCAGACCGTCCGAAAAATCCCAGCAGAATCCATGGGAGGAACATCACCGCGATCGAGGGCCTTTGTGATACTGCTACACATGCTTGGATATGCTTGGGAGGTATCAAGGGGATTTCAAGGGGCTTGTCTGATCCTGATCCGCTCTGAAGAGCACATAAGGGCTGTTGTTACCAGCATGGAATTGCATGATCCTCATCCGACGACATGTATACTGTACGTTTTCATAACTGAGCGAGCCATCAGGCAGGACCAACCGCGGGAAAATTCAGCAGGAAACAAATCACTGAGCGGCAAAGCCTCTTGGCCCCAGAATTGAACACTTGAATCATCATACCCTGTCAAGAACTTATCACTCCGCCCAGGGGACCCCTTTTGTTGAACAGATTCGATAGTGACGGGCCTTGATGGGCGGTGTTTATTGTTGGGTGGACGGGCATATGTACTATAAACATCTATAAAAATCTATAAACATCTATCAACCATTCGGATCAATAACTGTCATCTTCGTCTGCATCCTTCTGACGCCAAAAAAATCACGAGACTTGGTTTGATTCCCACCGTGTGAGGGGCCCAACATCCCCCCATGAGATCTGATGAGGCTGAAGCGGTCAGGCAAGCCGCAAGTTCATAGCCAACAACTTGCTCTGGGATGGGCTACCCCAAATTTGATGCTTGATCATTTGATCGTGATCTTCACATATTTTCCTCATTAACATGTCACTAAATTGAGGCGAGCCGCCACCTCTATGGCTCTATGCTCCCCAAAAAACACATTAACAACCATCAAGGTGACACATGATGAAACATGTGCCAACAAACAACCATGATTTCAAGAACACATTGTAAATGATAGCCATCGAATAATGGCATAGTTGACACAACCATCAGAATTCAAGAAACGCATCGAGGACCACAGAGGTTGGTCCTTCTTTGTACTACCATCCCCTTGGGGGTAGGCTGACTGAATCCTCCATAACCCAAAATGCTCGCACCTGGCGTCAGATTCATGCCATGTTTCCTTTATGCTCCGGAGCTACAATAATTTCACCATGTCATGGTCCCATTCTAGTCATCTTTTTGCAATGACATTTGTTTCCTCTATGATTCTCTATGTATCGATCACTCCTATTACAATCCAATCATTCTCCAATCATAATTCATAATTTCCAAGGTATCTCTCTATTGGATTCGAGAAGAGTCTTCAGAAGTTTTTTTACCCGAATTTGGGTGTCCTATGCCTGGTTGAGCCGTACAAGTCTACACGGGTAAGACCTCCAAGAACCCCAAATGGATCACCCGATTGCTCATTGCTGGCCACTGAGAATGCCAATGGCCATCCCACAGAAAGCGTCTTTTGGGACCCAGTTCCATCCCGATTTTCTTCGAAACATCATTGCAATCTACAGAGAATCCCAAGCACTGAGATTTTAGCTACAAAAATTCTGGTGTAATGGGATTTAATGGGGTTTAGTGGGATTTAATGGGATTTAATCAACATCAATGCCAAGGGAACACGATTCATGTCCAAGCACCGCAGCTCACTGTTTTCTCTGAGAAGATTGCAGGTTGGCCGCTGGGAAACTCGCAAGGGCGGATATGGCGGATCGTTTTGCAGGCTTACCCCATGTTACTTCCCAAGCAATGACAAACATGTGACACCCATGCTCAATCCGCAACACTTGCAGTAAATAAAGTGGATGATGGACGTGTTGAACATTGGCTTGTCATGCTTGTCCCATGGCAAGGTCAGCCAACTAGGACTATGGTTTGGTTTCTAGGTTTCTAGCTTTTGAAGGAAACTTAAGAGACTAGTCGAATACTTTGGATGGCCAAAACACGCCATTTTTCCATCCAATGTCCTGCAAACATTCACTTTGATGACATGAACATCCTGATATAAACTGAATCTGGTTGGTGGTTTCAACTCCTCTGAAAAATATTAGTCACATGGGATTATAATTCCCAATATATGGAAAAATAAAAAATGTTCCAAACCACGAACCATAACTGGATTTGTGATGATTCATGTGCTTCATGGTCTGCCCTATAGGTCTCCGTCCAAGCCCGCTCCTTCGAAGCGCTGAAGAAGCGCTGTGCGAAAGCGCGCGGGGAACAGCTTGGGCTGTTGTCCACTTGACATTTTGGTGCCAAAACCTGGAAGAAACGTGGGGTTTGCCCTCAGATTAGATATATATATATATATAAAATTAGGTACGAAAGAAGTGGACTTCCTAACTTTGAATGGGTTACACGGTTACACTTTGGGCGGGTTTACAGCTAACGCCTCGTTGTTGATTAGTCATGCACATCCAATTTGCTATCCACCCTGCATCCAAATGCCAGAATAATCAGTATATATACTGCGTATAGTAATACCCCAAAACAAAGGCAACACAATTTACAGTAAATACCGTGCAAAAAGTGCCAAGTTCCATGTTAATCTCTGAAATTGCTAAAATCGTGATTTTTGAGGTTAACCTGGACCATCCCGCACCGGAAACACCCCCCAATTAACCTGAACCAAAAATAATTTTATTTTATTTTTTTAAATGTTATTTTGCCAGGGGGTACCACTATTAGTAGGAATGCAATGAATATACTATGCGTCGATTTTCTTGTGGAAGTTACTAGACATACTATCTGGCCAATGATTCCTCGGATATTGGGCGCAGTGCCTTCCAATTCAGTTGGGTTTCTCCTCCCCAAAATCGCAACGCAGAACATGATACTCCAAACCATGAGATTGGGGATAAGACACACATATACACATACGCCGAAGAGTACCAAACTATCTATATACTACATGCATATATATATATATCAACTGGCCAAATCATAATTCGCGGTTGTTATTTCAAAACGGAAACACACTGACATCGAAGTTGCCTCGGTGGCAACTCTTCAAATTTTCTTGCGCGAGAACTAAGCCTCAAATCTCCTTGGATTTCTAAGTGCAAATGTTTTTGGCCATGTTGGCCTTTGAAGCACTAAAAACATCTGCAGTTTGAAAACGAACCAAAAAGGTAGCCATTATCATGCTACTGCAGTTGTCATCCGATAAATTCCGATAATAATTGTCAATACGTTTTGAAATCTTTGGCTCAAAGAAGTGTTCTTTTCTTTTATTTGCTGAAGTTTAACCTAGAATTCGATTGTTGACAGCTCACTGTCTTGTTAACTGTTTGCGGACCGGGACTATGGAGAAATTGATCCGTCACAAAAATCGGATCCGATTTTCAAACGGAGCGGGACGGGCAATCCCGGGCCGTTGTCTTCATCCTTAATAGGTCTGACTTCGGAGGTAACCAGGGTACCTGCCATTGGGGTATTCAGTGGTTGTCTCATGTAATGGTATCAGACCCACGACATGAGAGGCCCTGAGTTGAATCTTAACTCTGTTTCCTCTATTAAGGAACATGAAATTTGGATTACTGCAGGACTTGAGAGCACCGATTTTGAAACTCCCAACTGGGGAAAAGAGCGCCTTATGATGCCAGCTGGGAAATGCGACCAGTAATCAGTTGTCCGATACGTAATCATGATCCATAAGCATGCGAAGCGTAATCACATGGAACATCATATGAACATCACACATGACAATTTTTTGCAGCAGCTTACATCAAGGATTTTCCGTCGGTGAAGGTTGAAGGATTTCCCACCCGGCATCTCGGGCTTCGGGCTAGGCGAAATATCCATAGCCCAGTGAGAGCGAGCCCGCATCCACTGGGAGACGAATTCCGGTGAAAAACCGCGAGACCACACTGGATATGGGTTGGCAGCAAGAGGCGCCCGGCCAAGCAATCCACAGACATTTTTTTAAAATCCAACCCACATCTGTGACTATGCATGGTGTATCTATCCGTGGACATTTCTATGAACATAGACATCCATCATCTTCGATCCAGTGTAGCTATCCATCCATTCTCCATCTCAAGTGATCTAACCTCATGGTTGAACAAATGAGCAAATCGAGATCACCTACAGGTCTTGAACCTACATGTCATCATATATCATCAAACATCATCAAAAACATTCAAAAACCATCATAAATCATCATCATCATCATCGTCATCATGATGATCATCATCATCATCATCACCATCATTATCATCATCATCATCATCATCACCAACATGGTCATCATCATCATCATCACCATCATAATAATAATAATAATCATCATCATCATCAAAATCATCATCACCATCATAATAATAATAATAATCATCATCATCATCGTCATCCTCATCATCATCATCATCGTCATCATCATCATCATCGTCATCAACATCGTCATCATCATCATCATCACCATCACCATCATCATCATCATCATCATCCTCATCATCATCATCGTCATCATCATCATCATCGCCATCGCCGTCACCATCATCATCATCAGCATCATCATCATCGTCATCGTCATTATCTTCATCGTCATCCTCATCGTCATCATCGTCATCCTCCTCCTCCTCCTCATCATCATCATCGTCATCATCATCGTCATCATCGTCATCCTCATCATCATCGTCGTCATCATCGTCGTCATCATCATCATCATCGTCATCATCATCATCACCATCATTATCATCATCATCATCACCAACATGGTCATCATCATCATCACCATCATAATAATAATAATCATCATCATCAGCATTACACGCGCACACACACAGACACACACACACACATATATATATATATCAAATAGATAGAATCTAACAGGTCTACATGTAATTACATATATGTTACATGTATCTATAGATACCATAGATATTTCCATGGGCGAAACTCCGCCTGGTGATCGCCCAGCCGGGTCACATGGACCACCTCGCTGCGCCAACTCGTCCAACTCGTCTGCCTCAGGCGTCAGCTTTTCCGAGCTCGTTGTCATCACCTAGCCGCAAAAACACGTGGAAGAAACAACATGTTAAAAAAAATGAGAAAAAACGATGGCCGGTAAACACTCTGTCGATGGGTCATAGGGGGTCATCCATCATTTATCCATATGTGGTAGCTGGGTTTTGGTAGCATAAAATGCAATTTTCAGGTAAAGATATCAACCAATCTGAAGTATGCTGCGACACATGGACAACAAATGCCAACACAGCCAGTGTCCAAGTTACAGTCCTTGTGTATCCGTTGCCTGGTTATATCCGTGTCACCGAACCCAAACTATCATTGGTGTTTTTCAAATGGTCATTTTTATGTCGTGATCTTTGGAATCTTTGGTCACATCCCCCAATCTCTTAGCTTATCTTAGCTTGCATATCTATCACAGGCCACACGACTCGGGCGGCTACAGGGCCACATGGGTGAAATCCATGGGCTTGTCGAATAGAACATTTGTCGCATCTGCTGGGGATGAAGCTGCTTGATGTATATACCATCTGGTTATGACTAACAGTTCGCCATGGTGATGGCCCATAGAAATAGATGGTTTACCGAACTAAAAAATGGTGATTTTCCATGGCGAACTGTTAGTCGTAACCAGATGGTATATAGATATAATATATATAATATATATATATATTAATTACATGTATATCAAATCAAGCCATGGATATACACCGGGGTAAACTGATAGTTCGATGTGGAAAATCCACCAGTAGATTAGTAGATCATGTTCTTCATAAAACATAGGTTTTCATGGTTTTTCCATGGTTTTTCCATGGTTTTTCCACATCTTTTGATGTCTAGGGATCTGCAGGGTCAGTTTTGCAGCTAGGTTCCCTGCTGAGTGAAATCTCCAACTCATCGGGGTCGCAGTAGGTCTCGCCCTGTCAAAGTTTTGCCATCAACATCCACCCGTTTTTCATCAACCTTACCCTCTGGTAAACTAACATAGCTATGGAAAATCACAATTTTTAATGGGAAAATCCACTATAAATGGCCATTTTCAATAGCTATGTTAGTTTACCAGAGGGTAAACAGAAAACAACATCAAACAACATCAAACAACATCTAAAAAACACATAAAAAACATCTAAAGCAGTCTCTCTCTCTCTCTCTCCCTATATGTTCGATGTTTGTTGATCTTTTTTGGGGACTTTTCAAAGCACTGCGATGGTGATTTTACGCCATCATCCCACCTTAGGTACCCATGGGGGGGAGAGCTCGCGACCCAACAACCTCAGGACATCGAAGAAGGACTGGACGTTGGGATGGCTTTGCTATTGGAAACCATGGGGAAACCATGGGGAAACCGATTGGTTTTTCTCGATTCTTTCCTGCACATGTTTCCTGAACAACATCCACAAAAACCAATCCAATGATTCAATTCCATGGAAACAACACTGAAAAGATCATGGCTTGATTCAGGCAAATATAACAAATAGATGAAGACTGGGATGAGAGCTTTGCTCATCAAAGACCTCTATGATTTTGTTGATCCAGTTTCTGGCAAAGTGGAAGAAAAAGAGGCGTCAACCTGGCACTGGAACACTTCCCTCGGGTAATCAAACATGATAAACATGGGACATCCCCTCTATATGTGCATTTGAACCGGAAAATCCTGAAACAAAATGGTTTATTTTCCAGCAAAACTTCAAAACCATGTTTGATTACCAGAGGGTGACCACGGTTTCCAAAAAATTGGAAGCTTTGAGCCAAGGAGCTTGTCAAACAAGGAGCCGCCTGCATGACCTTGTAGGAAATACTCCGCTCCGCGCACGTCCTTGGTTTGAACAAATCCGTGGCCACCCTTTTTCAGCCTTCACTCAAAAACCAAACTTACTTAAACAGAAAGGGCGCAGTTGGATGATTCTTCCAATTTGTTTATCAGGTTTTACTAATTCCTGGCACATTTTGCGGTTCCAGCCTGTTCAACGCTCCATGAATATTCACGGCATTTGCTGCCGAAACGCCGGCATACCTGGCCCCTGCCTGCTCATACCTGGCAACCAAGGTGCTTCCCATCCTCCCAAACCAGAGCCCAAGCGTTTTCGAGGCTGTCTGGTCATCAAGCCTTTCATCAAGGTCTTCCCATTGACCTAGAGAAGGTTGAAAGCAGCTGCGCAACCGGTGAGTTTTGCTGAAATGTTCAAAGAGATCCTGGGTGATATGGATTCAACATTAATGGGATCACTTTGTGAGAAATTTATCAGGAATGACTCAAATGAAACTTCTGCGACCATAAGGGTCACTCTGTGGGATCCCAAAGTGTCGTGTTATGTCGTGTTCATATATTCAATGACCCTCCATGACCCTCAGCCCCACCAGAACAAAAACATCCGATGCAAAACTCTGTCAACTGCAGTGTCATGGTGAAATTGGTGAAATCCTGAACCATGAGGGCAAACAGGGGTGTATCGCAAACAGGGGAATATCAGAATTCCCTGAAGGCAGTGTCAGTACGAGTTGGAAGAAGTCACATCAACCCCATGTAACAGCGAGTTGGAAGAAAGTCACATCAACTGGGCAAAAGTCACATCAAAATATCAAAATCCCAATGGCACACCGGCTTTCAAGGAATGTGGTTATATCTCCAAAAATGAAGAAAACATTGCGCACACTGAGGTATTCACATATGTTTAAACTATGTTTTCAAAGGATATATTTAGGAATCACCATGGCACACGGCCTCCCAGATCTTTAACTTTGTTTCCTAACAAACATAGATTTCCATGTAATAGCTATGGGCAACATCATCATATCAACAACGTTAAAATCTGAAAACCCAGTGGCACACCGCTGTCAACATCCGCTTCCGCTTGAATGTTTCATAAGTTCTGCCTTCTGTAAACATTCCCTCTCTCTGCTGGCGTCTCCCGCCCGTATCTCCCGCCAGCGCCAAACAAGGCGACCGAGACTGTAATTTTCTTTTTCGGCGAAATGTTTGCACCAGCGGCAGCAGCAGCAGGAGGAAGCAGCAACAGCAGCAGGAGGAGGGAGGAGGAAGCAGCAGCAGGAGGAGGAAGCAGCAGCAGCAGCAGCAGCAGGAGGCAGCAGCAGCAGCAGCAGGAGGCAGCAGCAGCAGCAGGAGGAAGCAGCAGCAGCAGCAGGCGGAAGCAGCAGCAGCAGCAGGAGGAGGCAGCAGCAGCAGCAGGAGGAGGCAGCAGCAGGAGGCAGCAGCAGGAGGCAGCAGCAGGAGGCAGCAGCAGCAGCAGAAGGAAGCCGCAGCCGCAGCAGCAGCTGATACGACTTAACGCTAGGGCTAGTAGGGTCAAATAGAATCATGTCAACAAAACATTGCGCACAGCGATGAAAAAGTGTTCGAATCAATAACCCATCAAAGAAAGAACTATCAAAATCTATACGAAACACTGCGCGCACGCAGGTGTGATACGACTTCAGGTCGATTGATACGACTTAAGCCTAGTGGTAGTAGGGCCAACTATGATCAACCGTTAAACGGTGACCATCAGGGCAGATCTCAAATTGACTAGGGAAAATGATGATCAACGATGATGATAAGCCATTGGTGGGTACCACATTTCAGACTAACCCCTGCAATAAAATCAATAAAAGTAGGACCACCCATGAACCTTTGGTACCCTCTGGTAATTTAACATAGCTATAGAAAATCACCATTTTCAATGGGAAAATCCACTATAAATGGTCATTTTCAATAGCTATTTTGACATAACCAGAGGGTAACTTTGGTAACTTTGGTGATTCCCGGAATTGGCCGAGTGACATCCTTGAAACTCGATGGGAACTGCAGTGGATCCTGCGGACTTGCTGACCCATACAGTTCCCACTGGCGCCCAAAAAATCCCCACTGCGTCCTTTAGCACCGCAGTGCACACCTCTGTGGGGTCATCCAAATCATCTGCGAAAGGTAGGTAACCTGAGGTGGTCGATGATGTTTTCCACATATCCAGGCTTGGAAAAAACTTTCCTATCTCTTTGGGTGCTATACTTGGAATCATAGATGTCCTTTTCCCAGATCAATAGCGCATTCCCCCATTCAAGAACCAATAGGTAGATGATAATGAATGGTGTGCCAGACCGACCTCCCTATTTTTCCTGAAAAGACACTATTGCTTGGAATATTGGGCAACCTCCAGTAAACCTGCAAAAAGCTATGGAATTCCTGTTTCCCTTGGACATGCTCTACTTTCATGGTGGATTTTCCATTAGATTGCTCGAAGGTAGCACTT
Organism: Cladocopium goreaui; assembly: GCA_947184155.2. Classification (NCBI taxonomy): domain Eukaryota; class Dinophyceae; order Suessiales; family Symbiodiniaceae; genus Cladocopium; species Cladocopium goreaui. The sequence goes on along the minus strand of CAMXCT020003212.1, from coordinate 453,337 downwards.
GACCCATAGTACTGTCACAGGTGTACACGCTTGATGCACTTGATCCCTTGAACAGCCGTGCCAAGTCTGACCCCAGGAACGCGCATCGAACCTTTACTTCCAACGTTGTCCTGGGGACCAAGAAGAACATCCAGAACCTATCACTAGAACTCCGGCAATTCAACACAGCCATGAATTGCATAGCCCATTTACTTCGATGATTTGCCTGGCCTAAAAAAAAATGGTGATTTCTATATTTCCCATCGCCATGTGACAGAAAACAGTACCGGGTACATCTCCTGAATATCCCAATGGCTTCACTTTGGTCCAAACATATCCCAACATCTTTAATCAGCACATCCCTGGCCCGCCCTGCTGGGTGCTCCAACCGCAAACAAATTCAAAGAGCATCACTCCCATGGACCACAGGTCCACCTACAGCTGGAGTCCATCCGCATCCCGGTGCCCCCTTTGTGAGGTCCCTGACTTTAGCTGCTACGAACATTAATGTCCGGTGTCGCATGATGTCCCTACTTTAAGTTGGTTAAAGATCTTCAGCTTTGGGATCACTACTCCATTCAGCTGTGTCATACACTCGTGGGAAAAACGCTGCAATCCATTGGGTTAGTCATCATTATATCTCATCAAGCATGGCCATTGATTGGGTGATAAAAATTAAATCACCTCGTTCTTAGACAGACACTCTCACATATCATAGTGTTGGTCACAAATCTGAGAAAAAACACATCATGAAATATCCTCTTCAATTGGCTACTTCATGCCCCAGGTGAAGTTACTACCCAAACATCGTTTCTTCATCAAGTTGCTAATGACAAATCCAGTGATTTAACCATATTTAACATCATTTAACCCATAGAAAACCATATATATTTCAGTTTGTTCAACTTATACCCTCTGGTTATTTAACATAGCCATGGAAAATGGCCCATTTATAGATGGTTTACCTGGGTTTACCTATTAAAAATGGTGATTTTCCATGGCTATGTTAAATAACCAGAGGGTATATTTTCAGGCTGAAGCCCCAAACTGAGTTGAAGTTCTTCACCTTCCAACACCCAAACATGGCGCCTCGGTGCCATAGCCATGTCCTCGCATGACTTCCGGCGCCATGTAATGTGGAGTGCCAATCCTCAGAGACGACTGGGAACTCCCAGTCCGAAAGGAACGTTGGATGCATAGCGCATGGCACACCTCAAAATCCATAAAAATCCATAAAAATCCATAAAAATCCGCAAAAAAATCCATCAAGGGGTTGATATTTGATGATGTTCTCATGATCATGTTCCGAGATGGTCACATCTTGATCACTATGTAACTATATATGTAAGCCATTTCTTGATATTTCTTTATCATGTTGTGTTTATCCAGTATTCTCATTGGAACATTGGCATCAGGCACACCATTTTCAAATCCTCAGTTTCACATTGGCTTTGAACTCTGGAGGTGGCTATGGAAGAAACTTCCCACTATTCGCAGCTGGCCAGCCTAGGGGGACCGGCCTCTCAGCCAAGATACATGGTGAAAGTTTTGCTTTCACCATCAGGCAATTTTTTCGCAATGCCAAAATCAATCAACTTCAGGTAGCCCTGCGCATCCAACATCACCTTGGTGCTAAGAAAGATAAGACAGCCCTGCAGTAGCTCAAAACCCCAAGCTCAAACCCTGGAAGTTTGGAGCATCAAATGCGTTGAAGTCGGCGCAGTTGCAGCCGAGGCACGTTTTCAGGCTTTAAATCTCTGTACCTGGGTTTTTTCTGCTACATCAGCTGTTGTTGGTGATAGAATGCGCTGATTTTGGTGCTTAATTGAATCAAATCAACTAATAAGTAAAACGGCGTGCCTAAAAGTAGCATGTCGCACGATTTTTCTTTTGAATTCATTGGTCCATCATCATTTTCCCCATTGCAACATGTATGTTGGTGGTATTTACCATGATCTCTATTGTTTTTCGCCATGAAAATCACCATGTTCTCTATTGCAAATGACATTCTCTTACGGGTTGCCCGAGGGCAAACCAATATATAGATTTGGAAAATCAAGCATCTGCAGACTATCCTGGGGAAACCATGGGTTTTCATGGTTTTTCCACATTTATCTTAGTTTACCCTAGGTTAAAAATCCACATTTATGTCAGACAAAAACAACCGTCGGTTTTTTGCATCAAAAACTGAGCTCACGGACACAAGATTCCTCTCAGAGAGCTCCTGCCAGGAATCGGTACGGCAGGTTCACTGGGATTCCCCATGGACGACAATCCCAGGACTACCCTCTGGTAATCTAACAGTCCGCGATCTGGCATATCACCATCTTAGAAAATAGGTAAATCATGGTAAATCAATAATGAACCATGTTCCAGTTCGCAAACTGTTGCTTTACCAGAGGGTAAGTATAATACTGCACAATGATCAACTAACATGATTTTTGAACATGAGCATTTTCTTTCAACAGGTTTACTCGGAAAAAAAACACTGTGTTTGTTGGATTTGCCAACACTTGCCAGCTGGCCCACGGTCAGCCATGCTACAGCCTTGTGGTGCCACAATTCCAAAAGAATTCATGGGGAGAATACTGGATTTGTCTGAACAAATGTTGGAAAAAACTTAAAAACAACCCAAATCCACTGGTTAATCATCCCATATTTATGTCAATTTATGATCAAGCTTCACATTGCCATTCGGGGTGCATCCCAAGGCGCCCATCCTCGAGGACAATCACCAAGGAGCCTGTGTAGAACTGTGCCTGGCGCGGCTATCCCCATAACATACGCACGAAACAATCATCCATCAGTCATTAGAGAAAAGAAACCAGGTGTGTACACATTCTGATGCTACAGCAACCTCCAAAAAGATAGAAACGCATTTTATCACCCTCTCTCTCTCTCTCTATTTTCAAACTATCCCTCTCTCTCTCTCTTTCTCTCTCCCTCTCTCTCTCTCTCTTTCTATGCGTGTATATATATATATATCACTATATATCACTTTATATCACTATTTCACTATGTTATACTGTTTTAGTGGGTTTTTACTGTTCTAGGATTTTGATTCTTTCTCGGGGTTGCGCACATTGCACATCATTGCGCTACAAAAACCACAGCCGCCTGCGCTCGTGAAAGCACCGTCGGGATTTCGCGGATGGCACCTGGATTATGGCTAAGTGGCTCCGAGATATCCAGTGGGAAAGCTGCAGAAACCCGGGCTCCTTTGGATAAAGAAGTTAGCGTTTTTGGTATGCTTAGATCAAATTTGGATAAATATGGCAGTTTACATACATGGATATCATCAGTTTGATGCTTCAAATCATCTTACATTGCCTTGACACACCGGGGAGCTTCATGGCTTTTCGCAGTGCCAAGGTACCATGCAACTCACCTCCTGTGATGAGCTCTGTGAGGATGTAGACCTGGGAGATAGCCATGGTTGGAACCAAATTGCTCGTCCCAGCTAGCTTCCTGTTGACTTATTGATAGCTTAGTTACGCACAGTTTATGCTAAAAGGAATGTTGAAAGGGAAGCCATGTAGATAGTTTGAGGGTATGATAGTATGATATGGTAGGGTTATTGAGTACTCAATTTACTCATTTATGTATAACATAATTAGTTGAGTTGTTGAAAGGCATTTTTTTCTAACTCCAAGATGACATATTATTGAATACGTTGAACGGTTTGTCATCCACTTATCCATTTATGTTAGCAAGAAGTCACCGAATTATGATCCAAACAACCGTTGTTTCTGCCAAATAGATGTCCTTTAAGGGACACATTGTGATCTTCCAGTTACACGTCTTCCACAGTTTCTCCAGCTCTTTCTTGGTGGTTTCAACCGTGTTTTTCAGGTGTGCCATTCGTGTGCCAAGGGACACTTTTCTTAGTTTCGAAGGTGTTCACTTGCGTCATGATGAAAGGGTGATCGATGTCTTTCCTGAGCCGCAGATGGCTCTTGCCAGTTCGGAGATACACAGCCTGTGACAATATGGGTGAAACATGTGTTTTTGTTGATCTGCTACATACAAGCCATTAAAGGCTAACACATATGTAGAACACTCCAACATACTCCAAAAATCTCCCAACGATTGTGGAAATCTCTTGCCATACAAATCCTATCAACAAAAAACACCTCATCTCACCATGTCCCAGGCTTCCCTGGAGTGTCGAAAGAGCCCAGCGTCAGCAACGAACATTCTCGTTGAACTTCCTCAGGGACCTCGCCATCCTCCCCTTTCTTGACCTTCTTCAACCTGGACATATTTCTTTCGGCATCACAGCTGGGACCCATACTATCCAAAAAAACGGTTGGTTGGTTGGTTTAAGCATGGTTTAGAGAAAACACACTGATTAAACATGGTAACATGGTTAAACTAAATCATCAAACATCATCAAACATCATCAACTGATTGATAACATCATCAAACATCATAAAAAACCGATTGTTCAGGGAGTGGTCCAGTGGTCCAATGGGCTCCAATGGGCTCCAATCTGATCCAACATACTGATCCAACCATCTCTGGGACGCGCCACATGACTTGGTATCCTTCAGGGATCAAGGGGATCAAGTGAATGAAATGCCAAATATTATTAAATATCTATCTCAGGCCAACTAGCAAACCCTCAGTTTTGCCAAAAGTGACAGCCATCTGGAGTAGGATGCCAAACATGTAGCTGGGTCAAAGTGGCCCTGTGATTTAACATGATTTAGCATGATTTAGCCATGTTTATCCAATCTCCCTACCTGGCCGAGACCCGCCCCAGCGAACCCTATCCAACCCTCTAAACATTTTTGAACTCTGGGGATTATCGCACTGAATAATTGGTTTCCAAGCCATAGATAACCCCACTTTTCACTGAGTTTATAAGGCCATGGATAAGCCATAGATAACGCCATTTTGTACTTAGGGGACTTACCAAGCCGTCCATGTTCAAAGCATTTTTTCATAGGATTGAAATCTCTGGGTTTCCCACAACCCTTTGGTACTTTGTTACACAGCGACATAGAAAATAGCCCAATTTGTACATCCAGTTCTTCAAACAGGTAAACAAAACATGTTCGCAAACTGCAAACCATATTACCAGAGGGTAAATCCCAAGTGTATCTAGTTATATCCCAAGTAAATCTTAAGAATAATAGTCCATTATGCCTCTAAATAAATCCCAAATATATCCCAAGTATCCCAGTTAAATCATATACCTACTTATACCCCCATGAAAATAATAAGTAACCATAACAACAGCATCAACAACAATAATCATACTAACACACACACATATATATATGTATACATACGAGTATTGTATTAATCATATTATATATTATATTATATTATATATTATATTATATTATATTAGATATATCCGAAGTGAAATGACATATCTCATTTGCATCCTGCCGGTGCCAGGTCACGCATAGCGGGTTCGTGTGGACTTGTGCTCCACCAAGCGTACCACACCGGCTGCACCTGGACGAGATCTACGTGCCTTGGGGTCCCAAAGATAGCTAAGGTGAGATATGAGTGGCTTAACTATGGTTTATGGTATATATATATGTATATACGTATATAGTGTAACTATATATCCTTTTTGGAAGGAACTTGTGAATAACTTTCACTATTTTAGTCAAATCCGATTTTACCTGTTTATTTTGTTGGGGATGATATGTATAAATCAAGAACGTACTAAATATTTCGATCACAAGTACACTAATAAGTATATCAACATCATACAAATGTATACACAATTAATCAATTATGTATGATACGCTATGATTGCATATAATTGCTATATCAGCAGAGTTTCTAGCATACTCCTAATGGAAACATCACCTCTTCTATGGCTAAATCACCATTGAGGCACAATTTCAATTTGAACGTCACGCATCTGAAAGTAGCTTTAAAATCCTAGCGTAAAATCCTAGCATCATCTCCTTTTGAAACAAAAATACATCCAGGGACCGTTTGTTTATCTCCCTCCAGTCTCCATATCTCGATCAACCCAGCCAGCCCACCACTTCGATCAAGGATGCCATCATGGCCTACACATTACGGTCGATCCCTAGCCCGCCTGCACCAATGACCTTCACTTCGATCAAGTCTTTGAGTCCAAAGTTCGTGTCTTGCAACCTGGAGATCTTTTTTGAGACGGTGACTGCCATTTTGGTGCCATAAAAACTCCATGATTTTATGGATCAAACAGCTGTAAACAGCGGTTTAAGGCGTTAAGCATTTTTCAAAAAACCAGATATGTTGGTGTCGAAATTACATGAAACTCATCAGTTTTTGTTTTAGGTATGTTGGCTTCAGTTGACCCGGTATACTACTGCCAGTATACCAGAAACAAATCGAGATGGAACTATCCAAAACAGACAGAAACTCAATAGAAGCACACCAAGTCATCCTCGAAGAAGTTAGGCAAGAAACTGAACTTAATCCTAGCATAAAATAGGCAAAAAGCCAGGATGGAGCGCAACAACCCACAGAATCACAGAACAATTTCGATCCAAACATCAGCACTGCGCCTGATGCGATTCATCAGCTGCTGCTGCCTCGCATCAACTTTCAACCATCGACAAATGGGTTGGCACAGGCGGATGAACCTCCAACTTTGAGGATATCAAGCCTCATGTCTGAATGATTTTATATGGCAGGTTTAACAGTTTGCCATGGACAATCTTTATTTTCAATGTATAAATCATCAAGCTTAATAAACCATCTATACCATAGCAAACTCTTAACTTACCAAATGGTAGAGGAATGCGAGTTTAGGGGCTGCCGGTGGGCGTTTGATAGTCTGGGAAGATCAGCTTTCAATACTGAAAGGAGAAATGGGATGATTCTACGTTTTTAATCATATTTGATCTTTGATCATTAGTTGATCATCCACACATGTTGCAACCAAATCAGTCAAAAGAGGTATGCTCCGCGAAAAGAGGTCCGCGACATTCGATGGACAAAGAAAGCAGCATCAAAATACGAATGGGTTATCGAATGGGATTCACGAATTTCTTATTGGGGATCCCTCCAACATACTGACTCTCGGTATCAAATACTGCAAATACTGCGACACCGTTGCCGCAATCCACACAACGGAACAGGAACAAATCAGTCAAGGCGCATATTTCCAGCGATGATCTTTTCGAAAGTTGTCTGAAAGGGTGTGAAGGTGGCAGGGGAACTGACCAGAATGGGAATGGGCATCAATCAACAAAGCTGGATAAAAACCGTTAAACACACATATACATATACACAGATATACTAATTAAATATATATATATACATATCTTTATGAAGGAAGCCAACAAAGTAGACTTCAATGGTGGTCTTGTGGTGTTGACTGGCTTTATCCCGTCCACACCACAAGATTTGAAGATTATCAGCCAAAGTGGAGTGACCAATGGGTACCCTTGATTGTCAACATGAACAAAGCTTCTCAAAAAATTGGATGCCCCAAAAGCCAATGGTTTATCTTTTTTCCGACTGAAAAGGGTATCCCTCATTTTTGTGGACGATTTTAGTTGGCGAGGTCTGCGCCAAAATTGATGATGTTAACTGTTTACATCAAAGTTTTTGATGCTGAAACACTCCATTTTCCCCACAATTGGTGGTTAATTAATGTTAATTAATGTTAATTATGCTTAAATACAGTCTTTAGACAGTAAGAACCATTCTAAAACATGTAAAACACGAATTTCCGACCCACTCCAAGCCATTTCCCCCACATTTGATGGCCCATGGTTTTGGGACACGACGGTCACCGGTCTCCTCACCTTTTCGATGGCCCATAACTCGGCATCTTGGGAGATAACCTGCGGTCCCATCGTCACGATATTTCAAGGTCATTCACCCTTTGGATATTTGATGATATTTGGTGATATTTGGTGATGAATTTTCAAGATTTGTCACGATATTTCAAGATCAGAATTTTCAATATTTGATGATATTTTGACGATATCTGATGATATTTGATGATGAATGGCAAATGACTCAATCTATTGAAATAGACTGATATCAGGAAAATATTTTGATCATCAATATTTGATGAATTTTGGTGATATGTAGACTGATAATGCCTGATAGACATGTGCATATTTGTCAAAATGCCAAGCGAATTTTCCGGATCCAAATCGGAGCCACCTTCACTGTGGCTGTACGAGGTTCGTGGAAAAGCAAGGCGCGTTCACCTGGGACACAGAGAGGGATCCAACATGATCCAACCATCCGATCAGGGCATGAAGCTAGACATCCCATGGAATCAAGATCCCAAAAACTCAAGACCCATAGACCCATAAAGAACCATAAAGAACCATAAAGAAGCGACAAATCATGGCCATAGCCATCCATAGCCATCCATAGCCACATTCTTGACCAAATGCCATTTGGGTCACCCACCCAACGGGACCCAACGGGTAGCCACTGGCCAGATCCAGACAGCCAGGAGACCAATGTAGGAGTTCTTAGCCATACTTCGGACCTTGGAACACGCCCACGCTGACTCAAGGTGGACATTTTTTTAGTAGGCAAGCCAAACGTTTGGGCCTGTTTGTTAGGCACTTACTTAACACTAACCTCAAAACTTCACCAAATGTTTATTGAAACTGTTTGAAGTTTCAAAAGCCAACCACCTCTTTATCCATATCTTCACGGTGTGTTCCGCTCCAACTGAGGTCTCTGGGGTCTCCGAGGTCTCGAGCTCGTTTCTCCTCCCCCTGTGCATCTTTGATAAAGACTTCCAACTCGCCCTGTGCGATGACGAAGAAGGAAGTGCCCGGCTCACCCTGCTTGATCACCTCAGTCATCCAGGGAAACCATAGGGAAACCATAGGGTTTCTTTCACATCGATGTTAGTTTCCCATAGTTTACCCCAGGGTAAATTACTGGATATTAGGCAATAAATATTGAACCTCCACAGGTCCACCACACTTCACCAAATGCCAAGGATCCGTGTCGCCCTTGGCGTACTTCTTGGTGTCGAACCTGATTGGTGTATCAACCGGGGATCATCAAATCATCCAAAACATCATCAAACATCACCAACATACATATATATATATATACATATATATATACATATATAAATTCATATATATATATATACACATCATCAGCGTACGCCAAACTCCGTAACATCTGAGTCCTTTCCACCAAGTAGCGACTCCACAACCCTCTTGGTCTGTTCCTCTGAGAGGTGTCTGAAGATGTGCACCTGGCGAGCAGGTGAGGAAACGCCCCCCCTTGTATGGTCCAAATAGGAATTCCCCTACTAAACCATGGTTTCGGGGGATGTTTAATGTTAGAGGGAAGGGACTAATGATTGTATCCGGCTAATTTGTGGCATGCCATTGGCTATGTCTTGGTTGATTCATGGGCATGTTCGGTGATTTTGCAGGATTCAGTATGTAGTGCAGCTACCCCCCCAAGAATAACATTGACCCCTGCAAACCTCCAATAGAAAGATCATCTTGCAAACCTAAAAATCGTTTGGTTCAATCTTGGTATTTCAGCTGGGCAATTGTTTCCAAGTCCATCGATTCTTAAACTTCCAAATTCCCACAGTAATCCCTTTGCTGGGAAATAACCATCCATAAGTTGCATCCCCATATAAATATGCCTGAACATGAATATACCCTACTTTATGGCCACTTCGAAGGAAACATGCCGTTGATGTTCTAAACTACCATCAAACTCATGGGCCATGAAGTTCCATCTATGGTGAAGCCAATTACAAACCATCCCCCAGTCATCATCATTTTTATGGGTGGTAGAAACGGACCATCCCATTTAAACATATTTAAACAGGTAGGCTTTTATTGCCTTTACCATCTGGTTTTTTAACATAGCCATGGAAAATCACCATTTTTAATAGGTAAACCATCTGTAAATGGGCCATTTTCCATGGCTATGATAAATAACCAGAGGGTAATTATCAAATCATTGGTGTTGTCATTCGGAATGCCATGGCCATCCCCATCCCGGTGCGCCTTCTTGGCCAGGAGCATCTTTCGAGTGAAATCGCTGGCATCTTCAGCGCTTCCAGCCTTGATGAAGCGCATCCAACTTCGACCCAGGGGGAAAGCTATAGGCTATAGATGTACTTGGAGGATCCAAGTCATTGGTTCATAAGCCTAGTGACTTAGTGATCGTAAGTCCCCAAAAACTCAGTGGACTTTTCCGACTTATCCCATGTATAAATGAATAAAACTGACATAAACTGACTATGGTTACGTTCACCAGTTACGGTCCGTGGGATGATCCTCCAAGTAGAGACTTCATGTTCAAACACATCTGGCGCTGGCATATCTTATTTTTGTTTGGATCGTCTTTTCCGATAGACCTTTGTAACGATTTTTAGAACTCGTGAAATCCCAGAAAATATCATATATCATATTATATCCCCACATCAAATCACATGAAATCACATCCAATCACCCTATGAAACCCTCATAGGGAAATCTCATCCCACCGCCGAGGGACCGTGGAGACGCCCAGGCCTTTCAGTGCAGAAGCCAATCCGTCCCGGGTCACGATGGCAACCCTGGGTGGTCACACCAGCTTCAGGGCCCAAAAACTGGCGGAAGGAGGGACAAAAACTGACAATTTATAGGATTTTTATGGATTTTTTGTTGGGAAAATATGGGACAATTGTAGTGATCATATAGTGATCATCTGATTGATTGGCTTAACATTCCAGTTGTTGATGTATGAAATATCCTATAATTTTCCGGGGAAAAACCTATCCCAGATCTTCTCTATAACCCATATCTTCCCAATGGCTTCAGTCAACGTTAACGCCCCATCGCTGGGTCGAGCGGCCGCGCCCCGCGTTCTCCGGCTTGGAGGCTCTTGGTCTCGATGGACGTTTTGTGCAGCAAGGCCTTGTTTCATTTCCAGACTTGTACGTACAGTTTTGAATATAAATAATGATAAATGATAACTAATGTCATTTATACATATTTATACCATGATGTACACCTAATGGATATCTTATTGAATGTAACTAGATTTCAATACACTGAATGAATCGTTAATGATGATTACAGTAACCTTGGCTCCCCTCTGGTTGGCAATGAAACATGGGAATGGACGATTCGCAGCCATGAAGCTCCACGATAACCCTGGGGAGATTCACGCCACAATCGCTACGACCCCCCTGAAAAGCTTCGCCCAATGGTATGGACTCAAAAGCAAAGAATCGCTACGACTTTGACCCTTGACTGTACTGCATGTCATCACATATTATGACACATATCATCACGTTGGCATATCATAAACATTGCCATATTAAATATATGATCATCTATGATAATCTATGATCATCTATGATGATGGTGATGATGATGATGATGATGATCATCATCATCATCATCAACAACACACACATATATATAATATTATATAATTATATAATTATATATGAATCATCACATCACGTCACAACATCACCCCAAGACTCCACAACTGTCATTCCCTAGCCATCCCCACCATCCCCCGTGTCTCCCTAGCTGTCTCCCGCGCCCATGGTATCCACACCTCATCCTCCAGGTAGTTGCCACGTCCCAGCTTCACCTCTTTCTCCTTGATCTTCCCAGCCAACGCACCCTCCAGGACGACCACGAAACGTGCTCCAACTTCGACCTCGAAGGCGATGAACATCGACATGGGAGATCCAAGGTCCCTTTTGGTAAAGAAAGCATCAGAAACTCAGCACAGGGACATTTTCGTCATTTCCTTGAAAAAAATCTTGAGGGATGGAAAGCAGTGCTTCAAGATCTGGGAGTTGATGTTGAGAAAACATCCCAGATTTTGTTTGTGATGAAATATAATTTTTACGACTTTCAGCCAACCCGATGATTTCCAAAGTCCAGTTGCTTCTGCACCAGCATCGAAGTCCTGGGTGAACAACAAATTCCCGAAAAAGGTCCCCGACTTGGAACATTTTCTACCCAAATCATCCCAGAGCTACATGGAGGTGTCTGAAAACATCGCGAGCACCTGCAACCTATGTGGATTTCTCTCTACTCCACATAGGTATTTTTCAAGACAAACCTACCTTGCAAAAACTGAGGCAGTTCAAAGGCCAAGGGTCTTTCACAGTTACAAATTTCAAAAGCTCCGCGCGCTGACCCGCGGTGAACTGCGAAATCAATGGGCCTCGGTGTTCGAAAAGTTGGAACAAAATGGTGTTCCGATGTCACCTGCATGTCCCACCTATGTCCAGGGCAACATAGCACAAGATGCTCCATTAGAATTCTAGCTTCGAAACCCAAAACCTCATCAAGATCATCAAGAATAATTATCAATAAACAACTGATCATCCAACATTTTCCGGGTGTTTTCCCCAAAAAGTCAGTTTGCATTTTTGCATTTCAGGTCCTCCACCACTGGGCCGTTCGACGGCGACGAAACACACCACTGGGCTCCCCGGCAGTTTTTCAGACCCTGCTGGATGGCATTTCTCTCCAGCACCGCGCCTAAATCTTCGCCCAGCAACACCTGGAGCAGTTGTGGCCGTCGGGCTGAGATGGTTTGAAGTTTGAGGGGATTGGGAAAACATTATATATATATATAATTATATGCATACATACACACATGTATGTATATTCATTATAATTATATATATATGTGTCAATATATGTATACATGTCTATATATATATATTAGATCTATATATAAAAGTAGCCACAAGGTTTTCCACTTCAAGAGATGACACCAAAAGATGATCCGCCGATTCCTCCATTGGAATTCTCATCGTTCCAGTGACAGAAAGCGACGTGAGGTCACGACATTCATCCAAATCATGTCTCCAATGTATTCCCCCGAATGTTCCATTCATCATTCATATCCCATATCATCATATAATATCATATATCATCCATTATTATCCCATAAATTATGCATTATCCCATTATCATCCACTATTATCCCATATATGAGATATTTTCCCAATGGGATATCCCATTTATCCCATTCATATCGGCCATGGCCATCCCTTCGCCACAAACTGAGCTGATCCGAACAACGCACGCCGCGGTGGGCCACCTTCAACTCCGCCACGCTGACACAGAGGAGCTCAGAACGTCCCTTGGAGACGACGGTGGTGGTGAACCTTGCCGCGGGGCGTTCCGAAGGCGAAGATGTTGATGCGGAAAGGACACACATATCACATATCTATCATAGAATCTGTTTGATGGTGAAAAAGCCATCCATCTTTTCGGTGGTTTTTTCAGATGTTATAAGTTTTCTGAATTTTTATCTGACAACTGTTGATCATTGTTGATAAAGGACGTTTCCAATCAGACTTTTGGCTGCGACCAAGAAGCGGCTCCTTTGAAACCAGCTGAGCTTCTCCGAAACCCTCCTGGCCAGGGTTGGAAATGGGGCATTTCTCAAATCAACATTGGGCTCATCACATCTTTGGGCAGTTTTTCTTGGTTCTTCCTTCCGAAATTGCACTAAACTGGGTGATATTTGGCTCTCCGATTTTGGGAACCCCCAAGACCCAAAGTGAACCCACTGAGGCCCGGGCATTTTGACCCAGACGTCGAACTTCTGAGCCATCCACAAATTCACCGGTACTTTTGACCTCAAGCTGCGATTCGCATGGCTTCCTGGAAAACCAGCCATAGCCAGCCGGTTCGGAGTTCGGTGACTCTGCCACGTGCCTAAAACATCATTTAACCGGTCGCTATTGAATATGAGCCATTTAGTTCCATGACTTACCTACCAAGCAGCTAAGCATGGTGATTTTCCAGTTCGCAAAACTGTGACATGAGCAGAGGACAACTAGATGCCCATTTATCATCATTTATCATCATTTACATGCCTATATATATATACATATAAATAGCAGTTTCCATGGTTTTTTCTATTAAATCCACCATTCCTATGGGAAACAATCCCAGATTTCGCGACCGCTGAGGGCCCTGCGCTTCCGCCGGAGTACTCCGTGAGCTCACCTGCCCATAATCAATATATCTGGATGAACATCTGGATCTGGATGAATTGTAATAATTGCGTATGGGTAATCAATATATCTGGATCTGGAATGATCTGGATGAATTGTGTATGGATAATATATATATATATATCTTTCAAGAATCTGAATTTCAGAATGATCCATGTGATTACTATTATCCATGTATCTGGATGAATTGATGTAAGTCAATAGTAATAGACCGATCTGACATAAGGCCACCAATGCCAATGGGGAATAGTTACACCCGTAACAACCACCATTTCAGTGACGTTGCGGTGAGGGTGTTCTAATTCATCTAAATACATTGAACAATACATGCCATGCAAGAGTCATTGAACGATACCGTCGCAAACACGCCAGCAATCATTGGCTGGTAAGGGGTTCACACCCCTGAAGCAATAACATAAAACACCTGACTCTCATTTTGGATCATCATCCCACTTTAAGAATCTTTAAGAACGGTTTAGGGAAGCAAAAACCAACATCTTTTTGAAACCAGGCACTTGACTATCCACCGTTTGGCAACCGCGACGTGAAGAACGCCCGCCTTTCTTCACAAAGTATATGGCAGTCTGATCTTCACCCGCTGTGACCACTCGAGCCTCAAAAACCGAAAAAAAGACGTGAGGATTTCCTACACTAGCCTACACTGCCACATTTCAATAGCACTTTCAATAGCACTAGTGCTTACTAGTCATCACTCCCATCATACCCCATATGGGACAGATCTGTCAACGTCACCGGTCCTTGTCCTCAAAGACTTCCGAAAAGGTGGCCTGGCGAGGTGACCGACTCACCGCTGTTGTGGGGAACCCCATGGCCTGAAATCAAACAGGTTCACACCTAGCATCTCCGGTAAACGTTTACATAGCGAACTGGAAAATCACTATCCAACTAATAGGTAAATCAACTATCTTTATCTTTTACGGGCCGTTTTCAAATTTTTCAATAGCTTTTTGTATGATTACCAGAGGGTACCTAGCATCATCTAGTAAAATCATCTAATAAAACCATCTCAAACCATCCAAACTTCTCAGATTTTCCTCCAACATCACCATCCAAACCATCGTTTGAGCCATCGTTTCGCAGATTTTCTCCGCCTCGGCCAGGCACAACTTCTGTTTCTTCGTGAGGCCCTCGAAGATGGACGTGGAATCCAAAAACTTCAGCGTCTCGGCCTGGCTCCGGAAGCTGGATCTTTGGGTGAAACAACGGGTGAGAAACTCAACATCTGGAAATCTTTGGAAATGGATATTTAGAGCTCGAACATCTGGAGAGTTGATATTAGTTGGTTTGAAGGGTCACTTGGAGGTTGTGAATGTGTATAAAAGGTATGCTTGAGCTCCATTGCTTGGGCATTTTGCAAGTTCCAGCAAGTTCCAGTCGTGAGAATAAATACCTACAATTGCCAGGAGCGCAAGCGTTGAACTGAACTAGATTTAGGTAGGATTCAAAACTGCACTAGGCCTGACGTAATGCTAATGCTGCTACCTCATCCAACAACGTTTGAGATCTGCTAAATCACAAATTAATACAAATTATATCATAAAAACATGACATAGACGCTAGCGGCAAAAAACCTTTACGATGAACCATGAATATGAGATGAACAGAGAAGTATCCGTGGAAAAGCGCCATCGGTTCCATGGAAATGTTCCACGAGTTCCGCCATCGCACGTGCCTGGTGCTTGGTCGCATTTTGCTGCAACATCTGTTTGAAGGCAATGCCACTGGCCTCAGAACAAAAGCAGGTGAATTCCCGTGAATTTGCAAAATGCATCCGCCAAAATAGCTGGTAGTTATGGTTATGCATCTTCATCTTAAAACCTGTCCCTACCTTTCATTTTCACAGCATTTTTCCATATTTTTCCCATCCCCAAATTCCAAGAATCACAACTTGCAGCCCCTGTTTTCCCCTTTCCCCGGTCGCCAAGATACGCCCCATACCTGGCTATCCGTTGTGGCTTTCACCGTCGCTGTGCGCGGGCAGTTGTAGAGTAAGGCCAATCCTCCGAAGGCACATCCTGCAGCCATCAGTTGGAGTTATTACTTGGACCAGTTATTCGTTGGGCAATTCCAAAGGGGGGTCACCAGCTTTGATATAATATTATATATATGTAAAATTATATATATATAAGGAGCCACATAGTATATATAATCTATCACCAAGTCAGGTAACATGGGTTTAATATGGTTTAATATAAATCACATATGTCACCACCAAGGGTAATGACATGGCTTCCCATCTAAGATCATCATCTGGTTAGGAAGAAGCTGGTAACCGGGTCAAAGAGATGATCTTCCTGAACAACAAGTTTTAACATGCATATGCTGCATATATATATATCACTATATATAACTATAACTATATAACTATATTATATAACCATATAACTTATATTAACTATATGTATAAGCTATTAGCAAGTTCTGAAAATTTTCGGGATGCCCCGGTTTTGAGGCGGCATTTTCACGATCTATGCACTTTATTTTCATGATTTGGAGGATGGAAGCTTCGTGCTCCCAAGACCGGGACTTTGGGTGAAGCCTGTGGAGCCTGTCCCCCAGTTGTCCCGACCGAACCACTGGGCTCAGGCTCTCCTTCGCCAATGGTGTTGCACACAATACTTTTCACCTCGCCAGCTGCTGAGTGTGCCCCATTGGGCCCAGTTATGAAAGCAACGTTGCGTTATCTTGGCATGGAAAGGAACAGAAAATGAGAACCATCAATATTATTCAATATTCATAAATTATTCAATGTTAATAGATTACTATTATAAATAACATTAAATAACTCAATATTATTCAATATTAATGAATCAGAATCCATGGAATCCATGGGGCCATCCCCTGCTCTCCATATCTATACATATCTTGTCATTGAAAAAGTGCCAAGGTGCACTCACTTCCATCGAGCCGGACTGGGTCACAAAAAACCTCAGCTGATCTCAGCAGCGTCTGTGGTGAGGTATGCCACCATATAGGCGGACACATGCTGATGGGTGGCACTTCCGCAATGGGAAAGGAGATTCAGGAGATATAACAAAAACAAAGCCTAAGGGTCTAGGCGAAATCAGCCATTTCCTTGTCATGTCAATACCCTCTGGTAAACATACAAAAAACTATGGGTCAAATCACCATTTTTCATGGTCAAATCACCATTTCTAATGGGAAAACTCACTATAAATGGCCATGTTCAATAGCAAACTTTCCATCAATGCTGATTCACGCTGCCAAGATGCGTGGTCCCCAATCTGCCCTCTTGGATGATGGGCGTGCCCTTGCTAAACTCGTAGAACTGACGGCGGTAGGTCAGCTGAAACATGAAACAGCGATGTTCCCCAAATTTTATGCACAAATTGTCCATTCTTTCCAACAGAAAAGCCACATGAAAATGATATTTATCTCCATGTGACTCCATGTGCAGATGATTCCCCATTGGTTGATTGGTCCCGTTTGGGTGATCTCCGGTTCACCCATTGGGGCCCTCGGTTTATTCGGCGTGCCTTGACTGTATTCAAAATCGATTCAATTTCAGCATCATCCAACCTGAGACGTGCTGCAGGCACCAGAGAATCACGTGCTGCTGCAGCAGGTGCTGCTTGGCTGCTGAGGCGATGACGTCGCACATAGGCGATCCTGCTTCATGGCATTTTTCAGGAAAGTTCGGGTGGATTTATCCTCAGCGCCGCGAAACATCCTGCTATATCCTGGTGGTTAGTATGAAAAACTACGACAACTACGAAAAAAGAACACAAAAAAATGGAAAGGTGAAGGGCTGGAAGCAGTTGCCATATGTTGCCATCTTGAGTTTCAGACAATCTCCTTCTTCACCTGAAAAGGGCAACGCATGGCCACACCAGAAATGTCACTTCTGAGAGGGAGAGCTGAATCCGCAACCCTTCCATCCACTGAATCCACTGTAATCCACTGGCTCATCATCATCTTCCCCATATCATGGGACCAAAACATGAGAAAAGGTCTGGCTGAATTATAGTAATTCACTAGGCCACTAGGCTGAACATAGCTGTTATCATACGGCCCAAATTTAGGGGATTCCTACAATCCAATTCCCTTCATTCCAGTGACGGAAAGCGACCTGAGGTCATCATAATTTACCCAGAACAAACGCCTTTTTCAATGCCATGACCAACACCTGCCTCGAACTTATCAAGGTGTTCTTCCACCGGTGGGGCCTTCCGAGATGTACTCCTGATGGCAAACAGCAACATCAGCTCAGCAACTTGGTTTCACTTGTCTATCCCCCCAAAAAGTGGAAACATCTCAAAGGAATGTCTCAAACCCGACCACTGGGGACCACTGGGATCCGTGCCCAACTCGTCGTTGTGTGGCCTTTCTGGCATATTCTCGCTTCTTGTCCTGTCGCTTGCGGGTTTTTCTCAAGGCCTCCACATGCTAAACCCGGTGTAAAACACTGGTAGCCTCCAGGAATTTAACATAGCCATGGACTTGTCATTTAACAATATATCCCATTGTCTCCCATAAAATCTCCGACAAAAATTTCCCATAAAATCTCCGACATTATCTCACCATTGTTTTCCTAATGGAGTCCTGGAGCTCCCCCCCAAAAAAGAAAAGTCCTGCGGCGCCAAGGAGGACATGGCCTCTCCGGCGATGTCGAAGTGACAATTTTCTGAACCATTCAGGTCGTCGGCAACTCATTTTCCTTTAATGTCAATAAGTAGCAACCATAAACCAGCCATATGTTGATGGTTTATAGCATGTTTTATACCATTGACCATCCATGAATTTGTTTAAAAATTGGGGATGGTGGATCCCATCTATTGCATCAGCATCTCCTCACCGAAAATATCATTTAATGTGGTTTAAACAATCATAAATCATCCGTTTGGATCCGTTTGGGAATGGTTTATAGCACCTATCAAAATGGTGATGACTGGGGGATGGTTTATCCAAAATATCCAAAGAATTGGAGTCGACATCTCCAATTCACAAAAAACTGAAATTCGTCACGGGCTCACTTTGCCGATGGGCTCCATACTTGTCGCATGCCTCATTGGAAATCATCATCCCAAGCAAACTCCTTTGGGGATGCGCAGTTGAAGATCAAACTGAAGTACTGCACCCTTTGCTTCCAGCCCAAGATTCTCCATGTTAACCATAAACCAGCATTTTTAAATATATATTTTTTGCCAAATCGATATTGGAACATGCTAAAAACATCTGAAAAACGAGTTTGAACATTGGAAACTCATAAAGTCCGGACCTTTTGGGGCATGGTTCCAAACTGGGTCACAGCTATCTCGCCAACCTCCCTAGTGCACAAGCAACAATCGCATCAACATGGCAACAGACATCAAAACATGGACCCTCCACTCCGGACCATCCACTCCGGGGAGAACCTTCGGCGATGATGTGGGGCTTTGCCCGGAAACCGCAAAGGATGACACTCAGGGGCCGTTGCTGATGGTTACCGTATCCGATCTCGAGGTAATCTGCTGATGTCGTGCTGATCAGGACTTTAAAACCAGAAAGCATTCAGCGCATTTTCGGGTTGTGGACTGCAAAAACATGGAAAAATGGCTTCAAACCTGTGGAAATCAGCTATGGATATCTCGAACATGTAGCTGCAATTTTAGTTTTCTACCGTGGCCCATGGAGACAGCATAGACAGCTTGAGACTGATAGGACCACTACACGCAAGGACCAGGATTCAGAAACGGTCTCTTCGTCCTGATGTATGGATTTTCTGGACCTTCTCATTGGGTTGGAAGATTTGGGAGTCGCTTTGAAACTGATGAATGAGACGCATCTTCCACTTTCCCCCAAGAAAAGACTTCGGAACCGACCGGCAAGCACCAGCAAGCCGTGCAGTCTGATGATGTCTGATGTACTATAAGAACCACAATCATCATATCCCGATATATCCCGGGCCCACTCTTGCCATACGCACGCCACTTTTTATGGGGACCTTACGGGATCTTCCAAAACCACCCAGCCACGTGATCGAACCCAACTCTGTCAGGTGCATGGCACTGTTGCCATCGCAACACATGGAGGCGGGGGAGATGGCACTGAAGTAGTTTACCCTCTGGTAAACTCAGAGTTTGCTACAGAACAATCACAATCTTTAAATATTTTCAATAGATAAATGAACTGTAACTGGGCAATTACCAGAGGGTAACAGTTTTACTACTTCCAAATGTAAGGCGATTGGCTATTACATGCCATCAAGATTATCATCAAAGATGGGAGGTTTACCATCAAACATGAAAATTCAATCGTCACAAAATCAGACTTTCAAGGGGAGGGCTGAACAGCCAAAAGACACTGCCATTAATGGCAGGAAAAGGGCCACATGTTTGGCCTTGAATTTCAATAACTATAGCAGGAGCAAGTAGCATCCAGAAGCTTCGGATATCTTTGCTTTAGGGCTCTGATATGCTAAAACGTATGACGCATGACGCAATCACCGACCGTTTCTTTCATCATTTTCTTGACAATGAAAGACACGGAAAATCGCAAGTTGAACCCAAAATCTGTAACCCATGGGATATCATGATATCATGGCCCAAAATCCAAAATATCCAAAACCGGTCATGGGATCAATCTTGACCCACGCCGCATCCGCAGTGGCGATGTCCCTTGGAGAGCATCGCGACCACTTCATACGGGAGAACCTTAGGTGGACACCAAAACACCCATCAACGTGGGATTTTTATGATTTTGGGATATGATGGAAAAACGAGACATATATGATCTATATGCATCTCTACATGCATATACATATATATATATAATTGTATGGCATTTTGATTGATTTTTATTTTCTGCAATATGAAATGTTCCTCATATGGGCTCCCAAAAGAAAACACATCGAATGCGAAATCTAAGGGCGTACCAGTATTTCACATTTTTAGGGGAAGGAATGACGAAAATGGCATGGCCGCTTTGATTTCTCAATAGGTCAAACTTGTAACTTCTCACATTTTCCGCTCTGCTGCTTGTCACCCCCGGATGGTATAAGAATCGGGCACCTCACACCTCGTAGCTCCTAACCTAATGTTACCCATTCACAAACATACAATATATCTAAGCATCACAATTTGAGTGATGGTGCAATCCGGGCTTACACGGGCATATTTACATGTTTAACACCAGAGTTTCCTCAATTGACCACGTTTAACTTGCCATTTTGTGATGTTTTCCCAGGTTTTCGTCCCATTTTCGTCCCATTTTTCCCATGGGTGGCCCGGCCAAAGCGAGCATCAAAGGCCCGAAACTCCGAGATCTGTGGGTCGATCACCGAGGGACCCCCTTCGTCCATGATGAACCTGGAAAGTTCCGCAGATTTTTATGGGATCCCCCTGGTGGATTTATGGCTGAAATTTTCTGATATATTATGATATATTATGATATATTATGTATTATGGAAATGCATGATGTATTATGGAAATGTACAATGTGTTTTGGAAATAAATGTATGACATATTGTATATGGACGACCTGTATGAAATATATGATATATTAATTATCTGGGTAAATTATCATATTTCACTAACCTGAATAGTGAAGGGCCATTTGGGGATTATTTCCCTTACTAACCATTATTCCCAGTGAGGTCGCGGTGAGGTCGTTATAATTTACCCAGATATTATGTATTATGGAAATGTATGATGTGTTATGGAAATATATTACATGATATATATATATATGGACCCATATGACATATATGATAATCTACGACCAGGAGGAATTTAGACAGGACATGTATGGAAATTTGTGTGATATTATTATATCATGTTATATAATTAGTGGTGATAATGGTGTCAATACTTGGGGGCCATGATAGGGATTTAAAATTCATGAAAGCCAAGGGGTAGATGGGATGATCATGGGATTTGGATGACTATGACGTGAATGTTCCAATGGGAGGATTTCGAGGGGGGGACTCTAGTGATATGAGCGCGTGTGAATCTACGATGATTTTTCATGCAGAAAATGGTGCTTCGCCGGTGGCTGCCCCGTTTTGGGACCCAAATGGATCCAGTGAGCAGTTTTCAGTTGACCCCTGGTGTATGAGTGTATGATGGTGGTTGATGGTTACCCATACGGGGTTGCACGATAGTATTCGCACTGCTGAAATGGGGGTCCCTATCGACGAACCAGTGGACAACAGAAGCTCTCACCACTGCCTGGGGAGCTTCAACCAAAGTAACTTCCATTTCGAAAGTTATTGATTCACAAGGGCTCGCATCAGCACGCATGCCTCATCTGCCCTCACCATCCAGCACCAAGCAGCTTGAAGATCTTTAGGCGATCCTCCTCATTACCTTGGTTTTTTCTTGATTTAGCTGAAGAGGGCCCCAACAAATACATCTGTTTGCTCAAAACTCCCCATGTCTAGTGGATTTCCCGGTGGAGACCCAGTGTTTTTGGCGGAGCCACCAGAAAACAAAACGACAGTTGACGTCTTGGCATTGGAAATGATGGGATGCAACCGGAGTGCTGGCCCGGATCTGTGTGCAGGTCGTTTGGGAATCCTTGGGGAAGCAGAACTGCAGTTCGTGGGGATTGTGATAGGCTTGGAAAATCAATGAACTTTGCACATGCTCATCATCTGCAGAGGGGCAAATGATCTAGCATCATCTAAATCAAACATAATGTAACTTCTCATGATCCGTGTCAGAAATATGTTTCCAAAGATGACATCTCGTGCAGGCCAAGCGTCAGAAAAATCATTGGGACCTGTGATTAAAACCTTGTCCTTGTAGAAGCCAAACTTCTTGGCCTCTGACATCCAGAAGATCGCTTGACTGGAGATCTCTGTTGAACCCGAGACGTGCAACCAAGCAGCATAAATATATTCCACCAGGCACCAAGCACGAGTGTACAGATCTTCCATGCCTGATTCATCGCTCAACCCAGTGCGACTAGCTTCAAAATATGAAGAAAAACACAAATTCTCTTATGTTCTCTTCACTTTTTCCAAAATTCCATGAGCTCGACGTCAATTGGAGCATATTGGAGCTGCCTTTTCTGGGACCCAAACAAAAAAGACGTATATATATATAATTATATATATTATATATATGTATACACATACACATATTTATACATATATATATATATATCTGTATATATATATATATATATATATATATATGCATGTGTAGGTAGGTAGGTAGGTATGTATGTATGTATCTATGTATGTAAGTATGTATATTAAAAAAAGATACACATAACTTACACATCTTCCCCATAGATTCCTTGTAGCTTTCCCATGTCTGGTGGATTTCCCCGCATCCACTCGAAGAACCCGCGTCGAAACAAGGCACGGTTGCGCACCACAACATATCTCTCGGCCGATCTCAGCGCCTTGACCTGAGTGTCAGCACCACATCGATCATATGGCTAGGGATTTATGTTGGTTTTCCAGTTATGGTTCTTATATGTTCTTATCCATACGGATTACGGATTTAAAAAAACACCCACATCCTCATTAGACTTCTGATGATGATTAGTGTTGTGATAGTTGCCGATAATTCATCACACAGTGTCTTTGCATCTCATTCTCTTTGTCGTTTATCATTATTGACCATTAATTGATCATTCCTTCGGTTTTGCAAATATTGCAGCAGTCAGTACATTAGACTATACCCTGTAGTTTATCATCAAGGAGAGACGTTTCTTGCATAGCTTCCCTTAAACCAAGAACTTCACATGGGGATGATTCTCTCGATTTTAACCATCTACGAATCTACGGTGAGGTCTTAGTGAGGTTGCTTCAAGCCTCCAAACGACAAACACATTGGTCCTTCGGGAGAACATCATCCCAAACAGGGGCCCCCGGGCCCCCAGTTGGAAAACAACACGGCCAATCATTTGGGGAGAAAACCATTCTCATCCATTGCAGAAAGTGGTGGACATAAAACAAACACTTGACAAAACATGTGAAAACCACCACTCAGCTTATACTGTACTAGTAAGATCTAGTAAGCCAGTATAAACCTGTCAAATCTCCTTCAATTGGCTGGGCTTCCTGGCAAAGGGAGCTTGGGGAATGGATTGGCCCAAAGCTTGTTCAATGTCACTCACATCTCCTGCGCTGTGACCCAGCTAAGCCAATGTCTCAAGCAGAGCTCCAAAACTTGATCAAACCAAACACCTCAGTGACCTCCGTGACATAGCCTGGTTCGAACTGGTGACACTGTGCCAATCTGTGCCTTGAAAGAGTGAAAAGGCGCAAATGAAGAGGTTGGGTTTCACCACATTCACGTCATAAGCATGTCGAAGGGAGTCCATAAATTCGTGGAAAGGCTCCTCGGATCCGGATCCAGCGGTGAAGTCACATCGAAAAGAACAAGTACAGTAGCAGCCCTGGAACATTGTGGACATCATTTGACATCCTTAAAACCTGTGGTTGCACAAGCCCCACTCAACAGTGAAGAATCTCTACATCAAAATTCTGGGGGACGATACATGACGATACCATTCAAATTCGCTGCAACATTCGCCGCAAACTCAACGTCTGTCCGGAGTCCAAGGCTCTCTCCAACAGTGCGTCACAAAATCCTGTACAGGCAGCCTCGGAGCCATGCGATACTAGATGGGGATTTCCGCCAACAGTAAGCCACAGTTTCCAGTACTGAGGAACTCTGCAGGAAAACCCTACATTTGAATATTTCATAAAAAACATGTTCCTGTAGATTGTCCCTTGTATAAACCATGGTATAAACCAATGCAGTGAACAGTCTCCAGGAGAAGCCGCCCAACTCCTGCAAACTGAGACGCACTTGCCACCCGTTCCGGACCAAGGTCATAGGCGCCCCAGTCTGGGCACAGCTGGGCTTCACGATTTCTTGAACCACGTGCCACCTGGGAACCACCGTGGTTCACGCGAAAGTGAGCACAGGATGGGGTGAGGATGTCATGGCGAAAAACTCTTCTAATCTGTTCTAGATATGTTTTTAATGGCTTGCATTTTTTGGGATATCTGAAACCATCTTATACCAACATTACCAACTGCGAACTGGAATGTTCAATGATCCGTTGAGACAACTTGCCCAGAGAAGGACCCCTTACGATAAGGACCTGACTCCGAAATCCGTCAAAATATGTCCTTTGGAGTCATGAAAAGGCCGGCAAATGTTCATGCCAAGGAACATCGATTTGTCGCGGTAAGTGGAACCAAAGTGTTGTTTGGCATCATTCTCAATGCTTTCCTTCCAAGGTCACGTGATGGAATGCTCTTTTGTGCCTTTGAACATCTTTGAAAACACAGGAAGAGACAAACCTCACAATTCCCTGTAATGTTGGCAAAATAATTTCATAAACCATCCCCCAGTCACCACCATTTTGATAGGTGGTATAAATTAACAATTCCCAGTCATGGGTGGTTTATGACATTGTTTTACCCACATTTAGTACAATCCAGCGAAATCATTTTCCAATATTTTCCAACCCACCAAAAACTGTGGTTCCAAGGGGCTAAAGCTGACCATGAGATCCCCCAGTGTGCAGGATCGCGGAGGTAGCAATACAGGGCCGTCCGTTCTGCAGATCCAAACTGATGCTCATGCCTGGTCAAGGGAGCCGTGCGCGATGAACTGAATGAGTTCATCTGATGTTAATATCTGTGTCCTATTTCACTTTTCATCATACTCTCCATCTATGTCAGTTTTTTCACACTTCGGTTCCATTTATTTCCCCTTTAACATCTCTATTTACCTTCCGGTAATCAACCGTGGCAAAATTGAACATCCCTTACAAATAGATTTTATAATAGGAACATCAACTATCAATGATGGATCTTCCAGCAACCCATGTTGATAGGTTTCCCTACTTATTATGGGTCATCATAATCCCCCCCAAAAAATATATAGACAGTATAAGTTATTATATATAAATATATATAAATATATATAATATATATATATTCTATATATTTTCTATATATTAACCAAAATCAACCAGGGCATGTATTTAATGGCTCAATTTACCCAATTTGCCCCCTCCTCTTCCCAGACCCCAACCGATTCTGGACTCGCGCCTTGCGAGGAAAGGCCATGTGCTCTTCAGCTGTCGCCATTGGGAGTCAACTAAGATGCTGGGCGGTTGTGACTGGGCCTGCACCGATGAGGATGGATTATGTGGATCATGGATAAGGGATATCAGTAACTATTCAAAATAACAGGCAGTACTGGATAAGATTCAGTATTAAACAACTATAAAACTTCAATATCATGTTGACCCGGAATTTTGCTAAACTACCAATTCATGAATGAGGAGGGATCGCAATTTACGAAGCTATTTTGTGGTAACACCCCCAATTAGCAGTCAAAGTTTATCAATCGGTTAACACTATGGGGGATAGAGTGGATAATAATGGATGAGAATGGAAATCATGGATATATTCGCGGAATTGAGTGGAAACTAATAAGATTTAATAGGTAAGAGAATGTAAGATATGAGGCGATCGAAATCCAGGTGATCACCTCGAAAATCCTCCGAGGCACATTAAAAAAGGCATCGAAATCGGCTGTTTGGACCACCCGCGTGGTCCCCTTCGGCCGAAATTTCGCTTGGCCTTTCCTGAGCGCGCCATGGGGTGAACTAATCGACTCAATTAAGTTGGATGAACCACCAAATGCCATATGACATCATATGACAACCTATCTTGCAACCTCACCTTGACATGTTCACAATCCTTTCAAGTTCCCATCTTCCTGTTCAAACGTAGCCTAAGATGCACCACAAATGTCCAAGGCTCTCCCGAGCACTCTCCACATCCTCTTTCTTCACTCTCATCTGCCGATTCTGCGGGTGGCATAGCAACACCTCGTGGCTCCCACAACGAGGTGCCCTAACGAACCTACGAGACCCCAAAAAATACATCGGCCGTCACCAGTTCTGCGGGGGTTTATTTTCAGGAAAAACCTTCCTATAGGATGCTGAAATGATCTGAAATCATGATAATCATGCCCGCCTCATACCGGATTTCCTTCATGAAGTCCAGTCGCAAGTGTTCCACCAAATTGGTGATGGTATGGAGCACCAGCCAAGGTCCCGTGTCACTTTGCGAGGACAAATCCACTTGAATCTCATCGCTTTCCAGCCTTTGATTGGTTAAAAAAATGAAACATCTTCCCAGTAGATTTCCCTTAAATATTAGCTTATCCTCCCCAAACAAGATCAAACAAGTAGGTTTCATTAGGTTTCCACATGGCTTAACCAATGGGACAATTCACGACAATTCATCAAAATGATCAGCAAAGCCAGGAAGCTTGGCGTGAATGCAGCAATCATGGCCTTCGAACGATAGGAAGCCGTGCGACGCGAAGAGTCTCAGCCGGTCTTTGCGACTGGATTTCTGCACCGCATAGCAAATCAGCCGTCGGAAGAGGCTGTCCTTGAAGCGCCAAAGAGGTCCCTCCCCGTTTCTTTTCCTCCAAAAAAAAAGGGTCGATTCCCCATTTTGGTGGATTTTCCATCGGAAACATCAACAAAATCAGCTTTTCTAAGCAACTTGCAGGTGTCTGGAAGGAAGGAGGCCCCAAAATCCAGCACGAAACTCTGCGGCGCTGCGGTTTCCACGGCAGCAGCCGGTGGCAACAGGCAGGGAACCAGGAAAGTGCCTGGGTCCACCTCACATACCAAGGCCACCTCCTCCATAAATCTCCTTGTGATCTAAGAGAATCCCCAAGGGAACCCCCAAGTCTGCTGATGAAAACACAGTGCTTAACCGTTAAGCCAAAAAGGTAGTGAAATGCCCCATGAATCAAATGTCACCCAGCAATTGGACAAATCATCTCCAAAAAATTGTCGGAAACCATCATCTGTAAACTCTCCAACGAATTAGACATGTACCAAGTGCTGAAACCAGCGCCCAGTCTCAGTAGGAACGCCTTCAGATGTGGCTCTTCGAAGCCAAACTCCCATAGTCGGTCCAACAGGCGCCGGGTCACCATGCCTTTTTCCCTCCAGGAATCGTACGCGGACTTCATTTCCAGTTTGATGACTTTGTGGTGTTCTTGTTCATGAAGGCTCCAGTCAAAAATCACCTGCCAAATAGATCCAAAAAGCAAAGTCCACTGTTGCAATGCCAAGGCAATTGCTTAAACTGTTTCTAGGTCATCTGGGCTGGTAATCAATGATCTCCGTGAAAATAGATATCATCAAAATTCGTCAATATCATCAACTATCCCCTTTGAAATAGCTTTTAAACATCATTAACATCCAGAAATTCTCCCAAAAAAATCCCAACAAACCAGCAGCAACTCCACCTGACACATGCCACTGACCAGCCATTGAGGCTGCAGAATCACAATTTCTCTCAGCTCCGCAGGTGTGGAAAAGTGAAAAAGGACGCCAAGTTCGTGGAACATTTCCAGCCTCGGGGGGCTCGTCAGCTATGTATCTGGCTGCGAAATCCCCAAAATTGAGGCTTGGGATGGAGAATAAGCCACTTTATAAATCTTTATAATTTAATATTTGGGATTTTTCATGATCATACAATATAATCAGGCATAGTCGGCTGGGAAACCCCCCATAAATGGGCACTTACAAGGAAACATGAAGTATAATTTGGGGATTTTCCAGCAAGCCGTGTTTGATTACCAGAGGGTAGGAGATCCTGCCATGAATTCGAGGCCATGGTGATTGTGAACTGAGGTCTGAGACCCTTTCTAGCAAAGGTCGAAGGACACACTGTCTTTGAAAAAATGTCGTTTCAAGTGTGGCTTCTTGCTTATCCTTCTAGAATCCAACATGGCTCGCTGGAAAATCCACCATGTACTTCGATGATTTTCTGACAAAAACACCTCCATTTGGTGCGGGATTTATATATACAATATATGTGTGTAAAATATGGACATACAGCAACTTGTATCCCCCTTGGAATTTGGGGGGTCGGGTTGGGGGAGCCAAAACGTAGAGGCACCCAACCCCAAACTCCCTACAAAATGGTTTTTAAATGTTTTTTTGATGAAAAACATTTAAAAACCATTGTGTAGGAATTATTTTACAAACCATTTTGTAGAAATAACTTCAGATATCTTCAGATTTCCAGGAATTTTATAAACCATTCTGTAAGGCTCAATCATTTTTGAATCAATGAGTTTACATTTTCCCAAAAAAAACTACAAACCATTTTGTAGGGATATTCGTTGTTTTTAGAAAAGAACCAAAACCATTTTGTAAAGGCAACACCAACCTCTGGCCAAATCCCAAAAAAACATATAAAACCATTTAGTAGTATTCCTTGAAAAAAATCAGGTGTTTTTCATTTTTCTGAAAAAACATCAAGACCATTTTGTAAAGTTGTTCAGCACATAAACCCATCTGTGAAAGTTCCCCCCCAAAAAAACAAAACCATTTTGTAAAACCAAACCTATTTGTGAACTATGGATTGACATTTTTCAAAAAAAACTATAAACCATTTTGTAGGTTTGTTCGTTGTTTTCAGCAAAAAACTACAAAACCATTCTGTAAGGCTAAATCATGCTAAATCTATATATAAAAATCTGTGTCTATCTGTATGTAAAAGATTGTAAAAGATTGTAAAAGTAGATTCCAGATGATTCCAGAATCATCGTGAATCATCCAGAATCCCCTTCCCACCACTACCATCCACTATCATCATCTATCATCCAGTATCATCCACTATCCACCGCTCCCATCACCATGCATCACCATGCATCACCATGCATCACCATGCATCACCAATATTCACCAATCATATCCATTCATATCCAATCATCACCATGCATCACCATAAACAATCATCACCATGCATCACCAGGCACGAAACCATGTGAATCTGCCGTTTCTTTTTTTACCCCTGTGGCTGCGGCACTTTGTCGTTCCATTGCTGAATAGCTACGCATAGCCAAACTACCGGCAGCAAACCTCTGCACTGGCTGCACCCAACTGTCTCACATTTCACAAAACAATATAAAACAATGCAAACAATCCCACTTGGAATTTGGGGGGTTGGGTTGGGGGAGCCAAAACGTAGAGGCACCCAACCCCACCCCACTACAGAATGGTTGAAGGCTCCCTACAAAATGGTTTTTTAAATGTATTTTGAGGAAAAACATTTCAAATACCATTGTGTAGCAATTATTTTACAAACCATTTTGTAGAAATAACTTCAGATATCTTCAGATTTCCAGGAATTTTATAAACCATTCTGTAAGGCTCAATCATTTTTGAACCAATGAGTTTACATTTTCCCAAAAAAAAACTACAAACCATTTTGTAGATGTATCCGTTGTTTTTTGAAAAGTACTAAAGCCATTTTGTAAAGCCAAACCCAATCTCTGGCCAAATCCCAAAAAACATATAAAACCATTTAGTAGTATTGATTAAAAAACACAAGTTTTTCATTTTTCTGAAAAAACAAAACAATTTTGTAAAGTTGTTCGGCACAACAACACATCTGTGAAAAGTTCCCCCCCCCAAAAAAAAACATTTTGTAAAACCAAACCTATTTGTGAACTATGGGTTGGCATTTTTTAAAAAAACTATAAACCATTTTGTAGGTTTGTTCGTTGTTTTCAGCAAAAAACTACAAAACCATTCTGTAAGGCTAAATCATGCTAAATCTATATATAAAAATCTGTGTCTATCTGTATGTAAAAGATGGTAAAAGATTGTAAAAGTAGATTCCAGGTGATTCCAGAATCATCATGAATCATCCAGAATCCCCCTCCCACCATCTCCCGCCACTATCCACCACTCCCATCACCATGCATCACCATGCATCACCATGCATCACCATGCATTACCATGCATTACCATGCATTACCATGCATTACCATGCGTTACCATGCATCACCAGGATTCACCATGATTCACCCGGCACGAAACCATGTGAATCTGGCGGTTGTTTTTTTTTACCCTTGTGGCTGCGGCACTTTGTCGTTCCATTCCTGAATAGCTACGCATGCCAAACTGCCGGCAGCAAACCTCTGCACTGGCTGCACCCAACTGTCTCACATCTCACAAAACAATAAAAACAATACAACACATTCTTCATAATCTTCATCATTCATCACAAAGTCACTACAGATTGGTTCTGCAATTTTCTTGGAAATCAGCACTGCGCACTGAAAATGACTACAGATATTGGTTTTGAAATTTTCTTGGAAATCAGCACTTATCACAAATGAAAACACAAAGTCACTACAAATTGGTTTTTCAGTTTTCTTAGAAACCAGCACCGAACCACCGACAAAGTCTACAGTTTGGTTTATGATTTTCTTGGCCAACACTGAATGGGCACTTTTTAAAAACCAAGTCACTACAGATTGGTTCTGTAATTTTCGTGGAAATGAGCACTGAGCACTGAAAATGACTACAGATTGGTTTTGTAATTTTCTTGGAAATCAACATTTGGCACTTTGAGAACACAAAGTCACTACAGACTGGTTTTTTAATTTTCTTGGAACCCAGCCTCAACTGGCCGATAATGTCTACAGTTTGGTTTATAATTTTCTTGGCCAAAATTGAATGGGCACTTAAAAAAAACAAAATCACTACAGTTTGGTTTATCAATTTTTTGGGGCACTACAAAATGGCTTCACCCAACCCTTCCAAAAAAGCTAAAAAAAAGACCTATATCATTTTGGTTCCGTTTCTGGGGGTTAACCCCTACCATTTTGTAGAGGAAATTCCAAGGGGGATCAACTTGTTATGTATAGACCTATATGCGTAGTATATAAAACCAACCAACCCTTCCAGCCCCAGAAGGTCTCTTTTGAGCGTAAGTTCCTTGGTTGTTCCCAAGTGACATTGGCATCAACTGCCAAGCCGGAAGGCATTGTTCCGCTGCCATTCGCTTCATCTCAGTCATTGTTAAGAAGGACTCCTCCTGCTTCAGCAAGATGTCCAAGATACCGCGCCAACCTCGACGCGTTAAACGCGTCGAAGAAAGGGACCCCTAAAGAGATAAATAAATAGGGAAAACCTGCAGGACACATTGTGACTGAAGATTCAACATCAGGGAAACAAAGAATCTCAAGGATTTCCGTCCAACACCTACAAAACATATCATCATCAAACAAACGCTAGAAAAACATCCACGAAGTCAGGAATCTCTCCCTTCCTCCCTTCCCCAAAAAACGGTTAGCTCCCAGGGGCGAATGGGGATGGGTCGTTCCAGGTACTCCTCCGGATCTTCCTTCGCCACCACCTCGATGGCATGTCTCAGCTCCGCCACCACGGGATCAGGACTTCGGGCGCCGCTTAGAGAGTTGTCGATTGGGTAGAACCAAAGGCCGTCCTGCTGGACGTCTCTAGCCCAAAAATCGCAAGTAGGAAACCAGGGTTTTTGTTCCCAAATATAGTTGTTTTCGGCAGATTTCCCCGTCAACCAAGTCTAGGACAATAGGGAAGACTGGGGGAAGTGATGATAAAACATCAAATGTGGGGGGTACCCTATTTTCAATCAAACCTACATGATGTGGTTGGGAAACTCTTTGATAATCACAGGATAGGAACCTGGGAGAAACCATTGAGCTATACCAAAATCATGAACAATTGGTGGTTGGATGGCCAAACAAGTTTTTCAGCTCATCCCAAACCATGGAAAACATGGCTAGTTGGATGGTAAACCCTTTTTTTGCCAGCCTTTCCGTCGGGAAATCAGGGAGCTTCTGCTTTTTTGAAGCGGGGTTGGTTCTCATCTTCTGATCTTTATTATGAATAAACAACGAGCCAGGACAGGAGTATATGAAGCAACCGATACCACCCATACCTCCGGACGCGGACAGGCTCGATATCCTTTGAACTGCAGCCATTCCACTTGTTGATGGACTATAAAAAACCAACTCATAGTAGCACCAGGTTACAAACAAGTTACAAAGTAGGATTGTCATCCAAGTAGAAAACGGATGAAAACGGCCAAGCAAATATAGAGAAGTAAACAAATTAAACAAACCCATAAAATCTCAGCAAACTCCCAGCAAAATGGACAGCCACGCCTCCTGCTCCTTGGCAAAGGGGGTGACTTGTTCCACCAAACGATCGCCCAAGATTTCAAGCAGCATTTCGCTGATCTTTTTATGCTCCTCAGAAGTCTTCACCTGACTTTTGAAGATTCATGGAAATAAGCTGGAAATGGGGTGACCAGTTCTTCACCTGGGGTGTTTTTCTGGAAGGAAATGGTACGGAACTTGTTGATTCTTGGTCGCTGGAACTCGAGTGGCACAATGAAGTGCCGCACAAACATTCTGGCCGTCGACCGTCGAGCATACTTTTTTTCATTACTATTGTCTAGGAAAAATCAAGGGGATTAGAGCGGCCTGGTTTGGACATGTTTGGAACCTGTTTGTCATCATTTAAATTACATATATACCAATCGGTCGTTGAATTCGGGGTCACCACTCTATTTTGTTGGCAAAAGGACATCTATGATACCCATACAGTACCATCCAAAATAGCACGTGGTGTCAAGATGCAAATAACATCAAAAAGGGGAACCCAAGCCAACTGTAACTCTTCCAATTGGCAAGTGGAACTCCAAAATGAAATCGCCAGGCATCACTGTAGCCCACCTATGCTCAAAAGTAGTAAAGGATGGAAGGAAGCCCTAGTTCTGAATCTGAGAGCAGTTGTTACAGCTATGGCTATAGCGATGCTAGCTATAGCAGCGATAGCTCGTCCTCATCAAGTTCTTCTTCAATTGCTGCAGGGAAACAGAACTATCACATGGCCGTGGCTCAAATGTATCCCAGCAGCATTTAATAACTCATTGATTCATAGTATAAATTTTTCCCATGCTGGATATCTATCACTATTTTATTAATGGGTTAAAACAAATCACTTTTTTTTCCACCCCAGCTTCCTGTGTGCAGACCTTTTCCAACGAGGCAAGATGAGGTGTTTCCAGCCCCACTTCTGTGCCGCCGGCACCGGATGCATCTGGAGGGATGGGGCAGTGACATGCTGACACGCGCTGGCTTACGAAACTTGGGACCAATGTCTAATTAGTGGTAACAGAACCGAAACAATTGGCCCCATATGTTGCGCTGGAAGTTGCATAGATTTGGGACCCAATTCCTGCCAATCTCAGGAGTCAAAAAAATAGTGGAAATGCTGCCTGCGTTCACCCTCATGTCAGATTGCATCTAGGCTGAATGAGGCATAGTGATGATGGTTATCAATTTTAAACTGGCTAGTGTTTCAGCATGCCGAATTTGTACACTCCTGAAAACATAGCCCAGTATATCAGGTAGCGGTGCCGAAGCAGTGGTTTGGTCTCTTCAAGAATTGCTTGGCCAACAGAAGGCTGGCATCATTTTAAATTGTCTATTTTTTTCTTACTATATGTCAAAACTAAACCAGCTTGTCCCTGAAGAGGTCATTGTCCTGGCTTCAACTGACCGGGCGCTTGGCCCTCTCAAGTTCATTTTGGCCAACACACCTCCAAAAACGTGTCTCGCATGTGGTTTGAGGTAGTTAGGTTCCTAAATGATCCGCTTGATGCCTTGGTTGCCATTGACCCATCCATCCATTCATTCTTTTGTCGCTAAGGCTATATACTGACATGTCGGGCCGGAAGCTCGACCACCTGAATCCAATGCTTTATTGTTGTGGATTCCCATGCACTCCGCTTCTAAGTTGCAAATTTCTGAGCATTACATCCTGATCCGGAAATATTATCCAACATAATTTTTGTGGGGAGGAAGAGTTGCAAGGTATAGCGGGCTACGGCAAAACTCTCGACTGATGGATGAACCAGCTGCAAAACCATTTTGGAGCACAATTGAAGCAGTGGAGAGGACAGGGACTTAAGGATGGAGAGTGTATGTAGATACAGTTGCAGGTAGGGATAGATTCGATTGCAAGTACAACCTTTCATCCTGTCAGAACGGAGCCTTTATTGGCAATCCTTGAGAATGTCTACGGCGTCATGGCCGTACGCAAAGAGGCCGTTGACCTATTCAAATTATGCCCAGATGTTTATGTATCTATAGCACCGAATGGTCCTGGTATGATTCTTCTCATTGTTTGTATTTGTCGCTACGCCTGCCCATTCGCTCAGATGTGGAAAGCAATGGTCAACATCCGCAAGAAGTACCTGATAGCTTTTGTCCGGGTGGACCAAGCCCATTTGGGGGAACCAGTATCGAGAAGGAGAATTTACATACTCTGCGTGAGGAGGCCATCAATAATTGCATCCAACAGATAAAACCATTTGACTATTTTATGTAATAAAGTTTGGATTACCTTCGGCTTGTTTGCGCAAGGGACGTTGCCCTGCGAAAGCTCAAAACGCATGACGATTTGGAGAAGCACTGTGGGGAAACATACAAGCACCTCACAGAAGCTGTTCCTGAGGGACCCACTGTGCCACTTGACCCTGCTTTTATTCTGGGTGATTATGGTAGATAGACAGACTTATAACTCTGCTTGCCAGGCTTTGGTTTTTTATTGGACTCATATGATCCACAAGTATCCGTATACCGTATACCTATTGCCCAAGGTCAGACCTTATGCTTCCAGAGAAATGCCCATATGTGGGTGCCATCCGGGATTACTTGAAGGAGGAGGCATGTAAGAAGAGACAACGCGGAGAAAACAAAGAAGATTATTTTGATCTTACCCACAAGTATCTAGACTGAGCTTGGTGTATTGAAACTTTTTGAGGGCAAGCAACAAAAAGATATTGAGCCGGTCCTTCTTGCAAAAATATATTGACAATCAACTTCCTTTTCATATTCTTCGCCCTTCTGAGGCCCAAACAGTGCAAACCCAGATGGCTGAAGAAGCACTGGCAGAAAATGTCCGTCCTGGAGGCAAAGTTTTAGTATTCTTCTGCATGATTCCATGGAAGGCATGTTGATTTCTACTGATGATTGCCTGAGATTCCAGTGTCTTTGGGAGGTCAATCCGAAGCAGTTGGCTGTTTGCCAACCTGCCCGACAGTTCTTTGTCAACCAGCGAACTTTGCATGTGACTGAGTTGAACTAATAGATGTAGGGACCATTTTTTTAAATAACTTTTAACTCCAGAGAAAAGCCGTTGAAGTAGTATATGGTGGATCTACTTCAACATACTTCAATGGCTTTTCTCCATTCTTGATTCATCTTACACCTAAGGCAATTGATTGCTTCACTACAGCGGGATGGAATGGCACAATCGATTTGTCGCAACAAATCGATAGGATGAGCAATCGGAATGAGAAGGTGATCCCATGCATAACCCCACAGGGTATGTTCTGGAACATGGAAAGGAAACGAATGCTCACAGGCTCAATGGGTGGGTCTGCTTACCTTTGATAGGCAATGCCTCCTCACACCCTCCAATACCTGCCAGCACTCTCTGATTCTGAGAGGCTTGGAGAAAATGATCTTTATGGGGTTTCCTGTGCATCGGCTGTCTTTAAGACACCTGAAAGAGAAGGACTGCGATTTTAGTATGAAGCTTTCCCCATGAATTTGCAAGCATGGCCAAATGGACCACCTGTAGGAACTTCATTCCTTGGCAGGAAATGCTTGGTACTCAGTCAACTGATTGTTGGAGATTACTCTTTGTCTCTTGGTACCTTGCCCCTTGCCTCTTTCCACTCTTCCTCCCAGGCGATGAGTGTCCGGTCAGTCGGTGCAGCCTGGATTCTCGCATTCGACTCAGTTGACATCTCTTTATTTTACAAAGAAGCTTTGAACAAAGGGTCAAAGCTGCTGTGAGAAAACTCAGGGTCATGTGCAAGAAAAACTGCACTTCCCGGAAATGACTTCTTAGGTGACTAGATGATATTGTAAAAAAACCATCATAGCTACATGATGGATGTCACATGACAGGCTGCAGCCACCACACATGAATTACCAGTTGCACCGATGACAATCACTGAATGACATGAACATGTGCATGAACCATCTTGGCTTTCAGCCCCTTCCCTAATGTAGCAAGATGCAATCAAAGTGCCAAGCGGTTTGAATTGGAGATGGAACATCATGAATCAACGACTTCACCCCCCAAAAAAGCATCCAGTTTAGACTCGATACACTAAGACATAGTAGCTCTTTGTTTTTCAACAGCTCACTGTCTCTCTTCCTCTCCTTGTCTCAATGTTGTGTCGCTATGTAGCTCCAGAATCAGAGTCTGAGTTTGAATCAGCCGAAGCGAGAAAGAAGAGGCGAACTGAGTCGGCGGCATCATCTTCAGGAAGCAGTTCCTCAAGCAGTGACGGTGAAGATGCAGAGCTGCGGGGGCCAAGTGGTCTTTTGATGTCTCAGCTTATTTCAATGAATGAAGGAAATGATCAAGATTCTTCAAAATACGCAGCACAAGGTAAGAGCCCAGAGCGGGTCAAAACTGTTTTGAAAGAACCATGCTGCCGAAAAAAGTGCAAGAAGAAACTCAGTTTCCGAATGGTTTTCAGGATGATTTGCTACTTTTGGACACTGAGCAAAACATCACAGGACTGCATCCTGTGGTCGATGCAAAACCGGCAGGGGGTTAACTTTGATGAATCCTCCAGTGAATCAGGGTCAGGTTCAGAGTCTTCAGAATCTGAATCTTCTCAGCAACGGCGATCAAAGATTTCTTGGTCGATGGAAGGCCAGGTCCAGAAACACTTTTTCTTCAGATTCAACAACAGTTCAAACCAGTTCAAACCAGTTCAAACCCTTAATTCTGCCTGAATTGCCTGGTTGCAGCCAGGCATCCCAGTCTGCAGGCTGGCCTTCATCAAGCTCCTGGGAATCAGCCCGGCCAGGCTGGTGAGGACCGGTCGCACATTCAAGGGTGTTGATGGACGGGCTTGGGGTTTCTTGGCAAAGATACTTTCTTGGTAAACCTGTTTCAAAGGCACTCTATGTTTTCATTAAAAAAAATACTTGGTGCCATCTTGAGAGCTCTCAAGCCACAGGCTCTTTAACCAATCGATCAACCCCAGCTGCAGCATCAGTACTTGCATTTCTGGAGAGAACCTACTGGAGCATTGGGGAAACTTTGCCACATGAGATTCTTGGACAGCATTGCAATTCTATTTATGTCCTCTAGAGGGGGTTATGTAAATGTATTGGGGGTTATGTAATAGTAAATGTCAAAGACTTTACGTTATTGTTTCTTAGAAGCTTGCCAAATCAGGTTAGATGTGAAAAATACAAAGGATCTCACAACAGAGACGTCAAGGGAGGCATTGCTTAAAGCACTGATCGACACCGCTCTTGAAAGTGATCTCGCCAGAGGCATGTTCAGATCTGGGCCAGAGAACCTACCCCGAAGATGGTTGCCACATGGGGCTTATTATGACCTATTCACACTTTACTGTGCCCACCAAGCCTCTGCAAGCGAGCCAGCTGCTTCAGCAAGTACTTTCTACAGAGTCCTGTCGGAATCTGGATGGAAGAAGAAGCTCAAATTCAGCCCACCAAGTAGTCATTCTAAGTGTTCAATCTGTTCTAAGTTGAAGTCTCAGATTCAGCATGCAAAAGGCATCCAACAGCAGACTGAAGCTTCAGATAGACTTTTGCGACATTTGGCAGGGCAATTTGCAGATAGAAGTGTCTATCATGCTTGTCGGTCAATTGCAAAAACCACTGATGAGCTCATATGCCTCATCACAGATTCGATGGATAAATCGAAATACGCCCTGCCTCGATACTACAGAGGCATGCCACCGAAGGACCTGGCTGCTGCTGACAGGCCATCGTTGGAAGTCACAACTTCGCTGGTACATGGGGTTGGTCTTTTCACATACTTGACAGACGAGAACCAGAATCACGGATCTAACTGGGTGCTGGAAACCGTGAACAGAACCTTACAGTATGTGCATGAATACTATCAACGAAGAGGAAAACCAGTACCTCCCACATTGAAAATATGGTCAGATAATACACCGAAAGAAACTTGACACTGATTTGAATGTTTGCGTCGAATTATTCTTTGGTATGAGCCCATATATTTTTGGATTCCTAGTCTTGTTTCCTTGTCTTCTTCCCCCACTTGTCTCAGGAAGTTAAGAATTCGATGTTCGGAAGCTGGTGCGGCGCAGTAACATGCGCTGGGTACTACAGGAAGTGTTCACACGAACACCTTCCTGTTGGACACACGCACGAAGACATTGGATTTTTGACTGCATGAAGATGTTTGAAGATGTTATGTTCATGTTTAAAAGTCATCCAGTGCGCATGATATCTGGCTCCGTTTCTTGACCGAGACGCTTATTTTGGACTATTAAGTCGATTTGTCCGACAAGGTGATGAGTCCGTGCCCCTTCCTCAGTCTGTTTTCAAAAACCAGGTCCATGTGACAATTGAACTTTTTATCTTAGGCAGTGTCCTGATGATGTGGTACAGCCCAACCCTCAATTTCATCCAAGTTTTTGGTTTTTAGTTTCAACTGCCTAATTATGCCAGTGAATCATCTGTGCCTTGAGGCTTCTACTTCAAAAGGTTGGTCCATTATTCACCAGGAAAGGGCTGATCTTCCGAGTGGAGTATGTGACTAGTGTAAGAAACTGGGCAAAAAGCATTCCAAGGATTTCTAGCCTTTACAATGCGTACCGACGCCGGACAGTGAAGGATGAGGCAGTGGTTCCTCACTCTTTCACATTTATCCGTAGAGAATGCATCTTGACAGAATTCAGCAACAAGATTTAATGCATGATACTTGCATGAATAGGATTGATTTAGATAGGGCTCGATAATCAATCAATGAGACTTGTTCAGTTTGCCCTGCACAGCGTGCATCCAGGCATACCCACATCACTCTTGGAGGGTGCCGAGGAGCGTCTGCCCAGCTGGTATGAGAAGTCACCCAGTGATTGCTTTTGCCTTGTTAAAGGATTCGTAAGTGACAACGACCTCTCTCAGCCCCCTTTGTTGGTGCTTCCTGGCTGTCACCTCCATACCTTTCTGTCAGCTTTGCAAGCAGTTGCCCTGCCAAACGCAGAATGTATCTCGCCTCCAATCTCATCTCGTTTGAAGACCTCAGACTCAGCTTAACTGAATGAATTGTCATGTGGAACTGTTTTCATCATTTAATAACTATCAGTTTATACCGAATTCCAATCCAATCAGGTATGCAGATCGCCCAATCAGAAGAACGAGCTCAACACTTGACAGATCTAGCAGAGTACTTTACAGAGCACTATCCCCAATATGGTCGGGGCGCTCACTACTTGCTTCAGCTTGCAGGGAAAATTGCTGTGAAACGGCAACCTCCCACCAAATTGCAATGGCTCTTGTCAGGGCCCGCACCAGGTGCTCAGCGAGGGCATGCCCGATTGAACGATCCTGAGCCACACAACATTCGAAGGCTCAGGGTCCAGTTTCACAGGTACTATTAACTCAAACCAGGGGTACCTACATGGAAAAAGTATGGAAAATATCAATTTGGAAGCAAGGACGTTTTGAATTGAGACTTCTTGAAACGGCATATTGTGTATGACTTATCGATGGTTCTGTCTTATGGCAAGCTTCTGAATCGGAAAGCCATTTTGTAGCCAAACAGCGGCTCCCGTTGGCCATGGTTCTTTTCGGACAAGCGAGTGAGGACGCTGACATGGATGTGAAGGACAGAACTGAAAGTCCATTCATTATTTTTGCATCTCTCTGACTTTAAGCCTTTGGACCCTGTAACAAGTGTTTCATATACATAGCACGCCATTTATGAGTCCCATAAGAATAATACTGTAGTATTATTATTACATAGTAGGTAGTAGGTATTATGTTCAGTTTGCGCAGGAAGAAGAATGTTCACCTGAGAGGGGAACTGCCAATGCTGCTAGCGAAAGCCTGAAAACAAAGCTGGTTCAGATGATGGAAGAGGCAGATCTGAGCTGACTTGTGCAACCCAGCTCCCTTATTAAGATTTATTATTCTTATGTGCATTCATCAGGTGACAGCTTCGAAAAACATGGGCAAATTCATTGCTGACAAGTACAACAAGGATGAGGGTACCCAGAATCACTTTGCAAACGTTCAAGACTCAGCGAGGTAAAAATCAAGTATTTACTCCGAGGTGATTCATACATCCCTATCAAAAAAATTCCGTGGTTCCCTTGGCACGATGAGGTGATGCTTGACTTCTTCAGTGTGCCTGAAGTGGCGCAGCGTGTGGCGTCCAAGGCGCCGCAAGGACCTCAGGTTCTGACCAATGTGCCTGTGACAACCCGCAAGAACGTGTACATACACCCATGGCATTTCGATATGAGCGAAGAGGCGAAGTTTGGCCCCGGAGGAAAGTGGCCATCGACAGTGGCTATCAGAAGTCATTTTCCCTCCATCATTCAAAGGGGATATGAAAGCGAGAGGGAGGCCATAGAGATAAAGTTTGGGCAGAACTTGCACTCGAGTGGAAAGCAGCTGCCCATGTTCAGTGTCCAGTTCATAGACGGGCATGCCAAAGCGGTGATGATTCTTGCTATCTTTGCCCTTCTGGACCACATGGTTACTTGATTCAACTCATTGTCCATAGGGCAGTTTTAGGTTTGAATCATAAGTTATATAAAAGATTAGTCTACCTGTTCTCTGCTTCTGAGGGTGTGACGCCTTCCCAGATCGCTGGTGATGATGAAATGGTTGACCTGATCGCTTCATTGAAGTACGTGCGTGTGAACTATGTTCACTTCACTTCCCCGGAGATGTGCCTGTACGAAGCCCTCAGTCTTGTCCTCAAAATCTTATGTGTTTTTGCCTCCAAAATGACCTAGTATCACTTCTTGGACTAACAACCCCTGATCCCAAGGCTTGGCCAACCGGACTAGTGAGAAACAGCGACCTGGCCCCCTTGAGCTTACACTCTTCTTTAAGGCTGATTCAGAGACTGACTTCTTCTTGATCAATAACTCTTCTATGACCATATGAGTACTGAGATTTTTCTGAGATACCAACATTCTGCCAAGTATGCGCCCCACATCATCCTGCAGGAAGCAGTGCGTGTGAAGCGCTTGGGAAGCAGGAAGTCGGCCATTCGCGATGTGTTGTTCAATGCTGTCGCAGACTACAACCGGCAATGCACAAACAAGGTAGGACATGCAGGGAGATATCAGGAGTGAACTCAGGGAGGTATCAATTGGCATATAAACAAATCGAACTGAACAGGTTATATAATAATCCGTCTCAGTATGTAAAAACCGTTCAACCTAATAAAGCCCAATTTCCATCTTGACAGGCATGGCGCATCA
Source organism: Cladocopium goreaui (assembly GCA_947184155.2). Taxonomy (NCBI): domain Eukaryota; class Dinophyceae; order Suessiales; family Symbiodiniaceae; genus Cladocopium; species Cladocopium goreaui. The sequence goes on along the minus strand of CAMXCT020003212.1, from coordinate 411,257 downwards.
AGGAGGATTTGAAAAAGGTCATCTATGCAATCCTGCGATGTCCAGCTGAACTTGTGGATCTGATGAAGGAAGCAGGTGATCTTTACAAGTGGGAACATGGAGGTGCAAGCGGGACTTACAAACCATCTTCAGTTTCGTATCACTTTCACATGAATATATATATATATACATATACATATATATATATATCACAATTCATTTCAATATTTATTGATTATATATATACTTACACTAATATAGTTCTAGTCCAAACTTATCAACTTCCCCCACTTGCAAACTTATCATTTGCCCCTGCCAGCTTGGACCATGGAATCCCTAGCGGATGACTACTTTGTGCCTGGCCACTGCCTCTGTCCCCCAACTGTGCTGGATTCCTGGTGGCGATCTGCCAAGGCAGGCATGGGATTGGGTTGCAAGTTGGGGCAGGTCCCATGACATGGTATCACCCCAGGCCTAGTGCAATTACACATTCCAGATTTCTATTTTTAAGCTTAGACTAAAACATTCTTAGACATTATATACCAAGTAGTAACTAAGTAGTATCTATGACCCTGATGATGATCAACTCCTTGAAGCCAACCTTGGCAGACTGTGACATCTACTGCGACTGTGGTCTGGGCTAAGCGTGTGTATGGCGACTTCACCAAAAAAGCTCCACCCGACGTGCCAGTGAAGCAGAAGGACTGCAGGGGCTAATCGTTTTTAATCCCTTTCAAGTTCATATTCCATGGGAACAAGTTTTAGAATAAGGGTCAACAAATAAAACAATAACATCATGTGAATGACCACTGACAATGTGCCATGTAGCCATGTTTTGAACTAGCTATTTTCCTGTTGGCTTGCAACTCCCACAAAAAGCAACACAAATGAAAGAGTGCCAAGCAAGAACTCGGGGAAGAAGGGGGTTCCTTTCTGCATGTTTAAGCTTTTTTGGGAGTGGCAAACCAACAGGAAAAATTACAATGTTTGAACCGTGAATCACCCTGAGAAATTGGCCCAGCGTGATGCAGCTGCGATGCGGGATCTCATGGAGGTGTGCTGCTTGTGGGTGGCCATCTACGAGCCAATCAGGCTTCATGTTGGTGAAGGTGCTGGCTTTGACAAGTTGGAAGAGATGTTCTATGATGGGACTCTTGCTTTGAACAAAACCATGTACAATTTCCCGCCCAAAAAAACAAAACCATGTAAAGTTTCCCGCCCCAAAAAACAAAACCATGTATAATTTGGGATCTTCAGCCAAGAGCAAATTACACATGGAATTTTAAATTCCGCTGTATTTTTCAATTGAAAAAAATAATCGTGTACTGGGGTGGTATAAAGCTAAGACCCAAGATTGTACACTGTACCTTCATTTTGATGGTATTTTGCTGTGAAATTTAAAAAACGATGTATTTTTGAGGCATTCTTGCAACATGGGATTTGTACACTGTTTCCAAGATAAAACCGTGTATGCAGGTTGGCTTTGCGTACGTGGTTTTTTAAAAACCGCGGTACTAGATCCCGCCCAAAAAAGCAAAACCGGATATGAAATCCCGCCCATCCACCTAAAACCGGATATGAAATCCCGCCCGTCCACCTAAAACCGGATATGAAATCCCGCCCGTCCACCTAAAACCGGATATGAAATCCCGTCCCGCCACCCAAAACCGAACATGGCCTCCAGGACTTTGGATGGAGAACTTCGAGCCCATTGCAAGACCTCGGATCCCAGTTGGGACTGGCAAAAACTGTCCTTTGTCTTGGAACTGAAGGGGGCTGTCCAGGATGAAGAGGTTTTGCGAGCTCAGTCCAAAATCAATTCAGCTCTTCAATCGTCGCTTCAAGCTGGGTTCTCCTTGTTCGAAACCAATTTGAGCAATGATCAAATCCAGCACCGGAGATACTTGCTCACATCAAGTGGTGATGAAGCAAAAGCCCGTGCAGCAGTGGTTACAAGCTTGGAGGCAAAGTTTAAGACAAAACTGATCACTGTAAAGGGGATTTCCTGGATCTCATGAAATGATATTATATAATTTTATTTTGATCTCAACATAAGCTAAGAACTAAATTAAATTTGCTATATTTTATTCAACCTTGTCTGGATCTTGGCCATCCCTGTCCAGAAGATGCACAACGTCGCATGGAAGTTGGTGAACCAGACCATCACTGACATATGCCCTACTTGGTGCGCAGCAGTGCAGAACAGGAAGCTTTCAACTGCCAGCCACTCAAATTATGTTCATATACTATTAATTGTTCTCATTAACAGATAAAATTTAACTATTGTGCGATCAAACAAATTTGACATTTCAATAAAATATCCCACCCTTATCTTTTCAAGTGGTAATCCCAGGAACATGCCTGAAACCAAAAGCCAATAGTGACAATAATGGGTCTTCCCCCTTTCCACTGCTTAGGTCCAGATGCGACTACAGATACTTCTGGAGTCATGGAAGCGAGGCTCCAACCGTGGCTGGGCGAATCCCTTCAAGGCCTGAATGGGGGAGTCCGGCGAATCGAGAATGAGTGCATCGTGGGATTTTGCAATTTGACCACTCAAGGAGTCTTGCCGGTTGACAAGCTGCACTTTGCCTTGCAACAAATCACCACACTGGCCCATTCCCACCCCAAGACTTTCATTGCCCTCGTGATCCTTCCGAACAGAGCTGGGGATCTTCGATCGTCTCCATGCAAGTCAGGAACCTACCTTTTTAAAAAGAAACATTTTTGCCCAGGAACTGTTTGTTTGAAACCCTCTCTAAAAGTCATTGCTTGAAACTTAGATGATTCTGCACAGGTCTGAGGTCAAAGCGGAGGGCAGTGATGATGAGGCTGCTGGAGGCATGTTGCAACTCCTGTTGCCAACTATTGGTGGGACATAAACTGGGTATAATCTAAATAGCAACTGGGTAAAATCAATAACTTAACTTGGCATCCAACAGATACATATATAATATTATATATATATGTACGGGATCCAACAGAACACACCTTTTCAGAAATCCTCAGCTTCTTATGGGTTTTGGTCAGCCATGAGAAGGACCCGACGATGTGGAGGAGCCTGGAGATGAGGATGACGAAGACATGGATGGGGGCAAGAGCGCGACCTCTGAAACCATCTTGCGTGACTTCAACTACAAGCTTCGCTGCATGTTCATGGCGCGAAACCGAAATCTTCGAGTGACTGGGGCCCAATGCTCAACTCTTTCTAATAAATAACTTAGAAGATTATATACCCCCGGTTTGGAAAATAAGCCGTTATGTTTGATTTGAATAACAAAAAACTAAGGTGAAGCAAGCAATGGTGACTTTCGAGCCGTCTTCTATCTACGGGAGTCGCTTGGGGTTTCAGGAAGTGGTGCTGGTGACTGCCAATGACCCAAAGAATATCGCCGACAAGTCTTCGCTCTGGAAGCAGGGATTGGCAGTTGGAGTATCCATGCTGCCCAGACAGGATATGGTGAAACCATGCAAGTCTGAAGGGAAATGGGGTTCGGACTCCAGATTCACCAAGGTGCAGGAAATGAAGCAGGACTGGGGGAGCCTAAAAATAAAACTGTCTGTCTGCAATGTTTGAAAATGTTTCAATTACTATGTCTTTGCCAAGGGTTCCGTTCAAGTGGTTCTTAATATCACTAGTCCTTGCTCGCAGTACTGTGGTTGCACGTCCTTCATCACCAAGCTTTTGGATTCTGTGATCCCCAGTTCAGAAACACCGGCAGTTCTTCTGGACTTGTTTGGCTTCGATGGATGGCCAGGGAGCGTTGCTGTGTCACAAGCAGCCAGGGGAATCTTAGTTATATTATGTTATATTCATTGTCTATTTTCATTGCCTATTTTTATTTTCCTGTTTCTTTGTCCCAAGTAAGAGTCACAAACATTGGAAGGGCACAAGTAATACTGCAGGAAGATCTAAGATTCAAATTAAATGTCAAGAACGCAGGAAAGAAGATTGCTTGCGCTACCATTTGCCACAGCAAAGGCGAAGCGAACTATGTATCTTCCACCTTGGCCACCAAACTCTTCTCCATGGCGCGCGCTGGTGAATTTCAGATACCTGCTTTTCCTGATTTTGACTCTGCACTCAATGAGCTGAAACAATTTCAGAGGTCACCCCAGCCAGACTACCAAGTTTGTGTGGCTACTGCTGATGGGGCTTTGGTGGTGAAGCAAACTTTGGTGGACTTTTGGACGGTGAAGCACACGTCCTTTGCTGACCAGATGCAGAAGCTCCTGCAGGTCCACGACGATGAGTTCAACACCAGAAAGTTGAAGCGTGGGGCAGAGGAGACAGAGGATGCGCCAGAGGAAGAGCGGCCTACTAAGCGCCTTTGCCCGGGAACAAGCTCAAGCATGGAAGAGTTGGAGACCAACCACCCTGACAGGACATTGACATCTAACATCAAAGACTTTTCAATGTTGTTTGAACATTTCAGTTTTTATCAGTGGTCTCCTTCAATTAGAATCAGGACATCCTTGAACGCTGGATCCTTCGTCCTCTACCTGAGCGACAAAGATGCTTCCTTGTGGATTGGCTGCTCTGCGGCCGTTACTGTGGAGGCCAACACTGAGCTCTGGGGGTTTGGGTCTGGAGATTTCGCCAAAGGAAGTGAAGGTGCCGACATGATGTCCGACACCTCGGCTGAAGGTCGCTGGTTGCTCTATGGGTTGCAATCTAGCGATGAGCTCGTGATTCTGGAGAAACAGCGGAAAACACCAGAACATCTCGAAAGCGCGGGCTTCTTCAACAAGGCCGACTTATGTTATATTGTCTCATAACGTCTCATATCTTGTCAAAAGATTTTACAGCAGGAATCAATTTGAAACAAGTGAATCCATGAGCAGGGGATTTTGCATACTTGTTGTTAAACTAAAATCTTCCTTTTGCTGTGTCTCATTGCCTGTCAGGTCATCAGCTTGAATGACCTCCTCAAGAGCTTGGAGGACAGTGGTGAAGTGAATCTCCAGGTTGCGGAGCACAAGTTGGAGAAAGATGGGGCAGGGAACTTCAAAATCGAACCTCTTGGCGGTGTTTGCTTCATCCTCGATCCGTTGAAACCCAAGAAGAAAAAGGCTAAGGTGGGTTCCTGAAATCCTAGGATTCTCCCAATTTTTATTTCACACTTCTTGGTGATCTGGCCATTGGTGTTTCTGAATCCTTTCTTCGCTTCTTCTCTTCTGGTCCTGCTCTTACAGGTTGGTTTTGGGAATCCTTAATTATTGTTAGACTATGGCAATAATTATTAAAGGGCATAATCGATCGGCTTGATCATAATAACAACTAAGAATGATTCCCAAAACCAACTTATAATATTTTATTAATAATTATTAAGACAAAATGCCAGAACCAACTGAAATTGATCTTCAGACTTCTGCTTGCTGCCCTTCAGGCTGCAAGCGCCTTGACTTTCGGTGCCAAAATGGACCTTTCCAAGATTCGCGTTTCGACCAGCATTAAGATCTTGTGGCGCTTAAGGCCTTGCTTTTGATGTGCATTGTCTTTACTCAGGAACACAAGATCATCTTTGTTAGTTGTCACCTACAGCCTCGGATCCCACCATAACGCACCTAACCAAATAAATTACTATTTAGCAAAAAAATGCCTATAATCTTACAACCCCATTCAGTTGCTGATGGAATCCCAGAAAAGATTGAATCCCCCACTGTATCATACCCACTGGATGCAGCCCTGTCGTCCTGCATGCAGGCTCCACATCGATGCAAACGCCTCGGATCCATGCACCCAGCTGGTTCCGGTGAGGCCGTGCGCTGTGACTGCTGGGAGTGTTTCTCTGAAACCTGAGGAGCTCCTGAAACTTTTGTAAGATGATGCCAGAACCATAGGGGAATCTGTTTGTGCACAGGGCAAGATGTCCTAACCTCTCAAAGGGGTGAAAGGTCATACCATGACATGGCCATGTCAGTGGAAGATCTGCTAAGTCTATTGCGAGCATAGTTTCATATTAGTGCCAAGGAACTACAAACCAGGCCGAATTATTATCAAATATTATCATCATACTAAGACTAACTTATTATTATCAGATCATCATACTAAGTTCTGTTCTGTTTAGGTTTGATCATGGTGCCGATCTTTGGTTATCTGATTGCAAGTGCAACAAGAGCTGAGAGGACTAGGCTACAAGAACCTTGTTGCCAAACACCTGTGAAAGCAGGATCAGTGGTGCGCCTGCCACTGTTGACGAGAGTTGAAAAGTGTTGGAACATGTTGAACCAGTTTGAACATGTCGAAACGACTAGCCTGAGGTCCAATCATCCAGATTCGAAGTTTTCCCATACAACGCAGTGATATACATTAGGGTCTGCGACCAAACCAGTAACTCAATGACTGTGATGTGACCAAATCAGTTTGAAATAAGAAACACATTGTATGATGTAATGTATCTACGTGATCTCAAGGTGACCCGGTCTTGGCGCTCGCACATAGCTGCACTGCAATGGCTCCGCCTGACACAGGGGGGGCAGGAAATATCTTGTCCTCCCCTAGCTTTTCCATGGCTGACTACTCTATGCTCTTGGAGGCAGCAGCACCAGCACCGAAAGCAGCGCCCAAAGCAGCAGCAAGTAGAGCACCTATTCCTGCTTCGACTGCCAGCTCAGGACTTAGGAGCTTATGTTGCAGAGAAACACAAGGGTCCTCATTTTTGAATTTCTGATCCATCCTTGAAACCACAACCTTGCATCTTGACTTGATAGTAATAGGTGGACATGGAACATGGCCCTTCTTAGTTTTATCGGGTTCCTTTACCACCTTGAAGCCTCAAACTTCCTTCTTGACTTGATAGATCTCAAACAGTAACCTTCTGCCATTCAGCATGCCATCGCATTGGCAGGATTGCTACAACGTTGCGAAGTTGAAGGTTCCGAAAGTGTTTCAGCAGAGCCCTCAGAAGAGGTAGAGATTACCAAACGCCCAGCTACCAAGACGAAAGCTAGCTTGAAGAAGAAAGAAGAAGACGCAGACATTACTGCTCTTGGGGTCTGCAAAGGGAATGATGAAGATGAAGGAGACAATGATGAAGGTAGTCTTGGGGCAGACTGTGATGAGGATGGCCCCAAGAAACGTCCTAGCAGTAGGAAAACCAAACATACCAGTGACAAGAAAGACAAGAAGGAAAAGAAAGAAAAGAAGCACAAGAAATCCAAGACTGGAAAGAGACGGAATGGCAATGAATCAAGTCTGAGTTCTGAAACTGATGAGCCTGAAGACCACAAGAGCCACCGAATCAGAGTCAGCCGGGAGTGTTTGGACAGAGCATTCCAGAATGCTGCCCTCGCTGAACAAAGAGCTTCTATGAAAGAGGCAGGGGTGCCATACACAGACATGGAGATTGAAAAAAAATCCTACAACACACAGCTTATTTCGAAACTCACAACTTACTTTTAGATTCCCAGCAGCATGGAGGACGAGGACTACAAGGAGGACAATGCCATGAAGGCCGACAAGACAGCCGCTCCCTCTAAGGACTCTTCCAGGGTCTCTGCTTGATAATATGGGGATTTTACATACAGGGTCTATCCTGACTAAGCAATGCCTGTATTTGATTTCGCCCCTGTTGCCCTTACATGCCCTTACAGTGTTTGTCAATCTCTTGACAGCTACGGCACTGCTTTGGCAGGACATGCCAATGGCTGACTCACCTTTTGCGCGCAACGACGACCCGTCGACCGAGAAGATGAAGGACCACTTGGGGGTTATTGTCTGACATTCGATCATGGAATGTCTTCTCCCTATCTCACTCTTCATGGCTGAGTTGACTCCAAAGGGATAGGCGTGTCTTAGAACTTGGGTATGTAAATCTTGAGACTAAAAACTGATTCATTCGTGGTTTTTGGCTGCCTTACCATTTCATGTTTGCAGGGTTTTGGCTTGGAGGCCTAGGTGAAAAAAAACCTTTTGTAGCAACTATGCCATGGCATTGGGTGCTAGCCTTTGTGCCTGAGCGTCCTTGCTTTGGCAGCCCACTGCCCAGCAACCAGCAAGGCCACAATGAGCTCTCGCGGGATTCGCAGAATCAGGAGATCCAGCAAACGCAGCGGGTGATGGAGTCCCGACCCAAGACTGCCCCGGCAAACCTACCAACTATGTCACAGGCAGTGGGCCAACCTGCGCAGGCCCACATGCAAGAACCTTTTCCTCAAGAGGTTGCGCCTGTGGCTTCTGAGGTTGGACCTACTACTGGTGTGAAGGGTGAAGTGACGCCTGGACCTGTAGAGCCTTGTCCTGTGCAGCCCGGACTGGAGCATGGACCTGTGCAACCTAGACCTGTGCAACCTGGACCTGTGCATCAAGCACCTGTGCAGCCTGGTGTGTTTTCTTCAAAGGCTGATGGCACTGCTCCAACCTTGGAACCACGGGTCGTTCCAGCCATCTTCCCCCCAATCAGAGCACCAGCGGCGATGTTCACCAATGCAGGCACAGCAAATGTCTTGGAGCCAAAGCCTCCTAGTTACCCACCACCTCGAGAGTTTGAGCCCAACCCTGAGCCTGAGAACGAGGTTGTGACAGTAGATGATGATGATGATGATGATGACAACCCCACAAAAAAAGTCCCAGCAGAGATCTACTCATGGTCAACAAGAGGCCTTGGGATGAAACGCAAAGCTGAGGAGGAAGCAGCTGCGGCGGCAGCACATCTGATGCCAACGCCGGACGCAGTCCATGCAACTCGGCACCCAAATCATGACAATGACAATGGTGATGATGACGATGATGATGATTCAACTTGGGGTAGATGGGAGTCATCAAGTTGGGAAGAAGGAGAAAAGTATTGGTCCAACAGTGGACGCGATGGTTGGCGCTCAGGTTGGTGGAAGTCATCATCATGGAAACGGGGCAGCTGGTGAAACTATGATGCGTGCCCAGACCATAGAGATTGAAGCAATCTTTTTGAGGGTCCGGGTGGACAGTGCTATCTGCAGCACCCCCCAAAAAAAACAAAATCTCTCTAACGCCTAGTGGGATTGCCCAATGTCCATGGAAATCTCAAAACATGATGTCTTGTGCTGCAGAATGGCCTTCAGAGACCGCCCTGCCTGACTGAAGACAGCGCAGAAGTCAAAAAAGAAAGCAGCGCCGTCACCTGCACAAATCTCTGTGTGTCCCTCATTCTATCTCCTGCTCAGACCCACTTTATATCTAGTACTGGTTCTTGCTTGATACTCCCCAATCTTAGTCTGCGTTATAATCTTGATACTCCCCACATGCAGGATTGATCACATCAATTGGTAGCTTATTCTTGAATCCTCCAGGACTTTGGGGCTGATGCCATGGAGATGCCATCTCTTGACGAGGACCATCACCACATTGATCAAGTAATTTGACACAACATGTACCCATGAAGTGACATGACATGCTCGGAATGATACCAATATAATATGAAAGCGTTCAATTCTGGTATATTGGCACTCAACCAAATCAGAATGCTGGCAGGACTTCCAACCTGGTGGTCGCTATGTTTTTGAACCCATTGTCTGCAGAGAGACCGAAGATGCCGATATCTACATTTGGATGAATGGGGATCAGGTGGAAGTGCCTCCTGGTGACATTGTCACTCGTGAGGACTGTTGAAATTGAACATTGTTTTATTATCACTCCAAGAATGTCACTTCAAGAATGTGGTTCCAAGCTTCAAGAAACCCCGTGGTTGTTTTTCAAGTTGTCAATTCCCATGTTGCAGGAACTGGAACAGCTGCGTCGCAAGACTTGCAAGTCCCTGGAGAGCCTTGAGATCTCAGATCCAGCGCAGAGAGTCGACATGTTTGACCTTGTGCGTGCCAAGAGCAGCGAACCTTTGATGAGAAATCGTTTGGGTTCGTCTATTTCCAACAAAATTGCCAATCTATGGCACTACCATGCTGTATCAATTTGAAAAAACTATGATTGTAAGCTGCCCTGTGCCTCCTCTGTCCAAGAATAAAAATCTGCTTATAAGGCTGAACACATTGACATTTATATAGATCTGTTTATTATTATTATTATTATGTTGTAACACTATGATATACCGCAATGAGAATTAGTAATTGTCTTCTTCATCTCTCCCATATTTCCTCTCTTCACAGCCTACTACCAGCTTGAACTAGCTAAAGATCCCATGGTCAGTTAGCATTTAGCAATCATTATATGTCCTAATACACCTGTATCAGGATGCAATCTTCATCGCAGCATCGCCTTCTTCGCCTCTTGCTACTGATGCTGGTGATGCATCTCAGGACTGCCCTTTAGAGGTGAATACGCGAAACCAACATTCAACAATCAAATCCATTCGCTTCTGCAGCCATCAGGATGCAGCCTTTGTGAATCCACCTGTGGAGGATGCCCCAAAGCCCCTGACCTCATTTTAGTTTGGCTTGATTTTTTTGGCACGGTACCTTGAACTCCGTCCTTCCTCTTCCTCAGCTAAGGCCACCAAAAGCATGCCAGCCAAAGGCAAAGTGCGCTGCAAAAGCGAAGGCGAAGAGCTGTGTGACAGGTCAGGCAAAGAAGAAGGCTGAGAAGGCCACAAAGAAAGCAGGGGCTACAGCTAAGGCAAAGGCACAGAGTGTTGCAAAGAAGCCTAAGGGGGTGAACCTAAGGCAAAGTGCGCTGCCAAGACAGCTGAGGCAAAGCGCACAGCAAAAACCAAGGCGAAGAGCAAAGCCAAGAACACCAAGAAGAGGGAGCTGAAGATGGACACAAACAATGTGTATAGCCGCAAGTACCATGAATGTAAAAGAGCAGGATGCAGTAAAGAGAAGGCTAGGCCTGTGACATTGATACAGTGACAGTCAGATTGAATTGGTATTTCCCACATGGCGATTCCTTTTCAGATATTATTTTGCTTTACACCCATTATATGTTTCTTTGCATCAGGCAGCTTCGCTGGCTCGTGAAGCTGTGCACAAGATGGTGCAATCGGATGGCCCTGCTGCGCCCACTGAGTCTGTGTAAGACCTCTGAGTTTCCAGCGGACAACGCAGTACGCCAGGGGAATGGCGTTTGAGATGTTAAAAAAAAGCTTGCGGATGCTCCCAGGAAGGTCCAATCAGATCTAACTTGACATGTGGGACATTAATTTCAGATTTGAACATGTTTGAACCAGTAGATTTGTTTGAAATATATTATGTCATTTAGTAATTATTGAAAAAATCTCCTGGTTCAAACATGTTCAAACCCAATAATTCAACAATCTGAAATATTCTTTGTTTAAACCCAATCTACTGGCCCTCTCAACATCATCTTGATAGCTGGCAAAGAACCCACAGAGGCAGATTTACCACCTCAACTCTGAGTTCTGAGTTCCACTTGCCAATTGGAAGAGTTACAGTTGGCTTGGGTTATCCTTCAAATCAAAGTCTTAATCCGCTGCTGCCGTGACAATGAAACTACCCAAATCCCTAATGTCTTCTCTTAACAATATAGACTCTATTGATCTCTATTGTAATCATCCATGATCATCTCTCAGTTCCCGTCGGCCATGACACCTGGTCTTTGTGAGTCCCGACCAACAGGATAGGTGCACCCTTCGCATGCAAGGCCAAACTGTTCAACCAGTATCGAATCATCTCCACAGCCCTCTGCGGATCCTTCATCATGTGGGGCATCTTAAAGACCACCAGGTACACCGAGTAGCGGGACAGGAACAAATGATGCAGGTTGTGGAACACCGATTGACCACCAAAATCCCAGGTGGAAAATGTGATCCTGCAGATCTTGGAGGCTTGGGGGAGCCATGAAAAAAACATAAAAAAACATCACATCCCAGAGATTCCCATAGATTTCCCATGTCTTGCTGTGGATTGACCAAGTGGAAAATACAAGAAATCATCGTCAAACCGCAGATCCAGGCATTTAAGCCAAACAAAACATACTATCCAAACAATATATTGATATGCAATGATATGCATAATTATGCATATATATATATATACAATTGACCTGTTTATCCTACTTACATCCCAATCACCAACCAAATTTCCCAAAGATTCCCCAGCTGATTTGCCATGGAAAATTCCCCAGATTTTTCCCATTTCCACCCTGGGTGGGTTCACCATGGATTCACCAAAAACAGGTCTTCCAGGTCTGCCAGGTTTCGAATGCCCGGTGCTCTGAGACGTCATCTGCTGTTCCAATCTGGTGGCCACCTCCTCGATGGGGAGTCGACCCGCCAGGGCCACAGAGGATGCGCTTCGTTTTCGTTGCCTCAGGAACGACATGACTGTTCTGGTGAAAGTTTCTGCTATAAAGGTTATTGGATGGTATTATATAGATGGCATTACACAAATGGTATTGGCAGTGGCAGTTTGGGTGACTTTTCTTTACCCTTTCTTTCTCTCCATTGCGATCCATTTGAGACATCCACACACACACAGCTACCCCCTCCCCACAAGACGTATGTTTGATACACTTTGCTATGATGAGTACTGCAGGAAACCATTCTCTTTCAGGAGAGTGCTGCGTTGGACAATTTTACTCTCAAGTAGCACTGTCCTTTTTCCAAGGTGGCACCATTTTCGAACTTTAAAGTGATGATACTCGGCCTGAAGGAATACTGCACAATTGTCAAGAAGTGTTTCACTCCTTTGAAGGGTATTGCCTACCCTGTTAGCGCTACATCCTCTTAAAAAAAACATACTAGCCGTGTAAACAATCGAACAAATACACTTTTGTACGATAGACTATACGATTCTAAAAGGGTAATGCATACATTGAACAAAATTATATTGTGGTAGTGCTGCGCTTTCCAGAGGAATGTTCCACCATGTTTCTGTCCTTTCCCAAGGAATACTACACGCTTGAAAGGCTCTTTCAAAGTAATACAGCATCTAATAAAGGATGCTAGTGTAAACACAACGTTAATTACATTTTCTCAAGCAAGCAAGTATTGCACTATTTTCCATAAATTAATGGTGCACTCTTCTTCATGGAATATTGCAAAAAGCAACGCTACATTTTTGCACTTGTTTCAGACTACATCACTATTTCAAAGAGTACTGAATCCATTCAGGGACTTATTGTAAGCTAAGACTTTTTCTAACAACGGCTGCATCTATTAAAGCATTCTATTACAGAGCAATGTTGCATTTTCTGGATGAACGCGCCAACATTTTCAAGGAAGTGTCATTCTTTTCGATGAAACGTTGCATAAGGTATTGCTACAATACAACTCCGCATGCTGCACAAACTACAAGAAGTTGATGAACAAGCTAGTGCTGTGCCCTTGTAAAGGGACCTCTGGCATGTTCCATTTGCCAGGGAATACTGCAAAGTACTACTGCATCCATTGAACCACGCTAGATCGAAACAATGTCAGATTTTCTCAGAGAAATATTCCAATATTTCCATACATGTGCCACTGATCTTAGATAAATATTGCAACAAGTGATGCTACGCTACTAGACTTGATTAAGAACACATTGATATTTCAAAATGATACTGGATCCGTTGAAGGGCTTTCATTGAAGGTAAGACTCTTTTGAAGTACTATTGCATCTGTTGAAGAATTCTATTGCAATTAAAAAGTACATCTTATCAAAGGAATGTCCGACCATTTTATGCAATATGTTTAATACTCTTTCAAAAGAGTACCGCATCCATTCAAGGTCTTTCATTGAAGATAAGACTCTTTCAAAGCACTGCAGCATCAGTTTTCGCATATTCTCGTTTTTTTTTGAGGCCTGAACCTGAACGACTAAAAACTGAAGCTTTCAGAGATCTTGGGCCTGGAGTTTATGGCAAGATGCTCTTCCACTCTTTTGGCGTCCTCAGGTAGACGCCGGCTCCCGCTTCGTTCAGGTTTCCTCGGCACGTTTCGGAAAGAAGGAGCGGTCCAAACTGTCCCAAGTGCTGGTGTTTTTTTTGGGTATTATAAAGGTCAAGAGATGATATCATATTATTAGATGATTCTATTAGACGGTATTCTGAGAAGGTATTGGCAGTTTGGGTTACTTTTCTTTAATCGTGTTAACCTCTCTCTTGCTCTCTCTCCATCATAACTTGTCAAGACTGCTGGCGGCACCTACTTGTTCCATTTTGTATGGTGTCAGTATGCTGCTAACATGTCTAAACTTCTAAAATGCGTTAACATAGTCATAATCGGGCAAGTGATCTACCGGTTGGTGGTTAAAAAACGATTTTCAACCTATCCCAAGTAATTGCAGTAGACAATTTGGATCATCCCAATCGCCAAGCTGCGGAACCTCCTCCGCTGCCTTCGCAGCTTTGTCCTCCGCCGGCGGAGCCCGGTCGGGGCGATGCAGCAGCTGCTTCAACAGCCCCTCGGTCTCGCTGCTGTGGCCCTCTGTCTCGTGCCAATTCACCGCATCGCCTGGCGTCGCGGAAGGGGGATCGTCTCCGGGTTAACGGTATGGGGAACTTTGAAAAACCGGCTCAGAAAAAAAATGGATATGGATGGACAGGGCTATAATGACATATAGGTCACTGTGGTCACATTCGTAGTCCGAAACATGAGAAACATGGATAAACTATTGGATGTTGAGGTGTCCCAACATTTTGAGACAAACTCATATGGACTGGGAAGGTGGGTTGATTGATGGTGACTAGGTGATTAGTTGGCTTGGGGATGATGTTGACCTTCCAGCAAGCTGCTCCCCAAACAAGTTTCAACTGGGTATGTCATGTATCTCTATGTCTACCGCAAACAAAAGAAACCATAAAACTATTAAACCGCACAACATCACCCAGAAAATGACTCTATGTTCAACCCAAAAACTAGATTCTAAATCATGGGTTTCCATTCATGTTGGGTTAAATCAACATACATGTTAAACAATCAACCATGCATCGATCATTTTCCCAGGAATACCATGGGTCTTCCTCATCTATGTTACTTTGCCCAAGGAAAACATCAGATTTGCCCAAGGTCCCATGGTCCCTCCATGGTCCCTCCCCCTCCATGGCTAAACCGAGGTGCTGCGGTGAATCTCGCAGCTACTGGTTTCTACTCCCAGGGTGGAGTTCCTTGGCTGTTTCGAAGCATTGGAAATCTAGGGCAATCTGGCTGGAAACCGATGGCAATCTATGGAACCCGAACTTGAAAATCACCTTGTTTTTTTTTGAAATAAAATACTTGTCCGAAATCTCAGCTACATCCCAGCTAATCCAACATGCACTGTTGATCGTCTCATAAGTCCCCGGCTTCGTGTTGGAACGCATTGGACATGTTCGTTTTGGGATCACAAATAATCCCTTCTCCCTGTATGTATCATCTTAAACATCCCCTAGAAACACTTGCTTAGTAGGGGATGAAACCACACTGGGACCACACAGTGAGGTAATATGGACGGGGGATGGGAGTAGTCGGATTTACTGTGCTGCTTCATTATGGTGATAGGCTGTATATATATATAACTACGTATATATGTATATAATATATACGTGTATATCTACATATGTACACACACATAATATATAGACAATATGCGCTGTTTTTCTGAATCTATATTTGTTTATTATATATCTATATCTTCATTTTTTAGATGATATCAATATGTGTTGATATATTTTTTCCATCAATATCTTGGGTTTATTGGTGATGGGATGTAATATCTCTATATGTGATCAATATCTATTTCTATATCGATATCGATCTATCTATCTATCCATCCATCCATCCATCTAGAAATATATATCTGTACAATTATATAATTGTAAATCTATGTCATGTAATTAGCGATCACGTGCCATATCTTCACCTCTTCACCGGCCTCTGAACGATATCTCTCCAAGTTTCTGCGCCTCATCGAAGGGTTTCCCCACCAAGGATCGCACTGTAGAGGTTTTGCCAGCTCGCCCTTGGCCCAGCAACACCAACCGCCCACGCCGCCATGGCAAGCTTTCATCCACGGCCTCATCGTCGACATGGCTGAGAAATCACGGCCTATAAAAGTGGGAAGGTCATGGGAAATATCTAGGAAACATATGGGAATTCCTTGATACGTGGATGTTTTTATGGAAAATCATCATTTATAGATGATTTACAGATGATTTTCCCAGCTACAAAATGGTGATTTTCCAGTGCGCTATGTTAAATTACCAGAGGGGACCCAGTCATAATCAAACATGGCTGGAAAATCCGCTGTATATCGAGGTGTTTTTTGTGGTTACACCGGAGGGTAAACCAATGAATCCGGGAAAGAACGGTAGAGGTACAGACAGTAATACCTGGTGATGCCTCGTGCATGTGGGTCTTGTTCAGTGACATTGGTGCATTTTTTCCAATTCGTATCTTAATATCATTTTATATCCAACATATCCAACATATCCAACATGTCCAACATATCCTCTGTTGTCAAAACCTAGGTTTGACCCGCCTACCCACAGCTGGTTTTTGGATTGGTAAGCCACTAGTGTTGGTCACTTGGTATCTCATTTCAGCCTGTCACATTTCCACCACCAGTTTCCACCAGTTGTTTCTTCAATTCTTCGTTTTTACAAGATGAAACTCATTCCATCATTTCTGCCAATCGTTGTTTCCCTTTCTTTTAAATCTTCAAAAAACATCAACATCATATCTATGGAAAATTGGCCCTGGTTTGCCTATTAAGCACGGTGAACTTTCAAAGCAAACTGTTGAATTGCCATTCAGGTGAAATTATTCAGAGAGCTTTCATTTCATTTGATATCATCAAAATTGCAGATGCACTCCTTTTCGATGGTTGATGGCTATGGAACCTCACCATTCTTTTTCAAAAACATCGAACTAAATGGACCATGGCTTCCAAAGCGAACTGCTTGGATTCGCTTGAGGAACCGCCCCAAACAACAACTATTCCGTATAGATTCCCATGTCTGGTGGACCTACCAAAATGCCAAAAAATTTCAAAAAATCAGCTCCGCAAATCCAATGTTTTTGTTAAGCGCTAGCCCAGCTCAGCATTCTCGTAATATCAATCATTCTCCATCATTACTATCCATTCTCATCACCAGTAAGGGTAATAAAAACCAATTATTCATGGATAGTCATGATAGTTAGCAACTATTATCCATTCTCATCACCATTATCAATAGTGCTAATCATTATTGACAGTTGCTAACTATTGTTAACCATTAGATACAATTAGAAGTGAAGCATAATGAGTAGTAATAACCATGAATAATAAAAATAGTCACTACTAGTATAAACCATTACCCACCACTATACTCCATTAACACTTGGGAAATAGTTGGATAATCCATCACTAGTTGTGGACAGTAGTTAGTGAATCCATAACGGGTGAAAGAATTGGTAATGAGTTATGATGATCTTACCCAATAACATTGTGGCTGAACAAAATCCTGCACCAGTTGGTAAACAGTGGTAACTATGAAACACTGGGACAAGTTACGGGACAACAAGAACGGGGCGTTAACCATCTACCAACTGGTGCAGGGTTTCGCGACAGTATCTATCATGACTATCCATGAATAATTGGTTTTTTTACCCATTGATCGTTATAATCCTATCAATGAGTAGTAGGATAACAAAGGATTTCTCTCTCCTTGGATTCATCCTATTAGTCTATGATTAATGTTAATACTTATTGACTGTTAATTATTACCAGTAATGTGGAAAACCCACTGCCATAAACCATCCCCAGTATCACCATTTTTATGGGTGGTACGGTGGTATACACCATTCCCAAATGTGATAGCTTTATCGCATTGGGTTTCCCACATGAATAGTATGATTGTCTATGATTATCTATGATTTTCCTGACCATCTATGATAATTCTCAACCATCTAGTCTTACCAGTATCTATCATCAAGGTATCTTCTTTAAGCATCCAAGGAACCAAGGCATCCTCCAACGCTGATCGAGCTAAGAAGTGCGCCAGAGATGTTCCAGCTGGTTCTGGAGGCGCAGCTTCCGTGGTCTCCTGAGGCGAGACATTTCTGTGGGATATTCTTGGGAGATCAATGGGATAGTTTTGGTATAGATTTTGGAAGATTTTGATGGGTTTTGAAAGGGATATAAATAATTGTGATAAAATGTGATAGCCCATCTCCATGTTCTTCAGAAACAGGTGATTTTAAAACTTGATAAACCATCTCTGATGGAATTCTGCTTGGGTTTACCATGTTTTACCACGCTAGGCTTGAAGACCCTTTTACAAAACCTACCAAAACTGCCATCTGTCTTGAAGTCTAAGTGGTCCATTTTTTTTGGTCGCGCCGTGGCCATGATTTGGCCAACTCAGCCTTCCAGGCCTAGTTTTGGGGTCTCTATGAAGTCCAGGCTCCATGTCAATGGCATTGACCACAATCTCCTCCTCTTGTGCTTGTAGAGATTCTTCTCCTGCTCCCTGTGTCTTCAAGCCCTGGTTCAGCTGATCTTCGCCGGAAAACAGATCAGAAACAATCGTTGGCGAAGCAAGAAACAACAAGGAGCTGAGATCCCATGAGCAATGTGGGTGTTGCATACCATATTTCTACCACTTGGCTCAACCCCGTGAAAAACCAAGTCAATTGAAGACAGTCCAACTTAAAACCATCAAACAAGCCAACTGGATCCAATTGATACTGCTCAGTGAGCTTTTCTATCTCTATGCCATCTAATATTCAAACACGGCAATAGGAAATCTTCTATTGCACACAAAATTTCACTATCATAATATCACACACTATCATTCATTTTGTAGATGTTTTTCCCAAGAAAAATCCATAAACATTCCATAAACCTAGGAAAATCTCCCAGTCGGTAGATTGCCGAAGGCAGCTGCGACCTTCCGCGGCTCGGCAGAGGCGCCACGCTCGGAGGGCTCCGCCCAATCCTGGTCTGAAAGGGCATGGCATCACAACATTACTCTGAGGCATTTTTGGCTGAAAATAACGCGTGGGTTCCCTTGTTTACAAGGGTTATGAGCCCAAAACACGGTGCCGCATAGCGCAATGGATAGGGCACGTTCAGTTCCGGTGGCATCCAATCCTTTTTACTCTGACAGGGTTAGGACTCAGTGCTTACTGGAATCTACAAGGCCTCGAGATTTGCCTACTGGTTTGGATGATAGTGGTATGGACCCATTGCAGGGTAGCCTTTCAGGTGTGGCAGAGCAGTCTTTTCAGGAGTTGCCAGGTCAATCTGGTAAGGGCCGTGGTGGCAGTTCGGCAGGTGAGGTCGCGCTGTCTGGATCGGTTGAGCGGCTTGGCAGAGAACTGAAGACTGAGGGAACCATGCCGACGGGTGATTCTGGAATGAAAACTATGGGGCGTGTCATGGATCCAACTGGTGGGGGTGAATCCCAAAAAAGTGACGGAGATCTTCAACGGGCACTGGAAGGTGAACTTGTTGAGTTCCTCAGGAATCAGAATTCGATACTCATGAATGAGTTAGCAGCTCTCAGGGACATGGTTGAGAAGGGAAGGGTCAGTCAGACCAATTCTGGAATGGAGTCGTCACCATGGTCAGCTGTTGATGGGGTTGGTTCTACAGATAGCTCAGTGGGTGCTGGTGTAGGCCATACTCAAAATGGACGGCTTGGGAGAAATGGTAGCAGGACCCCCAGAACTTCCAAGCACCGTGAAGTAGCAGCCAGTCCTGAGAGGAAAAAGGAACCGCAAAGGTTCACGCCGAATGGAACTCGAGTGCCTGACGGACCGCCTCCAGTAGCAGCTCCGGTATGGCCCCCTGTTCCGCCAATTCCAATGGTTGATGATGGTCAACATGTTGGTGGTACAGAACTTTATGATACATGTGATTCAAAACCACGTGTGAGAAATGGGGACCGTGAGTGGAAGCCTCAAAGCGATCGCATAGATCGTACTGGAGTTTTGTCTGCAAATGAAGCGAAACAGTTTTGGTTGGAACAAGAGGTGAAGTCTCTTCGAAAAGCTTTGGATAGGGTGGCAGTTCCCACAGCTTTCCATGAATCTGGATACTGGAATGGAGGGTTTGAGACAAAATGTGACCCCCAAAACCATGGTCATGCAACTGTTGATCCTCGCACTGCCTTGGAACCTGCTTTGCATCGCGTGCCGACTGGTGGATGTGGAGCTGATTCTCTACTGCCTCGGGCCTTGCATGGCGGCAGTGGTGAAGACGCTCTACAACGTCGGGCTTTGCATGGTGGAAGTGGTGCTGATTCTCTACTGCCTCGGGCCTTGCATGGCGGCAGTGGTGAAGACGCTCTACATGGTCGGGCTGTGCATGGTGGCAGTGGTGTAGAATGTGCACAAGATCGGGCTCTGCATGTAGCTTCACAAGTACCTGGCGGAGTTCGGGCAGCATATGTGCACGGCGAACACCTTGACCGTGATCGGGCTTTTGCAGAGCATGGTGAACTCCGTCATGACGCTCGGGCTTTTGGTTTGCATGGTGCTGTACCTGGACAAGCTCGGGCCTCATCGACGGCTGAAGATCCAAGGCGGGGACCATTTGACTGTGGACCTGGACGCTCCTGTGAACTTCCACGGCATGATGTGGGGGGAGGTGGAGTGGGAGATGGAAAGTTTTTTGGGCGCACCTATGGCCCATGGTCGGAGGGGTCAGGATCTATGAACACAAAGGGAGAGCTACCTGACTTGCCCTCTGACTCGTCTCCTTTGCAATTTGGAGATTGGTTGCACTTGATCACACCGCTGGATGGTGGTGGGAATCGACCCTGCGAGAAGCGAAAGGATTCTACGAGGAGTGGCGCCGAAGCTCACCTCTACAACGGATTCAAATCCAACCTCGCCTACCCGAAGGCTTGCAGGAGGCCCACTTCCAGAGGACTGAACACCGTGGAATTCAGATGCTTCTCAAGGCGATTCCATCACAAGAACAACAAGCACTTGTCACAGATCGTGTGTTGAGCTCCACTGCAATCATCTACAAGTTGCTGGTACGTTTCCAACCAGGTGGAGCAGGAGAGAAACAATTGCTACTGTCTCAGCTGACAACGATCCCCAAAGCCAAGGATGTGACTGAAGCTGCTGCAGGCATTCGCAACTGGCGACGACACTACGGCCGAGCTCAAGAAGTAGAAGTTGCATTGCCTGATGGTGTCTTGTTACTCAAGGCCTTGGACACCCCACTGCGGTTCCTGGGCAACATGGACCCGCAAGCAGCCTTCAGGTTGAGTCAAAGCCGAATGCAGCTCCAACTTGATCAACAACCAACACATCAAAATCTTTGGGCGTTTTCACAGTGTTTGCTGGCTGAAGCTGAGACCGTAGCCTTGCTTCAAACCTCCTCTACTTCGACAGCATCAACGGTGCCCCTCAAACTCAAGCAGCTGGATGGTGACATGAAATCTCCGGCCAAGCTTTCCAATGGGGACCCAAAATCAAAGCCCAGTCCGATGGCCGATAAGCCATGCCGCTACTTCGTGTCTGACAAGGGCTGCAAGGCTGGCAAAAGTTGCAAATGGCAACATGACTGGGAAAGCCTCACAGATAAATCTGCACGCTGCTTTGTGTGCGGAAGCAAGGAGCACCGCAAGAACGATTGCAAGCTGCGCACCAAGAAGCCTGGTGAGCCGATGAGCTCAGGGGGAGGATCCGGTCAAGGACGTGGGGGGGGTGACAACTCAACTTCTTCGACAACGGCAACCTCCGCGATGGGTGGAAAAGCTGGTGCAGCAGCAGCAGCGAAAGTTTTGCAAGGTGCTGATATCCCCGACCCCAACTGGTTCAGGAGTAGGGGGGGTGGATCCTACATTTCTGATAATGTATGAACATAAGGGGGGGGTTAACCCCTTCACTTTTTGCCAAAAATGTATGGGAACTAGGGGGGGGGTAACCCCTCAAAAATGAGGCATGTATGAGTGCCAGATGCTGGAAATGTATTATTGGTAGGGGTATTGAACCTGAAAATGTATGCTTTGTGGGGGGCACCACTGACAAGAGCCAATGGATACATAAACTTTTCTAAATGTATGCAAGCATGGGGGGGTCTGCACCTCAATCCAATTGATCTTTTTTTCCTGGGAAACCTACTGAAACCCATGGGCCATAAAATGGCTGAAATATCCCCCTTTGAATTAAGTGAGAGTGTTGGTGTTGACAATTTTATAATGATAATCCGGGAGGCCCTGACCCTCTTTCTGAAAATGCATCTATAGAATCAGAGATCCCAAGGTATTTTCAAGTTGACAATCTCTATAGAATCGATGCCGCCAAGTCACTCTCGTAGATGGTTGGGGGGGTTAGTTGGCCTTCTATAAAATCAGGCTCCCCAACCCTTCTTTATTGCTTCAATTTTATAGAGCCCAAAGGCTCCTTCGTTTTCCATCCGTTTGCACTTTTTGAGCGGAAAGGCGGAAAGGCTGGCTCGAGGACTTCGACCCAAAAACGGTGAGACACACTGGGGAGACACAACAGGGAGAAAGAAAGGGGAGACACAACGGGGAGACACAGCGGAAAAATGATGCAAAATGAAAAATGTCACTTTTATATATTGAAATGTCAAAATGGTACATATTTGCTGAATATAACTGATGATAACTGATGAAACCCTGATGATAGATCTCCAACAAATCTCCAATATATCCCAAAAGTATCCAAAAGTTTCCAAAAATATGTCAAGATTCCAAATGATTCCAAAATATACAAGGATGATCAAGGATGATGAAGGATGATGAAATAATTGTTGTGGGAAATTGGTTCTGCCAATGCTTCTCTATAAAATTGAAGAACATGACATACATCCAAAGAGAACGTATCCCACTGTAGAATCGCAGTCCCTAAGACTCTCTGCTGACTAGTCCTCAGTGCTGTATTCAACATGAAATCTCTATAGAATTAGAGGCCCCAAGGTCCTCTATAAAATTGAAACCGTTGACACTAAGCGTTGACACTGGGTAGGTACCCCTTATTAAGTCAGGGGGTTAAAATGCACCATTTTCCAGGAAGTAACGTTCCCGATTCTGTAGAGGAAATTCCAAGGGGGATGCTGAAATATACTTGATCTTAAATATTCTGAAATGTATGCATTGCAGGGGGTACCAATGACTACCTTAGCCAGATCTATTCCCTCCATTTTCCAAAAATGATGTGCTTTTCGGCTACCCAACCCCCTTAAAATACATTTTTCAAAGAAGGGTATTCCCAGAAAAAAATTAAGCATTCCCGGGGATCCTGGAAAAACCAAACCCGTAAAATGTATTAAACCACCCCCCCAAAATAAAAGATCCTGGGGGGGGTTGGATATCCCGACCCATGGATCCTACATTTAACGTACACCCACCGGTCAAATAATGTATTTAGGGGGGGTCCTGGGGAATCAAATTCTTGGAGAACGGTAAATGTATTTTTTTTCCCCAACCTCTCCCCCCCTAAAATACATTTTTAGGGGTGGGTGATGTGCTGATTCTTCCACTACAACGACATCTTCATCTATGGCATCTCCGGGGGAGACAAAGACTGGTGGAGATGGAGATGACAATGGAAAAGGCTCTAGTGATGGAGGAACTGGTGGTGATCAAATCCCCAAAGCTGGATCCAAAGGTGGCACTGAAGACCTCTTGCATGAGGCCACCCAGCTTTTGAAGTCACTCAGACGTCAGCCCAAGATCAGCGTGATGCAGTTGGCTGGTCTGGATCAAACTGAGGACAACTGGGTGCTGATCGATTCAGGTGCCACTCATGCACTTCGTCCTGCACGTGACCAAGATGAATGGAAAAATGCAGAGCGAACAGTGGTGCAGCTGGCGAATGGTGCAACGGAGGCATTTCGCCTGAAAAAGGGTACTCGTATCCTGCTGGGGCATCCAACTGGTTCTACTTCAAGGATCATCCCAATGGGTGGCATCACAGAGCTTGACTTCACGATGACTTGGTCTGGTGATAGATGCAGTTTGAAAGATGATGAAGGCCGTCAACTGGAAGTACAAATCCACAACGGCTGCCCAATGATCAGCTTGGAGGATGGCAGACGCATCCTGGAGTGGCTTGAGCACTATCAGGTCCATCAACGGCGAAAGCTGGCAATGGTCAAAACTATGATGGCCGATGACTCGTTGGTGGACAAGAGCAAGCTGAATTTGGAGCTGGCATTGACTTTCAAGCTGAGGCAACTTTTTCCACAGCTACCAGATCAACTCATGATGCGACTGGTGTCATATCTGGAGATGGTTCGGGCGGAGGATTTTGAGTCGAGATTGCCCTGGAACAGAAGGAAGAGGAGAAGGTTGAAAAGGGCAAAGCATGTGATTCTTCATGTTTTCTCTGGCCCTGGTGAATCCTTTTGGCATCGGAAGCTCTCAACAGCGACAACTGAAGTTTTGTGTGTTGATACAACTGGCACAACTCCAGCATCTTTGTTGGACAAGAATGTGTACGGCTACCTGCTGTCCTTGTGCGCCACTGGAAAGGTCAGATCCATCATTGGCGGTCCTCCTTGCCGAACTGTGTCATCGCTCCGCTACCAAGATGATGGTGGTCCTGGAGTTCTTCGCACTGATGCTCATCCATATGGACTTCCTACGTTGCAGCCTGCTGACATGGAGCTTGTGCTCAATGACTTGCCCTTGATGATGAGGTTTTGGTCGCTGATGGTCATGGCTGAGGAAGTGAGAGACCCAGTGCAGCCAGAGACACAGTTCATGATGGAACAACCTGAAGATCCTGCGCACTATAGAAGTGAGGGCGATGTGGCTGCTCATGGATACTTCTCAGTGTATCGCACTACGGAGTGGCAGCAGTTTGCGGCCAAGTACAACATGATGGAGATCAACTTCGACCAGTTTCCAATGGGCCATCCAAAAAGGAAGCCGACCACCTTGGGCACCAACGATCATGCCTTTGCTGAACTTGATGGAATCCGTGGTGGTCCAGAAAATGAAGCTGAGTCAAACGCCAGGTTCAAAGCCTTGCCTGTACAACAAAGATGTGATGTGATCAATCAAAAACTTGGTCGGCATGGGCTCCTGGTTTGAAAGAAGCGATTGTGGTGGCTATCCAGCGTCAGGTGCCAAGAGCTGAAGGGGATCTTTCTCCACTGCAATCTCAACCCCCAAGCTTAGCCGGTGGCACACCTGGGTGTGAACTTGATTCAACACAACCACGAGCACTCAGGTCACTGTCACAGCTTGCACTTGATGCCTGGAAGACCCATTTTCTATGTGATCATCTTCCTGCGAGAAGAGATTGTGTTCATTGTGTGCGGTCACAGAGCAGGGGAAAGCAACATCGTCGTGTCAGCCATCCTGAGGCATACACGCTCTCTGTGGATATGTCTGGAAAGTTGACTCCAGGACATGACCAAGGCAACCAGAGATGTCGCTACATGATGGTCGCCTGCTACACGTTCCCAGTGACAAGGGATGGAGCTCCTTTGGTTCAGCCACCTGGTGATGGGCGTGGTCCTGAACAAGATCAACCTCTTCCACCTCTTGGAGCTGATGATGAGATCTTGGCTGACGATGATGGCGATGATGTTCCAGTTCCTGAAGACCCTGCGGATGTCGCTGATCCTGATGATCCTCTTCAAGAACAAGATCTTCCCTCTGCAGCGGCCGATGGACCAGTTCATGAATCGATGAGAACGGCCTATGATGTGTGGCACAAACTTGTGGACGAGGCAAAGAATGTGGCTGTCAAGAACGTCACCTTTGTAGAAGTGTTGCCCTCCAGATCTGTCCAAGATGTACTACCAGCTCTCGCGAGAGTTCATGCTCGGCTTCATGCCCTTGGACTTCCTTTGATGCGCATCCATTGCGACCGGGCGAGAGAACTGACATCAGCGCCCATTAGACGCTGGACTTTGGACAGAGGGATTGTGACCACACTTACAACGGGCTCATCTTTCAAGTCCAACGGACGAGTGGAGGCGGAGGTGGGTGCCACAAAAAGGGCTGTGAGAACAATCATCTCAGCTGGGCTTTGTGCACTTGAGCACTGGCCGTTGTGCGCTAGGCACATCGGTGAAAGACGTTTGCGATGCCAACTACAACGTCTTGGATGGCCAGCAGCTCCGATGTTGCAGTTTGGGAGCAAAGCTTTTGCGCTTCGCAAGTCCTGGCAAGAGAGGTACACGCAATGGCGTGACGCAAGAGAGGAAGTGGTCATCATGGGCCCAGACAAGTTCTCCTCTCTGACAACTACCAGCTACTATGTCAGGTCCATCAAGACTGGAAGGTTCTTCTATACGGATGATGTTGTTCAACCTCCTGCGGAAGCCCCGCATTCTCTTCAACAAGATCATGCTGACATCTACTTGGAAGAACGGGGGGAGTCAGCATCAGCACCACCATGGCCGGAAGTCCCAAACCGCAGATTGCGGGGCAAGACAACAGTGCCAGCAATACGATCGCTGTTTCACAGCGAGGGGGGGGCATCGGTGTTTGTCCCAATGGAAGTTCAACATCTACGGCATCCACAACAAGGACCTGCGGTTTTTCAGTTTGCGGTTCCTGAAAAGTTGCAACATTTCTTTGACCTGGAAGAGGTGGATGGAAGCGACGAAGAAAGCTGGTCTCTGAGCACTGACCCTGAAAATACATCAGCTGAGTCCGCGGCAACAACACCAAGTTGTCAGTCGGATGTGGATTATGGAGGAGGAGATGTGGAAGAGGCGCCAAACAACCGGTGCGGTGGCTCATGCCCGGTGGCCTCACACATGACGGGTCAAGATGCTTTGAGGACCATCCACCAGAATGTCGCTGACTACATCGACCAGGAGATGTCAAAGTTGGATGCAACTTCAGGGGAACAAGCTCTATGGTTGCCTGTGGTTTCAGAAGCTATGGAGGTCAAAGCAACGTTGGAGAAACAGCTGAAACGCATCCAATGTGATGAAGAACAAGATGCAGCACAACATCTTGAACAAGAATTTCTGGTCACAAAGACCATTGGCAATGCTGAAGTTTGGGCCAATTTGCGGGATTGGGAGGAGTCCATCAATAAGAAGGAATATGAGCAACTTGTTCTGCAGAAAAAGGCCGTGAGACAGATCACAAAGGACCAGTTGCAAAAGATGGCATCACAAAAGGGATTGCCAATAGAACTCCTACCAGCAAAGATGGTCCACACTCGGAAAGCCAACACCGGAGCTTACAGAAGTCGGGCTGTGGTTTGTGGCAACTACGCCGGTCCTGATGAATCTGAACATTATGCAGGTGGAGCTGATGGCAATCAAATCAGGACAGCCCTTCGACTTGGAGCTCTGAACTCTTGGGTGGTGGCTGGAACAGATATCAGAACAGCCTTCTTGAATGCTCCTCGTCGTGACGAAACACGCCTTCTTGCAATGGAAATTCCTGTGGTGTTTCGGGAGTTGGGGCTAGCTGGAACTGACCATGCCTGGCTGATTGACAAAGCCTTGTACGGCCTTACAACATCTCCTCGCGATTGGGGCCTTCATCGGGACGAAACAATCCCGAAGATCACCTGGAAACGACCACGAAATGGCAAGGTTGTCAAGGGCTCTTTTGTGAAACTCCTGACGAGCATGTTTGGAGAGTTGAGGAGGTGGATTGTGAAACTGGTGAAATAGCCGAGCCTGGTCAGGTTTGATGCTGGTCTACGTCGATGATCTGCTTTTGATAGCTGAAGATGGTGTGATTGATGCTGCCACCAAGGCCATTGCGGAGGTGTGGGCGATCTCAGATGTGGAGAAAGCGAGGGAGAAATCGGCGATCAAGTACTGTGGCTTCGAGATTGAGGTTGCGGAGAAGGGCAATGGGTATGTGATCTCCCAGCGCAACTACGAGCAGGAGATGATCCAAAGGTTCAACATAGACCAATCCCTGCAGTATCCGAGCTACAAGATCGGTGAAGGTGATGAAGACCCCGAGGGCCCAATCACACCATCCGACATCAAGATGGCTCAATCAATGGCTGGTGCGCTGCTTTGGCTCACCACGCGCACTCGTCCTGACATAGCTGTGGCGGTGGCATCGGCGTGCAGATTGGCAACAAAATGTCCAATCAAGTCCATCGAAATCTCAACGGTGGTGATGCAGTACGTCCGTGGACATCCTGGCGGTTTACATTATCCACGTGGGGTGCCTGAAGAAACTTGGGGTATGAGAAACCAGTTGAAGGTGGAGAGACATGGCAAGCTGCTAGAGATCTTTTCAGATATCTCTTTTGGTGCAGGCTCACGTCATCGAAGTCTTCAAGGACTTGCGGCATTCTATGCTGGGGCCATTGTGGCATGGCAATCTTCACAACAACCTTTTGTCACTTACAGCACTGCAGAATCGGAGCTGGTGGCCTATTGTGAGGCATTGAATGCTGGCCGTTCAATGGAGGCTATGATCTGTGCAATGATCAAAGAGCCGTTGGGCCAGAACACAATAGAGCGGGTGATCTATGGCGACAATGCTGCAGCGATTGCCATGGCACAAGGAACTGGAACTTCAAGTTGGCGCACCCGACATCTTCGAGTACGTTCCTCATTTTTGACGGAAGCCATCGATGGCACTGCTCCAGGTGGACTATGGAAGCTCTTGCATTTGCGTGGCACGGAGCTGGTGGCGGATGGACTGACGAAACCTTTGGCAGGGCAGTCATTTTTCAGGTTTTTGCAAGATCTGGGAATGAGAGGAAGCGACAATTCAACTGAGCTTCCTGCAGCTGAAGCTGAGGCACATGCTGGTGGTGGAAGTCAGGCGGCGATACGAGCTCTGATCGCTGGCAGTCTTTTGGTGTCTCAAGCGAAGGGCTCTGACCTTGACGAGGTTGAGAATGAGGCCACGGATTGGGTCTTCACAGCGGGGACCATTTTGATGATCCTTGGGGCGATCTACTCTGGGCAGATCCTTTTTGAAACGTCAAAGTGTTGCCTGAAGAGATTGCGCCGCCTCGCAGAAGATGAAAATCAAGATGATGGAGTAGCGCGATCAAGGAAGACGTCTTCACGATCGGGCTCCGCAACCAATGATGACACGACAAGTATGTCTTCAAGCTCGGGCTCAGTGTCCAGTGCAGGCGCCATGAGATTGAGATCCTCTACACAGTCGGGCTCCGCGACCAGAGCTGGTGCTATGAGTCAAGCATCGTCTTCACGATCGGGCCTTAGCATTGATGGTAGCTCTTCTGGTGGCGGTATGAGATCTACTTCAAAAGGTATGACAAGACAATCGGGCTGTAGCAGCGCTTCTGGTGACCCTGCTATTTCAAGCGGGAGCACGACACGATCGGGCATCAGCAGTGCACATGTAGCGGGAAATCCTGCCACGTTGGTTGACAATGTAGTTCCTGTGGAGAGCGAAAGGGATGCTCTCAGTAGCAGTAGCATAGGCAAGGTCAACTGCAACAAAGGTCCAAAGGGATCTTTGAACCCATGGAATGATTTTCAGCACGAACACAGAGGAAAAGGGTTATCCTCAACGGCATTGTCGAAGATGTACAAAGGCCGGAAGGAAACCCTGTAGCAAGCACGTGATGTGCGCCTTTTGAAATGCCTTGAGCCTCTACAAAGCACAATAGGTGCATAAGAATCCTGATTCACCGACCGGTGAAGGGGGAGTCTGAAAGGGCATGGCATCACAACATTACTCTGAGGCATTTTTGGCTGAAAATAACGCGTGGGTTCCCTTGTTTACAAGCCTGGAAAACCCAATGGGTTTCCGGGTGAAGATTTTCCCGTAAACCAAGGATTGGCACTGCGCATGGTGAACTCATTTTTTCACCATTTTTTAGTGGAGTTCATGGTATGGTTATGTTATGTCGGAATTCTGCAGGGTATGCACCAAAAAAATGATGGGCATCTGGTGAAAATTAGGAACATTTGAAGCCTTCGGGTATTGGTCCAGCCTCAGGGTCAAAGAGGTCGGGAGGAGGAGGTTCTTTTGATTCTTTCTTCTCCTTGCTCCTCTTTTCCAGCAAACCTGCAGTGTTAGCGTTGCAAACCATCTTGGAGCCCCTCCTTCTTGGATATGCATCCCAGTTCATAAGCGGTTTATAAGCCCCATGCTAGCCCTAACCAATTTTTCTTGGGGTCTAATGGACATTCCAAACATAATGGCTAGGCCCTAGTAGGCATCCCCGAATTTTCCAAGGCCGATGACGAAAACACATGGTACATGGTCACCATGGCCATCCCATTATCACGAATGGGGGGGATGACCATCAGCCCTTTACATGTGTCACTGTGTCACCAGTATTTTGATTTCAGCCATACATCCCATGATATTCCATCATCATATCCCGTGAAATCACCATTTCCAATGGTTGAACACATCCAACAAATCTCAAAATGACAGTAGCATCCTTTTTTTCCCAGCTATACCCCCTGCCAATCGAACATGGCAATACAAAATCCACCATTGATAGTTGATTTTACCATTAAAACCTTTATTTAGTTCCAACATTTCCCTATGTTTCCCGATGATTTCCCTATGATTCTGCTCTAAAAACCTCCATTTCCCTCGGGAATTTCCATGGATTTCCCCTAGGTGTCCCGCCTGCCAGGCGCGCAGGCAGGCGATTCTCCTTCTCCGAAAGGTTCCGACGAAGGGAGCGTTCAGGAGGTTGACCTGGCGAGTTGACCATGGGAAGTGATATGGGATTATGGTGGGATCATGATGATCATCAGGAGGAGTCATCATCATTATCTATAATCATAATTATGATAAGCATGATCATCATTATAGATCATAATTATAATATATTATAATTAGGAGGATAATCAGGATTCATCTATAGATGATTATCCTGGGATTATCTATAATGATGATCCTAAGATGGAATGGGATCATCATTATAGATGGTTTACCATCTGGTTATGACTAACAGTTTGCCATGGAAAGATCCACCCATTCTTAATAGGTAAACACCATCTATTTCGATTAGGGCCATTAAAACCATGGCCATGTTAAATAACCAGAGGGTATAACCAATGATTACCATATAACGATTAAGCATATAATCAAGGATTATAACCATATAATCAATTGACCATAAGTTACCTATATGATTATATGCTTCATATTGATAACCATATAATCATATCGGGGTTTCCTAAAATGGGAAATACACAAAATGGATGGTTTATACTGGAACGTCCATCTATAAATGGATGATTTGGGGGCATCACCATTTTTGGAAACCTCCATATTACCATTACTATATGGATATTAATCCGAGATTCATATGGTCAGGATATCATCATCATTGATCGCGAATCTACGACTAATCTTATGTGGTGATAGTATGGTTATACAATGTGGTTATTTTACCATATTGCGATTAATATGGGTTATTATATGGTTGTTCTCAACTGCTCATTATATGGTTATTTAATGGAAGGACTATACGTTTAATATGCGCAACACATATTAATGTGAACACATATTCATAGAATAACTACATGATAATCTGCTAGTATTTATGCACGATATTTATATGGGACATGCTCAGGTAATTTCTTGAACTACTCGCTAACTGGGATGCAAATGAGAAGTGTTCGTGAGAAGTGATATCCCCATCTCCACAAGTTTGGCTAAACCGAAATCTTTGCAAACATTAGAACCTCGCATGTGATCCCCAAGTGTGGAATCCACCTAGCACATCTGCATAGGGATATAGGTTACCGCTTTTTAAATCTGTGCCGCCCAGAAACTGGAAGATGCCGCTTCCGACTCTTTAGACTTCGGCCCCTGGGTCCAGTGGATGTTGGCAGCTACTCATATCAGCAGATCGTAAAAGTTGGGATCAGGTGCTACCTATTAGCCGTAAAGTTGGTTTAGGCAGCACAAAGTTGGTTGAATAAAATAATCATAAACCTAATCATCCAATTTTTTGCCTTGTCAGAGACTCATGGGAGAAGCAGTAGGATGTGTTTTCAGACTCAGGAAAGAATATCGAAACAAACCAACATGACAAAAGATACCATCAGGACTGAAGGATCAACGTCAACGATCCGCGGACTCTTTGCGACGCCCTGCCTCCTGGGAATTCTTGTTGACCTTCTTTCTCGTTTTCAAGCCAAACATTGACATTCAGCGGAAGCCCCCAGGACCAGCTGCCTTCGATGCTCTTCTTGTGGCTACTAAAGTCTGATCAACTGTACTCAAACAACACTGTTTGACGTATGGGTGACCCCTGTATGCGGTGGTATGCCATCATGAATGCCATTAAACGCTGTTATCTTCCATTTTTGTTTGCGAATCTGCGAATGCATTTTGTGGATGAACTTGGTCCGAAACGCTGCGATTTTCTTTGGGTTTTCATCGATTTTCTACCAATTTTCCCAGTGAGGACCTGTGGGTTGGATGCACCTGGAGGGCTGTTGTAGTCACCTGCGCTGTCAGTGCTACTTGCATTCAAGAACAGGTGATTTCCCTAGATTTGCCTTCTGGTCAAAACATGACTCACTAGCTACAACATTACAACCGCCTTTTGGTGATCTTTCAGCTGTCATAAGCAGCTCTTGAAAGATACGGTGATCTATGATGTTGCAGCATCCAGTGGCGGACTGGCGGTGCCGCACCTGAAGAAAGAACAATAAAGAACACATCACCAGAAAAAGCACCCAACTAAGATAGATCCTGCCAAACAGCTTTTTTTCTCAAAGTGTCCACTAAACATGGGCAATTTTCAGGGTCTCTGGAAGGAGCAACTCATGCAACTGAAATGGCCCTCCCCTCACTAAACAACGAAGGCTTCGTTCCTTTCTGGCGCAACGAAGTCTGTCCAAAGCCAGAGAACCGTACAGCTCAATGGGCCTCCAAGTTGCCGGCTGGCACATCAATCCTGAAAACATGGAGATCAACGGGTGGCTGGCATAGTCTACTTGAAGATTGGAATTTATGGGTCACATCATGTCATCATTTGGATCCATATTACGGCCCTTATAGCTCTTAGAGCTGCAAACTTCTAGCTCGATTAATTGGCACCTGGATGCACCTGGTAGTTCCTGCATGTTCCTGTCAATGGCATGCCATTTCGTGCCTCTGGATCTACCATGGGAATTCACCAGCGAAAGTTCGACCATGGGGGGAGTTCCGTTACCCCGATTCACTTCCCACGATTCCAAATTCCTATCTTCAGCCACGGCGCATGGCTTCACGCAAGCGCTGCTTCTCTTTCTCGTCCTGCAAGGTGCCAGCGCGGCTTGCAACCAATGGGAGGCCTAGCACGACCTGAAAATGATTAGCATGGGATTCTGGGGGTGCAATATTTTCAGTAGCCCCCCAAAATGGGCTCAACTTGTACCAAATGGTGCTTCACGGGCTTCCTCTCAAATCCACCAAATGAACACATCAAGTTCAGAAACCACAGCCCATTGTCTTTTCAAGTCATTCTAGGTTCTCACCTATGTACAGATATACAGCATAATATGATTCAAATGATGCATCCATCATGGGGTGACTTTCTGAAGCTGCCCAAAGTTCCATATCCAATGATTTTCCCAGTGTACCCCCTCTACAAGATGGTGCCCCCCAGCTATGTTTGTTGGTTTATGTTCACCCCACTAGTTCGATAGATCTACCATAAACATCCATAAACCAAAGAATTCACCTAGTTATTTCCACCAACTTAGCTACGGTTTGGGGGCTCCACATCATTTATTCTGGAGATGGCCCTGTTATTATACCATAGTTATTCCTTTTTACACACACCTAATAACGGGGCATAATTATTCCACATAAACTTCCAACATCTTGCACCACCTTCCGGTGCTCCTTAGCCAGCAGAATCCGCAGCTCTGCAAAGAGCCGATTCACCTGACATCACAATGACCATGGCGGGTGAGGCGTGGTTTGACATGCCAGGTATTGAGCCGAAGAAAACATGTCATTCTTAAGCGCAATTTGTGGATTCACCTGAGTATCATGAAATCTCATGCAATCATTATGCGATATGAATCGATATTATATATATATATGTACGTAAGCCTTGGAGACCTCATGCTTCTCATACCCAAGTATCCGTTAAACCTAGTATATACTCTCATCAAATCTCTCCAGTTGTTGTTATCCCAGCCTTCCATTCTCCCTAGCCATCCCGGCGCCTGTGCGAAGATCCGATAGCCCGAGGAGGGCTGGTAGGGCTGGCCCTCCGAGAAGGGAAAGCCCTTGCCGATGCGCCACAGAACGCCAAAGAAACCACCAAGGCCACCAGTGTTGCCCACCATGCGATCCATCCTCGTGCGACCGAGCTTAAAATATGGACACTGGGAATGGGGGTATCCCATGATATCTCTAAATGTTTATTCATTATGGCTACTATTTCTATTCAACAATATTGTGTAACCGGTTTTCGGATTGGATGGATTGGAATACACACACTTGAACTTTTGTGCCACTGTGCTCGAAACACAATGTGGGTTGTCTGAAAATTGGATATATACCATCATATTCCCATATCCGACGGCTTATAATTTTCCATACTCAAACTGCCATCTTGGAGTCTTTTAAGTCTTTTAGCCCCATGGACACATCCATATCTCCGCTACAAGTAGCATCCCTGAAGCAAATAGCCAGGTCTCACGTAGCCAATGGTGAACTTTGTCACTTGGCCTTTCTCGTTGAAGGTCAAACCTGGAAATGGACTCCCAATGGCCGGATCGTTCCTTCAACTTGCGGGACCATCCGTGTAGGGGGAGGCCTACACTTTTGAGTCGCAGCCATGGGTTAGAAGCAGCAAGAACCCAAAAACTAAGTACCCACCTCAGCTCTCTGAACTCATTTGACTCATTTGAACCAAATCGAAGTGTATACGGAATAACTTCTTGATCAATCTTCAGCTGATCTCAGGATCCGACTACAAGCCTGCGGAGGATTCTCAAACTGAATCCCCGTGGGGTCGCCAAAAACCAGTTCCGCGTCGCTGCCTGCCACCGAGAGACGGAACCACGAACTTTCCGGATGGAATGATTTTTTCACATAGCTTGCAATAATCGTACTTGACAAGGAACAATCCCTTCTGTATACATCCACTTGATGATTTTTCATCTGAACAATTTGCTTTTCCCATTGCCATGGTTTCTGGTTTACCTACTATGTACTCGGCTCTTGAGGAACCTGCCAAACTTCGAATTTGAAAAATGAATAAGTCTTTTTGTGCATTACAGTTCCTAGCTTGATGACCAGTATAAAATATAGCCAAATAGAGCCAGTATATGCGCAGCATAATCCGATCATCCTAATATTAAAATATCTCAAAAGACCTCCATCCACCATGGTTTCTGTGGGCACCAAACCATGGTTTCATCTGTTTCACAATTGTTTCACATGGAAGGGATGAGTTCCGTGCCTGGCACAGCTTGCCCCGTATGAGTTCCATTGCCCCGGACGGTCCACCAGACCCGATTCGGTTCGAAAGGATCCACCCTGGCAGGGGGCGTTCCGTACAGCATCCGCATGTGGAGTCCTTTGTGAAACATCCCCTTAGAAACCGTGCTGTAAGGGATAAAGCCAAACATCTCTGGGACCAGAAACTATATCATACAATGGTGGGGTTTAAAATTGTTGGGATTAGATGGGTCATTCAATGATGCAACGTTCCTAGCGCACAAAATCGATCACATTCATGCAACATGTTTGCAGCCATCGAAGCTAGACCATTTCCCCCTATCTCATGAGTCTCATGATGGTAAGATTGGCATATAAGCACGCAAGGAAAAAAGGCAACCGAAAAATGCCAGGCGAGCGAGTTATGTGCATCATAAAAACTACTGCGATTGGATGCGTCAAGGGGGCAAATGGCCGCAAAGAAACTTGAAGGTGACAATTTCATGGAGGTCGAGGTCGAGCACATTATGAGAGAAAAACATGATGCCACACAGGTTTGCGCCTAAAGTCATGAAACTGGGCCGATGCATCTGGGAAGCATTGGAAAAAATCCATGGTGTCTCGCTGCCCATAAAACGCCTGCCAAGGAAACACTGCAGGTCAGGCCCGTCAGGCTGGACCAAGAATCCCATGATCATGGAATCACTACTCTGAAATAATTGTTGTTTCGCTTGCCGCTTGTGATCATCTGTTGAAAGGCATTTCCCATCATTTCCCTGCACTATGGTAGGCAATGGGCCCTTTTATTGTCAGATATTGTGAGATTGAGACTTTTGATGACTTTCGTAGATGTTCCATGCCTCTCCTCACCATACCCCCGTTGGAGATCCTGAAATTTCTTTCAACTCCAGGTTTTCAAGGCTGGAGCAAATACAGCTAGAACCCCAAAAATACAATGTTCATCATTGTTCATCCATATTCAGTATAAGAGAACCATCATCAATCTTCAGCTTGGTGTGTCCCGCCTGCTTATCTAACGGTCCAATGTATGGACCAACGAATCGAAAGTCATCTGCCAGCAGCATGCCATCGCTGGGAAAAATCTTCTCTGGAGCCTGCGTCACGGCAACAGTGGCAGGCATTGGCAGTCGGGGCCCTGGGACAGCCTGCTGTTGGCCTTCTTGAAACACTGGTGATATCAACCCATCCCAACACATTCCGAAACCATGAAAGTCAACTGGAATCATCATCCCAGATGTTCTGGGATTTTCTGGGATGGAGAAGTATCACAGAGTTTGAAATCAGCAACCAGCAAATCATCAGGATCAACATCCTTCAGTTTGACAGGGAGATCTTGGGTACTTGCGATTTCTCAGCTCAAAGGCAAAGATGCATGCGATCAGCATGGAACCACCGTTTTCCATCACACCGCACTTAAAATCAACTCCTGTGGCTGTGCCGAGCATGTGGGATGGAGAGAGCTGTTGCCTTGGGATGCTCACCATGCGCAGCTTCATCCTGTGGCTAAGCGGCTAGCGGCTAGACTGTACTGCCGAATCAGCTCATAGACATCATGAGCGTCCGCCATTCCAAGGTCGACATAGTCTGGATCGGCAGGTCCAGAGTTTCCCGGCCTGGGTCTGGACTTCAATGCCACCAAAGGCCCCCTCCAAGAGGCCGCGATTGCAGCTCCAAACAGGTTGGCCACACAAGCATTGTCTGCTGATCCATCACTCAAGAAGCCCATTCGACCGTGCAAATGAATGGGCTGGGTCCGGTAGTCCATAGGGAGCCCTGGCAAAAGACTACTGCGAATGCTTTCAGAGTAGTTTGCTCCAAAAATTGGTCCCCAAACTGGCTCGAAGTACTCCGTGTCATCCCAATCATAGTGCTTTTCCAGCTCAACATGGATGATGCGAGGCAGTTTTTCCTTTTCCGGTAGCAGCATCGCAGTCACGCACATCCCTGCTGGTTTGCCGGGAAAAGGGTGCAGAGCGCAAAATACCTTGTGAATCTTCCACTCCTCCCTTTGACATATGTTGGAACAATAGGCTCGGGACCCACACTTGCTGCATCTTTTGCCGGCCGGCTTGTGGCACATCGGGCATGCATCTGCACGAGCTCGATCAAGGCTGCTGGCAACATGCGTGTTTGGCAACTCCAAAGGCAGAGCTCAATCTGCACCTCTGTGACTCCAAAACGCTTCAGATACACCACCATGGTCTCATCATCCACCTCAGGGCCAAAGCCCATCTTGCCAGTGTGCAGCCCAAAATAGCAACCTCCACCATCTCTAAAACCCACCTTTTCAGTGACCTTGTTCACCTCCTGAGAGGCGTTGCCACTGTACGTGAGACGATTGTCGTAGACCTGCAGGAAGACACTGGGAAGGTCAAGGCCAAGGCAATCCTCATAGCCATAGACTACTTTGATGGGATCCCCAGGAATCTCGAAGCGAGGCATGGACCGAAAGGGACCGAAAGGGACCGAAAGGGCGGTATTTTCGTTGGCCACTCGCGTAGCTGCGATGAGCCTGTATGCTTCACAAAGCGCTGCTGAACTTCTGTTTTCAACTTTTTTCCTCAATGTTTTTGCCAAACCCTATGCCATCCATTTTCTTCGTGCCCATTCCATCCCCCCAAAAAATGGCAGGATGGCCAACAAAGCCCGGGCCGCATCCCGAATCTCCAGCCTCCGTGACCAGGAAAACTTTGGTGAGGTGCAGCAACTCCTGGGCGCATCACAAACAAACATTCGGTGTTCCCAGCAACGTTGGGGGGCAACATCCCGGGAATCAGAGGAATATAGTAAGGTTGAATATATAGGTACAGCACCACCAAAACGTTAGCACACAGATGTGCAGCAACATGAACATGTGAAAACATGTTCAAGAACCATCAGTGAATTAGATGGTGCGTGACGGTGCGTGTTTCAAATGCACATATCCATTGAGGATAGATTTAGAACAATCATTATTATACTATGTACCAGGTGAGATTCCTGTTTGATTATCCACGTCCATTTGTTACATCAGCCGTTCTTGTCCCAATCCCATTCAAACCCTGCTTTCTATAACCTCCATACGGTGTTGTCTGAAAATAGGCTATCTCAATATTTGATGCAATTTATTACATGTCATTATATATATATATATCATCATCATTTTCCCTATTTACATTGCCAATTTCGAGGTATACTTCATTTTCAAACAACTATCATGTGGTTGAGAAACTCTCAGTATAA
This sequence comes from Cladocopium goreaui, assembly GCA_947184155.2. Lineage (NCBI taxonomy): Eukaryota > Dinophyceae > Suessiales > Symbiodiniaceae > Cladocopium > Cladocopium goreaui. The sequence goes on along the minus strand of CAMXCT020003212.1, from coordinate 372,934 downwards.
GTCTTAGTAGCTCCTTGGCTCCGCACTTAAAAATCGTTTTAACGGTGACTATGGATACCCAGAATGCCAAACCGCTCCCTCCCAACCAACAGACACACAAAAGCATACCTTTCTGGTATGCCTAACAGAGTCGCACTTCAGATCACCGAAAAGCACCGAGTTCCATCTCCCATTTCCGTCCCATCTCCGTCCCTCCTTGGGAGAAATCGGAAACGAACTTTCACGAAAGAGTTGATCCTCATTCACCAGGTGCTGCCTAGGAGATGCTCCGCTGAGAATCTTCCCATCACAAGAAGCAAAAGACCTTCGAACCAAGGCCAACCTGATTGCCAACATGTGAGAAAGAAACCCAGTTCCTGAATTTACAAACTGATTTCCGGTCAGATGCAACAAACATCAGCCGAAAAGACTGTGCTACCAGTACATGTGCCACCCTGCCTGGCGAACGCCTTGTACTCAGGCGTCTCTTCAAAGTTCTCCGGCAAAGCTCGTCGGAGAACGTGCGGTGTGCGCAAAGAGGTGAAAACCTGCGGATCAGTCCCAAGAGCATTAGAGGATTTTAGAGGTATGTGTTGAACGTCCCCTAGTAAAAAAGGGACAATGACCACCCCTTGCACTCCCACTCAGTTTTTCTGAACCCCACTTTGGCTAATATCTGCATCACCTTTCTGCAATTGAGCAATCTTTACCAAAGACTTGCCTGTCGAAGTGAGTGACCAATGAAGATGATTGAGGGACATGCCATCCGCCCCCAGCCATGTTTCCCAAGGTTCCCAGGCCCCCAACCGCCGCACCGTGCTAGCCGACACCGCCAGCACCACCCAAGCGCAAAGTGGAAACTTGCCCCTCCGCCGCATGGCAATGACACGCAGCAGGCGCATCGTGAGAAAGGAGGGGCGTTTTGAAGACGCGGTGGGTGTTTGCAACATCGATGATTGCATTCTTCATCGTTAGTCAACTGAGGATCATGATTACAGTAAGCATCAATGGTTTCACCAAATGTTCAAAGTGATTTAATTACAATTACTCTTGATCATAAAGTGTGCCAGCCACCAGTGAATGATTGCTCCGATTCTTCATCAAAACAGGTTGAACCAATGACAAACAACTTTGGAGCTGGCAGCATGTCCGCAGAAAGTAGCATCAACTTGACCACACTGAAACTGTGCTGCTGGTTTCACTTCCCCTGAAATATGAAAGTCATTTGCGGATCGTTGTCCCAAGATATATAAGATATCCCCTGGAAAACTATGACATGTTAGAAACCACCAATGTGGGTGTTCCCATTGTTCCCATCCATCGAATGAGAGCTGCGCGACCTGCACTGCGGAAAAACTGCGGATCATGTGGCCATGACATCACAACGAACAACAATCAATGGCTTGGTTGAAGGAAAACTTGATAGGACAACCATGGATTTACCATGCAATTTCCCTGCAAATGTTTCCACCGCTAACCAATTCTGGGAATATCAAGGATGATTGGGGCCTCTACTCCCAGGGTGGTTTCCATGAAAGCCAGTGACATCAGCGACTTCGCGGCCCTTTTTGACTCCGACATCCACCATGGGCCACGATCAGCTTGGCACCTCCGCACGACAAATCATCACCCTATGGGACCACAAAGCACGCCCATCCCAGCTGTGGCACGGCGACGGTTTTTTTTTCCCTCCAACCGGGCCAGGCTCACAAGCGACGCGCCTTCCGTTTCCCTCCTTTCGTGGATTTCTTGGAAGTTTTCGGTGCATCCGACTTTGCTGCGGCCTTGGGCGTGGAGTTTTCCTTCGGCTTCGGCTGCTTGGGATTCTCAGCCGTGGCGTTGCCGGCCATGCGACGGTTGGCCTTCTTACGCTCCTTGGTCTTGGAGAAACTGCCGAAGGTGGTGTTCATGGATTTGTCATACTCCGTGGCCATCTTCTTCAGCTCCTGCCGTTTCTTTATTTTTTGGGTTGGCCAAGAATCTTCCCGAATCCAGTGGAGACTAATGGAGACAGGGTGTTTCCGAACCTGCCCTCAAGTTGCTGAAACCATCTGGAAGGTCAACAAACTCACCAACAGTCATGTGTCGCCCTTCAAACTGGATCCTGCAACACAATACCCACCTGTAGCCTCCTTTTTGTTCAGCCTCATAAACTCCTTAATCGCAGCTTCACTACCATATCTGGACCATATCTATCCTTCATTATCTTCATTCTTTAGCAATCTTTAGCTACACTATATACCACACTATCAAATTTAATTGCGCTCTCAAACAATTTTCCATCCCCTTTTTGTCATTTCGCTTCAGCTCCTGCTTCTCCGTTTCCATCATTTGCCTCACGCGCTTTCTCTCCTTAGAGTTGCTCCAAGGCCATTTCTGGGGGCGGTCCATGAAAATGTGCCAATGGATTTCCTATTCCTAGCTAATGTTTAACCATGTTTAACCACCGACACCAGCCAATCTCAAAGTGAATGTTTTCCAGAACATTCCCTGACCTTATCCACATTTATGATGGTGGTTTTATGATTTGGATGGCTTAACCACATGTAAAAACCACATTTAACCGCCAATTCAATCTTAGTTGATGGATTATATACTGAAATCATAAAACATCATAACACCAGCATCAACCCAGCAAGCTCCTGGCTTGGAGCCCCATGATTTTCTGGAAAAAAAGGGCACACAACTTCAACCAACCAGCATCCAGCTTAGATACTGTTCAGCATGTGAAAAGGAAATGCCGTGAAATAGCAATACAGTATCACTGTATTATTGTATCATATCCATGAGCCAAACAAATCAACCTAAAATCAACCAACATCAACCAAAATCATCTAAATCCACCATACTACGGAACATACTTATATGTAATCTTTTAGGTAAAAAACAAATAATCCAAATAAGGTCGACATAAGTCAAACATCCTTATCCAACCCAGATGAGCTGTGTTCTTTTTGTTGTCTGGGCCCTTATACTCCTGTGCTGCCTACGCCGCTGTCTACGCAATGCCTACGCGGCCACAGTGGGAGCCTACGCGGCTCATCCCTTTGAAGGTGTGCCTACGCAGGCCCAATGCCCGTGTAAATCGACGCCTCAATGTACGTTTTTGCCTACGCCGTCACACTTCCATTTGCTTTTGGAAGGTTGGAAACGGAACTTTTGCCTATGCGACCACAGTCCCATTCACATTTTTGCTAAGTGGGGTGCCTTACGGCACCCTGCACTCCCTGCAGCAGCACGAGCGCCCAGGCTCCAAAGCGCCCATAGACATCTTGCAGCCACACCCATGTGCAGCAGCCGCACCAGCAACCAGGTCCCAAAGCGCAATCTAAACATCTGGTGGATAAATCATGATAAATCACTGAAGACTCAGCTAGTAACTTTTGACTATGCTGGAGTCAAGCCAAGCGACGTGTTCGACTGTCGCTAGCTTGGTGAAGGGCAGTTCTGGGCGGTTCAATGTGTCGAATATGGACTGGTGCGGACGTGGGCTGGTGGTCAGTCCGGGCACCCGAGCCTACGCGGTGCCTACGCGAAGTCTACGCGAAGCCTACGCCTGTTCCAGGGGTCTCCTGGCAGGAATCTGGTGAAACATTCCTCTTAAGCAAGAGCTAATATGGCCCATCTAGCAACAAGCAGGTGGAAAGCGAAGAACATCAAGACGGTTTAAGCTGCTGCGCTGCCTTTGTATAGCTGCTCTGCCGGGCAAGTTCCACGGTTTGTTCGTATAGACAACTATCCATGAATGAACCCGGTGCCTTTGAACCTTTTGTGGATAACATTGACTCAATTTTAAAGCGTGAGATTGCAACGCCGATCATGTACGAGCATTTGAAATACAATGAAATGTTGCCTACGCGAACCAGAAAATATTTGGAACCTTGAAAAATGCCTACGCCAATCCTACGCAATCCTTACGCCAGCCAGGTAAAACCAAACCAAAAGCAACATCCAGTTTAACCTCTATATAGACCCTTTTATATTAAAAAAAACGTAGCTCAGATGGGCAAAAACCATAGAAAATCAACCAACATCACCAACATCACCAACATCACCAACCTCATCCATCATCCATCATCACCATCATCATCCTCATCCTTCTCATCCAAGTCTCATTCTGCTTCGCCTTCCGTTTCACCTCGCCCTTCTGATGCTGCAGCTGCTGCACCACCGCCGCATCCCGTGCCAGTTGCCGTGCCGCCTGGCGCCGCTCGTGGTTCAGGCGCCGCTGCAGCTGCTTGGTCTCCGAGACGTCCATGCCGCGCTTCATGGGCCGGTCGCCCTCTTCGTGGAAGATGGGGTCCAGCATCCTGGGAAGTCGGGAGGGATGTGATCCAAAACAGAATGAGATCAACAAAAAGCTATGCACCAAATGGAATTTCCACATTTTTCGGATGGGCTTTGGAAAAAACTGCCCCGAAAAAGTCATGGAAACTGACAACTCTCTTGAAAAAGTCATACCTCCGGACAACTCCCCTCTTCCCTGACACAGTCATAGAACTGATGTTTCCGATATCAAACAATATGGTCCTAGATTTGCTTGACTTCAGGGGCCCTAAAGAAATATTACGTAAAAACACCCAAAAGGATTCCACAACAATGGTGGATTGAGCAAAGGAAAACAAAAAAACACTCATCGACTTGGCCAATCCAGGGATCTTGATCTGAACTGCACCTTCTTCCTCGGATTTGGATTGATGGAATTGGAGTGAAGAGATGGCTGTACAAAATTGGAATTATGGCATTGAGATGGATTTTGGTCCTGACAAAAATGGATTATGGAGGTGGAGGTATTGACTGATTGGCCCTGGCATTTGGGGAGAAGATTTTGGCTTTTGAGAAGTCTTGCCGAGGGGAATCAAGTTTGAATATCCTGAATGCAATTACTCTACTTATCATCAACATCTTGCCTCGGACCGGCTTCCCGCTTTGGACACAGTACCATGCCAACATGTTTACATGATGCACAAATCTCTTCCCATGCTGGCATAATCACTTGTTGCCTGCAAGTTTCAAAGAGAGTCAGTGGTTTCATGCTACCTGTGGCTGCTACAGCTTCGTTGATGGCTTGAACTGCCTTGTCGATGGACGCGTTGCGAGGCAAACGGCTGAGACAGGGCCGCAAAATGGCCTGATAGACCATCATAGCTGCGGCTGGCCTGGGATGGTTTAGGATGGCGAACAGAAATTCGGCCCTCCAGTCCAGAAATGCCACCCAGCGAACATCAATGATTTGAAGTTGTTGTTTCATCATTCTGAGGTTCCCCGATCAAGTTCAACTTGATGTTTTCTGCATGGGTTATCGCTGATCATCAATTTCCCTGTTGAAATTGAGGTAAATTGGGGTATTACATGATCTCCCCCAAGTCATTTGGACACACCTCAACCAAACCATACCATCAGCTATGAAACAATTGCATCACACTTGCTTCATAATCCCTGTTCCGAATAGCAACCTCAACTCTGAAGATTCAATAAGTGAAGTGCCGGTTGATTCACCTAAACTTTGGGCGTGTCTGACCCTCCAAAAGGACGTTTTCACAGGGAAAATGAGGCTACATAACCACTGAACGGACTAGGCGTTTCCCATTATTTTTAGGTACCAAACTATGCTAAACCATAGGCCCAAATTATCCAACAATAAGTAACCCACGTATTTGCATGTATTCGCCCCATTGATTTCCCCCAAACTGACCACCAACTTCCAAGCAGCTCATGCTCCGCCACCGCCTTCAAAGCCTTCCCCAGCAGCTGCGCCAAATCCACCGCCGCGCCGCCGCACTGCTCCCGGCCCTGCTGTAGCGACGCGGCGCAAGAGTCGAGCAGAGCAGCACCCAGCTGAAAGAACGACGTGCAGAACTTGCGGCCTGGTGACAGCAACTCGTAAAGCACGGCCACCAACCTGAGAAAAATTGGGGATGAAGAGGGTAGTGAATGAGGTGATTGAATTATTTTTGTCATTATTATTGTTATTATTACTAGTGGCATTACTCTCATTAAAATAATATATTGTTTATTTGTTTATTTCTAATTTATTGTTCTCTTTATATAATCTTACCGTCCTGTTCTGGATGAATTAGATAACATTCACCAACCTGAACCAAGGTCATTTGGGGATAGTTGCCTCTACTAACCATTATTACAGTGACGTCACAGCGAGGTCATTCTGATTTATCTGTGATATCACCACTTCCTCAACAGAGATGAGGGTTATATTGGGATTATATTGGGCTCAAATCCCAAACTGTTGAGAGAAAACACACACACAGAGATAGATAGATAGATAGAGAGAGAGAGATATATATATATACTGCATATATATATATATACATGTAGAGAGAGAGAGAGAGAGACAGAGAGAGAGAGAGAGAGAAGAGAGATGGGTAATGGGCAAGTTTCTGGCCAATTGTTCAGTTTTTTTTCGACGGAGGCGGCAACACAATGACCACAGACCAAAAGCCATCTGATCCATCGTTCGAATATACATTCGAACATCTACCTCCATCTGATGCGCAAACTCATCCCACCCAAACTTGATGCAACATTTCAATTGCCATGTGGATGGTTGCGACATCCTGACATCCTGCACCAGTTTTTCTAGGTGATACCATTATGATCCATGATTTTTGGGCTTAACCGTTTCAACATGTTTCAACCATCCATGGCATCCATGGTGCAGGATTTCGTGCAGGAGCACCGATCCATCCACAGTGAGTCATCCAAGTAGCATCGATCCTTCCGACACCAGGTCCGTGATATTTTCCCCCAGATGTGCCAACTGCGAGGCCCAATGATCTGCCAGCAGCATTGCGGGGGTGACCACCGGATGCTGGAAATCCGTGACGGGGAAGATCAAGGGGACCTGGCACGCGATGTTTCATTGAAAATGGGGTTTTATGGTTTTGCTAATGGGATCTACTGGGATAATACTGGGATATGTCCTAAGCTCCCAATAAATCCCAAAGCCACCATTAACTCATATGTTTGATGGATAATATGGGAAATATACTGGAATATGTCATGGGACTACATGGAGGCTGTATATAGACATCAAGATCAAAATCCAAAGACGTTTGATTCATTTAATGATTTGGCGATGAGTCATTCAAAACCTGTGTGGTTGTCTGTCTCTAAACTAGTTGGTTTATGGATGTTTATTCACCCAAATATGGAAACAATAGGGGCTGAACCATGACCATTTATGATTCTTTTCTGTCTCACAGTTTTTGGACATACATACTGACTTACTTTGACACACCCAGCAGCTTTAGTAAAACATGCATCACTTTGTTTGGCACTTGGAGCTTGGATCAACCTCAAAACACCCGATTCATGACATTTCATGATTCTGATTCCCCACATTTGTGGTGGTGTGTTCTGTACCCATGTTTGAGCAATGTTCAAAATCATTCAAAAGCCCTGTGTCATTCCATTATGCTGCTTGGCTAATAGGAATTCTCAGAATGAAGTATGATAATGCCCAATTTATGGCTAGTCTAATTTCCTGTGATACCCTCTGGTAAATTTAGCTATGGAAAATGACTATCTTGATGGGTAAATCAACGAACTAAATAGGTCTTTTCCCAGCTAGCAAACTGTTAGTTTACCATTGGTATATCCAGTTATATCCCCAATAATATGCCATCATATCCCTAAACCACCATTAATATAGATTAATATAGTAGTATATCCCCTGTTAAATGACCATTAACATAACCATTGATACCTCATTAAACCACATATGGACATACCCATTAACATCAGTATCCACTAACATATACCACTAACATACCACAATATATATATATAGGTATACCATTAAACTACTAAAACATACCATTCACATACCATATTCCAACTTGGAATCCCAGGCGCCAGTTTCAGAGCACAGAGCTCTCGCGCCCGCGGAGCGGATTCGGGGCCTAAGTCCTGGTGTTTCAGCTGTGGCTTTGTGGCTTTTAAGCACCAAAGAACATCTGGAAATGGTGATTTCAGGCATTTGGTTATGACCAACATAGCCATGATATAGATGGCCCATAGAAATAGATGGTTTACCGGTTTACCTATTATTTTAATGGTGATTTCCCAGTTGGCTACGTTAAATACCCAGAGGGTAAGGCATTTAAACAAATAAATCCAAATAAACATAATGATTTATGATGATTCATGGTGATTTCAATTTCAACGGATTTTAATGGAAATTAACAATTTCACCAAACAAAAATGGTGATTTATGATGACTGATGATGATTTATGATAGTTGTTCATAGGGTTTCAATGGGTTTAACCATTGAAGCACGCTAGAGTTGTGATTTAATGGACTTTCATGGGTTGTGATGGGAGCTAACCAACATGGTGGACTATCGTGGTTTTAATTGCGGCTTTATCATTGGCTTTGTCGAATCATTGATAACACAGATCACATGAAAACGAAAATACGAGCAATCACAATCAACAAGATAATCATAATGACAATAATAGACAATATGTATGGTATGGAAAATGACAAAAATAGATAATGATAATAATGACAACAATCATTACAATCAACATTATATTGTCATTATCACAAAATGTATGGTACTCGAAGCATGATAATGACAATAATAGACCCCAGCAGGGTATGGTTTAGAACAAACGCTTGGCAGATTTGCATTTTTTCTCTCATTGGTTGAATTTCTGAAACAAAAACGAGGCAGGGGGCCCCCTAGTTAGCTAAGTCGGTGTGTGTGTTAAGCAGGGCTTGTGGCCGATATATCGGCCTAATTAGATTGGCTAACATACACCAATAAACATCCAACTGGGGCCATAGCCAGTGCCCTCCAAATAGCACTCCTCCAGCAGTTCCAAGAAATATTTTGTGGCTTCAGTCGGAAATTCATTGGCCAGTTCCAGCAAAGGTCGACGCAAAGCATAGACCACTTGCATGCCGCGCGCGCTGATGTCGCCATCGCTACGGGCCATGATGTTGATGGAGAAATCCAGCAAGGCTAAGAAAAAGGATTCCAACTTCCTTGGAGGACCAGTCAGTGGAGAATTACCACCCAGTAAAAGATGGAAACCTTGGTATTTCGAATGGTTATTTGGAAGCCTTCAAGCCTTACTTGCCTATTCAAACCATTGGACAATTGGGCTTCGACGCCAAAGTTGGGCGCCGAAGTGAATGAGAGACTGTGATTCGACCCCTGATGATAGCATTGGCAATGTAAAACGGACCATGGGTGCCATGGGTGCCAATCCACCTACCTGTAGTAAACGAATGCTGGGCAAGTGTGACTGGTTTTGGGGTGTGTGCTGCCAATCTTTGGAATCCCCTCCACACCGAACAACTGGCACAAAATATCATGAATCATTACCAAAAGTTGATAAGTGTGGATAGTTCCCAAGTCCTCCACTACCCTCCAGTAATCAAACCTGGAAAATGCCCCATTTTATAGTGCAGTTTCCCATTTCCCAGTATTTCCAATGTTTGACCACCGAAGGGTGGTCTGTGGCCAGGGATCTTCCGATTCTCTAGGCCCAAAGCAGCTGCTGTGCGCGTCCGAACGCCTCAAGAGCAATCTTGTCATGGTAGTCTGGGTGCTGGTGGTTGCTGGATTTTGGTGGATTTAACTTTGAACTTTGGTTATATATTCTATGAGAATCTGGATTTATACATTTTGAATTTTGTTGGATTTACAGTTGGTGGATTCATTATGATTTATTTCTAAGCTGCATATCGTAGGGAGACAACCAATCACCTACATCAGTCGGCAAAGCAAAGGCAAACAGCACGTAGGCTGGGCTAAGCAACTGATCAAACATGAGGGAAGCGATCGTAGGAATAAAACGATACAGGGATTTTCCTGGATTTTCTCCTGCAAATATATGGAAAAACTAAGCTGCTCAGATTTCCACATCGTCTTTTTTCTTAAGGACATATCCCACTGGAATTGCACGTCTGCGTGCCAGGGGTAGGTACAGAGTCCCCATCATGTCAACACAAATTGCAATCGCCCTTTTAGACTGCCGAATCCATCATTCCAATACTGGTCGCTTGGGAACGGGATTCCCAGCTCATGGATTATGTCCCCTCCATTCTAGTGGGTAGTATAGCCTAACCATGCCTAACCAACAGGCACATCCGTCAGGCGCTTGCGAGGTAGCCACGCTGAACCAGCTTCAAACACGTCTGCGGCGCGCGATTGTCCAAGAGCCGCTCCACTGCCAAGCGATCAGTGGGGCACTCAGGGGCGAAAGGCAAGCCCTCCTGGACACACTTCCACTGAGGGCGAAACAATTTCGATGGCTGGGTCATAGACATTCTGTGAGGGATATCCGGGATATCCCCTATAAAAAGGCTGGGGAATAGCTTGGAGAAGGGCTTGAATATGCTGATGAAATGTTTGAAAATACTCAGACAACCCTTTTGCCACTTAGGATTGTCTGACGGGCCATTGAAAAAACATCACAGTGAGGTCGCCATACTAACAACCAGTCAGTGGTAAGAATTAACACCCAACACCAACATATCAACCAACAATGTCTGAAAGCAATGCTAATGAATCCAGGGGTGTCTTACCCTCTGGTAAACTAACATTGCTATTGAACATGACCATTTATAGTGGATTTTCCCATTAATCATGGTGATTTTCCATAGCTATGTTAAATTACTAGAGGGTAATGCTTAGTTAGTTCTTCTCTATTCAAGGTGATTTCTGGTGACCTTTTGACTCCGTCATCCAGCACCAAGTGGCACTAAGTTCCAATTGCCGAATGGGTTCAAGGGAAATTGTGCGGGAAACCCCTGCATTGGATGGTAAACACCAGGGTTTCAACCGGAGTCACATCAAACCAATCCACTATATCCATGGATCCTAGTGCTCCTAGTGCACCTAGTGCTCCTAGTGCTCCCATGTTGGTCTCCTCACCCTTTCCATTCTTCATGTAGTTCCGATAGGGGGCTTCAGCCTCTTCCGCAGTGAGGAGTTTGATGCAATCTTCACCCAGTCGGTCATCCTCATCCACATCCTGGGTGCTGGTGGTGAGTTGGGGGTCGTCATAGCATTTTAAATGAATGAATTTGAAACTCCAAAGAAACTCATCATGATACTCATATATTCAATCTCATCATGATATTCCTCCTCTTCATCATCATCATCATCATCGTCATCGTCATCATTATCGTATATTCATCTTCAAACTTCAGGAAATCAAACAAACCAAGTTATTGAAAGAACCCACCAAGCATCATTTTCACCTTCCGCCTCCTTGGCTTCTTCCGCTTCCTTGGCTTCTTCCGCTTCTTCGGCGTCCTCTTCCAACTCCTCATGGATTGCTTTGTGGGGGATTCAACCCACAAAGACGGTGCGCCTGTGTATATAACATATATAAATATATATTGTCATTTTTTAAAACATATGAAACATTTTCTGTTGAAATCGTGCGCGCGCAGGCGCGCGAGCATTTAACACATGCGCGCGCGAGGTGCGCAAGCACAGACAGGCGCGCGCGCGAGACGCGCAAGCAAAGACAGGCACGCGCGCGAGGCGCGCGAGCACTGCGCGCGCGCGCTCACTTCGGACACGCGCGCGCGCAAATAAGCTCTCCAAAAGTGGATTTGGTGAGCTTATTTGCGATTTGGAGAGCTTATTTGCGCGCGCGGAGAGCTTATTTGCGCTCGCGCGTGTCGGACGGGCGCGCGCGTGTGTCGGACGGGCGCGCGCGTGAACACGCGCGCGCATCTTGGCCTTGCTTGCGCACCTCGCGCGCGCGCGCCTCTATTTGCTCGCGCGTCTCGCGCGCGCGCCTGTCGTTGCTCGCGCACCTCGCGCGCGCACGTGTTAAATGCTCGCGCACTCGCGCTGCGCACCCCGCAGCTGGTGAGGCACCATATATGAACTCCTATATTTTTTGAATCAAGCCAATATATATATATATATACACAATATTATAGTATATATTTTAAAAATATGAATTTCCATGGATGTATGGAGATTCAACCAACACATCTGAAATTAAGTGGGTCAGTGGGTTGGTTTTAGGGAAAATCTGTGGGTGAAACCATGGTTTTACCATCCGCATATGGAATAATATGAATCATATGGGAAGTTCCTGCTTTTCTCGCTTCAACCATTTCTGGGAGAAACGAAATCTTCGCCCACGCCTCACCACCTTGGGGCTTTACAACGAGAAGTAACAAAATGACCACCTGAAATTCTCCAACAATGCTTTCATACGGGCGGCCTTTTTTTGCAGATACGGTGTGTTGACTCTTTGGTTCATGGCAGTGCTGGCAGTACCAAAGTGCATTCGCTACACTCCCTTTCCCTACATTCTCTTTTTGTCGTTGCAACAACGCCTGTCCACACCATTCAATATACTAGATATCAAAGGATTCTAGAATCACTGCTGGCAATTTGTCTTCATCCTCATCACATGGAATATGGGTCAAACTTGAGTACCCCGAGAGTACAAGTCAATCCCAAAAAACCGACTCAAATTTCCACCGACACCCCATATTCTTCCCATTAAATCCCATAAAAATCATGAAATTTCCCGTCCAAAACCCCGCCAACCACTGCCACTGGCACCTCCTCCTCCTCCCCTTCCTCCGCGCCCGCCGAAGCCGGCCCAACACCCTCCGACTCCGCGTCCGCGTCGTCCAGGTCCTCTCCGAGGTCCTCTCCGAGGCCGTCGGCTCGCGCCAGGCGTTGGCCTTGGAGGAAATACACACTGAAACACCAAACTTTGTAAAGAACCGTTAGGTAAATTACCAAGAATACATCAGAATTGTTATTTGAAAATAACATTACCTGTTATATACATCTGTATATATATTTGATTGATTGATTGATTTGTGCACGTAAATTAGATCACAACTATACCCAACATATATCAACATATTACACTCATTGTTGATTTCTGGCATCTATAGATCCCTTGACATGGCTAATCTTGCGTGTCTGGTGTATTTGTATATTTATGGACGCCTCATTCCTCCATGTATTGCCGCAAGAAAACCATGATTGATCATGGTCACTCCGTTCACCAGCCATCAACTCAACTTTCTCCAGCATTCTTCTGCCATTCTCATGCATTTTCCCCATATTTTCCAATTCTTTCCCAGGTTTTTGGTTGCCCTTCATGGTTTTTCCAAAATTCCCAGTTTTTCATGGTGAGATCAGCACCAAAAACCATCCCAAAACCCTAGGCTTTTGACAGGTCTCGTTCCAAGGCTTCCAACTTCTCAGCCTTTTCCCTGGCGATCTCTTCCGGCGTCTTGGTGCCTCCAAAAGGCTGGCAACTGTTGTTGCGTTGGTTAAAGGGATGCCAAAAAAGATGGGTTGGTTACCTTCTGGTAATTTAACATAGCTATTGAACATGGCCATTTATAGTGGATTTTCCCATTAAAAATGGTGATTTTCCATTGCTATGTTAGTTTACCAGAGGGTATCGGGATTTCACCAAGGGATCATAATACCATTTTTTTGGATATGATTGGATATGTATGGTCCCTATGATCAGATCTAGGGATCATAATCCGTGCATTTTGAAGATCTGAGAATTGGGACCATACTGGACGGGATTTTCGGGATGATAATCCATAATTATGATATTAATCTATATTAATCTATCGTCTATATCAATCATAAGACCCACATGAAAGTCAATCATATAACTAAAAATAATCATTCATCAACTAGATATGAACTGGTCACAGGGATCATCATCCTATTCAAGGGAAGCTAGAGAAAAACAGGAAGTCACATACCAAACCATTAGAGGTTCCCTCAAATCTTGGGAGGGATGTCTGAAAATCTGGGTGATCTCTTCTGGTTGGTAGTTTCAACCATCTTGAAAAGTATGAGTTCGTCAATGGGAAGGATGACATCCCATATATGAAATGGAAAATAAAAGCCATGTTCCAAACCACCAACCAGGGGTGATCTCTTCTGTTTTTGTTTGGGCATGAAATCCAAGGCACGTTCAGTTGCCACCGCTTTTCTGTCAAAGATCAACTCTTTCAGCAGCTTGTCGTAGCTATCTGGCTCCACACGTTCGATGGGCTGTAGAGCTTTGGGTGGGCGAAAATTTGACTTCAACTCATCCAAGATGTTGGAAAATTCTTTGTCCTCAGAACGCAAAGCTGGTTTCAATCTATCTCAAACCATGTCTGTGATTTCGGATCACAGGTAAGTCATGAGTAATCTTCCTGGAATAGGGGATCTTTCTAGATTCTAGTCTTCTAGATTGATGCAGAATCAAATAAAGATTGCTGTAATCATTCCACCCCAATCAAGCGAAATTGGTTGGCAGTTTCTCAAATCCCACAAAAACCATTTTGCCCATGGGGGAATCATCTCATTTTCAGGTATGGCTAGGGAAAAAAACGACACCCACACACGAACCAGAAAAAAACTGAACAAAAAACAAATCCACCAGTTTTTGGTCCAAAAATACTCTATATAATATCCATCACTTTTTAAAACCCAAAAAAACCGACCAAAAACACCCAAAACCTGCAAACGACTCCAAAGTCTCCAACTCCCCGCGCTGTTGTTCCAGCTCCTCGCGTTCCCTGGCGGCGTCCTCCTTCCGCTGCCGCCCCTGCTGGATGAGGTCGTCCACCGTTGCCGTCGCCCAGTCGTCCTCGTCGTCGCCCACGGCGGAGCTGCGGAGCTCGGCGTCGTTCAAGGAGGAGAGGGGCCGGCCGCGGTGCTGCAGCTCTTCCTCCTGCTGAAACCAAGGGCAACCAGGTAACCATGGTAACCGGGTGGTGAAAATATGAGAAAGTATGTGTAATTTTATGGTTAATCCATGTTAATCCATGTTAATCCCACCCCCTTGTTATCTTGTTCAACACCCCCGTGGTTAATGGTCTCAGTGATGTTGTTTCATCCCAACAACAAAACATGGGTTCTGTGATGTTCTATGGGGTGTTTAATATCAATTGATGTAAACATCTGGTTAGTAATCCCCGCCACAATAAAGTACGCCAAATCCCGGGACAGATGGGTAACCCCCGCACAATCCCATTCCCGCTCCAGCTCGATGGTCCCTGTCGAACCCAAGGCACATGGTTTGTTTTTTCACATATGTCACATTTTCGCTTGGGTGATGTTCAAAACTCCACCTAGTCTTTTTTTTCGTCCGAAATTTTCACCGATTTTCCACATCCCCACATGTTTTCGGACCATTTTTTGTCCAGTCCTTCCCCAAGTTGAAGCTCTTTTTGGACTGTCGCTGTCGCAACTTCACCAACCTCTGCACACTGCCACCGACACCGCTGCCCACGCTCTCGACGTCGCCACCCAGGCGGGCGTCGCGGAAGGTGGAGCTGCGGTGTGAGGTCAACTTGTCCTGCGGAATGTCGACTGACTTGAAATCACTTGAAACAAGCCAGTTATATATATATATATATATATATCCATATGTCACATCTCTAACATTGGCTCTCCCATTCTTTTCTGACATTCGCATGCTTCAAAATGATCCTACTCTAGGTCCTGAAATCGATGCAAAACAAAAAAAAGATGGTTTGACTGGCACGCCCTTGCTGATCCAGGTGTATGAGTTGTGATGCTCCGCAGGCATTTTGTTGCACAAGTGGGGTGTATGGTGTAAGTAAATTTTAGTAAACTTTCGATGGACTCAATTCATTCAATTTGAAACCTATAAAAAGGGCTCTTTAACCTATCATTGCCTGTAGTTTGGGCTTTGCTGGCCATGGAAATTCCTCGGGTTGTGCCTTCGTTGCCCGTTTCGAAATCTGTCTCAGTATCGTTGGACGAAGGAATCGTTCTCACAGCAGCCATGTTTCTCACCTCATGAGGTTCTGGAATCGTTCTCATCGCATTGGTTTCTGGAATCGTTCTCATCGCATTGGGGTTAGGAATCGTTCGCGTGACATTCATCGTTCTCAAGCGCATTGGTGTACGGGATCGTTCTCACCACATTGGCTGTTGGAATCGTGCTCAGCATGTCAGTCGGTGTGTGTGAAACAATCTGAAACAACTGCTGCGAACTTTTTTTCGCGAAAATCTGAAGGGTTGGGAAAAAAATGCGAATGGGGAAGGTAGCGACTTAAAGCATACCTTTCAGTGTTTCGCAACGTTCTCTCTGAAACCCTACCCTTCAAATTTTTGAGAAAAAAAAAACCGCGCGACACAGAACCTGGACGTAGTGGGCCGGTAGGGTTCCACACAGGGTAGGGAAAGGTAGGCTGGATGTGCAGATAGACACGCATGCTGAGAATGACGGGAAGATGTCCAAAAACTAACGCACTGGTCTCAGAAATCGTTCTCATGCCAAGAATCTTTCTCACCGCAGGCATCAGTCTCACCACATTAGTAGAAAGTGGAATCCTTCTGAATTTGCTGAAACGTTTTGAAACGGTTTTCAGACCTGTCTACAGGTTCAAGAACTTTTGCAATGAAAAATGCCTGCCTGGAACTTTACGCATTTTCGGAATAGAGGCGTTGTTTTGTTTCTGTAAAGATGTAAAGGGAACTTGGAGAATTTTGCCCATTCAATGTTAGTGGAAGTTTTTTCCCTCTTTCGATTCCTTGTCGTTGCTATTTAACCTATCATCTGCAACGGGAAGAAAACATGCATTTCCTTGAGTGATGCCCACTTTGCTATTCTCAGGCGTTGGTGGTCCCCCGCATCATTTTCTGAAGATTTTACATCTAAAACGGGCAAAAGTAGGGACGGCTATTGGGAATGGGGAAGGTAGAATTAGAACATCAATATTTTAACAATTTAAATATTATATATATATATATTGTATCTCAATTTACATTAAGTATAGTGTTACCACGTGTTATCACTGTTGGAAGCAAATGATTACGTTGCTAAATGAGATCTCGCTCGTTGCAACTGGCTTCAGCAGGGACCATATGCCAGTGCTATGACCGGTTAAGTTTGGCTCATGGGGATGCCACCCAAAAATGCAACGGAAACCCGTTGGGGATCCCAGGTGGAGAAGACGCATCAATGGGATCCCATTTATATGTTTGATGTTGAAATACCCATTCAATATCCAATCAAATATATGGATAAATATGGATAACCTCTCTTTGATACACTTTTGACCATCTGCAGAATTTCCTGGGCAACAACATGCACCATGGCCTTCGACTTTGACCTAATGAAGATTTTCTACGTTGTCATCCTGCTTTATTTTATTTCACTCACATCACTTCCAAGAGTCCCAGATTCCCAAATGTGTCGTTCTGATCTGTCTTTGAATTAGTGCCCATGGTACTTGGTGGCTCATACCAGTTGATGAGTGGGTCATACATACAAGTAGGGAAAGTAGGGTTACGGGTTCGTCCAGCTACAACTGGGGTGAACTACCCGCCTAGTACTGTAACTGTGGTGCACCACGAAGTATCCTTTGATTTGAACCTGTCCTTCAACAGTTTTCCCTTCCGATCACTGCTGGACGCAGCCCTGGATCTTTCCACATTGCGGTGCTCCCCTCTCACGCGCTCGTTCAGCACGGCGTGCCTCCGACGCTTATTATGGAAGCCTGAGGGTCGCTTCCGCAGAGAATTGGCCACAAATGAGGCTGCAGCTAGCTGTGTGAAGGTATATGCTCAAAGCAGGATGTCCACTTGTGACCACGTATGTCATACAGCCTTCCAAGGACTGAGGTATATACAGTCTGGCACCATCCTTTGAGCTCATTTGAGATCATTTTCATGATGTATCCTCTGGTGTCATCAAACCTCCATGGCCAGTTTGGGGGATTTCCCACCGCTGATCTGCTTCACTGCAATCCCTATTTGGCAACGTTTCTGCGCCATTTAATATGTATAACCCCACAAACTAGAGGCTAGTGACATGCGGAGTGAGAAAACGCATCCCCCCACACCGAAAAACATGTCATCTAGACCATAGTATACTTATTATAGATTTTATTTTTAGATTATTTCAGTAAAATACCACCATATGCCACCAACATTATAGTGACAAATCTTACATTTCTATACATTTCTATCTTTTTTTGGGCTTCCTATACCAGGTAAAGAAATATTTAGCAGCCATGGACCATGCTCACCCCAACCCCAACTCAACGCAGACAGGCCACTATCATATGGATTCGGGCCGCTTGGAGCCTTTGGGCCACCGCTCTTCTGTGCCGCTTGGGGTTTCTTCTTGGCCATGGCAACTCACCCAACATGCACGTGGAGTCAGGTGGCAGAGCCACAAGTTGAGGTGTGTTTGGTAAACCATGCAGTGACAAAGGTAGGATCAGTAGTTCACAGCGAATCCAAGAATGTGCAAAAACTATCAAATATTGTGATTATGTTTTTGAGTGCTTGAGTTGGTTCAATCTCAGATCCTATCGATATATCTACAACAGGATGATGAAACATGCTAATCAAGATAGTGGGTAAACAAAACATCAACTAGAAATGCTAGAACCACTGTTCTTGAGATTGGATTGAACAGCAATGACCCCCAGTAATTTTGAGTCGACGTAATATGCAAAAAGTGCTTGGGCTTCTCTCAAATGAGCTGCAAACTGCGCTGGCCATCGAGCTTGGGTCATGTCATCCAGTCGATTTCTCGTCATGCTTGGGCAACGTCAAAGGATCTCAATTTATAGTCTAATGTGGGATTATGATGGATAATGTGGGTAAAACAATAATAAACCATCCCCCAAATCATCATTTTTATGTGGTATAAACCATTCCCAAATGAATGTTGTTTATCATAGTTTTACCCACATTAGTATGGCAACTAGGTCAAGTTCAAGCCCCAAGGTCTTTCCTTTTCCGGGCTTTGAGGCTTTTCCGGTGTCTGGCCCTTCGCTGACTGAAAAATCGCGTGAATTATTGTTCACTTGTCCCGACTATGGCAAACCCAGCGGTAATACCACAATTTCCTAGGCCATCCTGGGCCTACAACAACTCAATGTGGAAAATTGGACACGCTTATTGAGATGTTGTTCTGTAATGCCAACCCCGGATTGATAAAGACCTTGGCTGTTTAATTGGTGAGGCACCCTTTTCATGACATTATCATCACTGTTTGGAGGTGCTTCCGCAAATTACTGAACGAGGGTTGATATATATATATATATATACATATATATATATTCTTTATGCTTTTACCATCCAGCAATCAAAGGTGGCAATCGAAAATCGCCCATTTACAGTTGATTTTCGCATTCAAACCTACATTATTTGTGGATTTCCATGCATCCATTTTTGAGTACCGGAAGTGTGTTCTTTTTGTTTGGGATAGGGTGCCACATTCATAGAAGCCACCAGGATCCCCTTATGATCCTTCACCTTTCCTGGCCTTCAGCTTTGCGACGGAGATCATGACCCCTTGCCGCCTTGCCCTGGCCGTGGGTCTCAAGAAACTGGGCCACTGGGGCATGTTTGCCACAAAAAAAGGATCATTTATAGTAACATAGCTATTGAAAATGACAATTTATAGTTGATTTTCCCATTAAAAATGGTGATTTTCCATAGCTATGTTAAATTACCAGAGGGTATTATTATTTTTTAACATGTGACTTTCATTCATCGAACGGCTCCTTCATTGAAATGTCCGTCCGATCTGGCACACTCAGGTCCGAGCTACAGCACATCCGGATGATCGAGTTCTTGAATGGTTCAACTAGCTCTTCAAACTATTGACCCTAAAAGAACACCTCACCAACTAACCAGTAGCGGATAAAGGAGCAGTTTCTGAAACATACTTCCGGTGACCGGTTGGTGGTTTCCATCCAATCACTTCATTGTTGGGGATTCCCAATGACACCGGCGGCGTTTTAAACCGAATCGATGTCCGCAGTCGAGCACTTTGGCCCATGCCCACTTCTCAGTCGTCCATGCCGCAAAAGCCTCCCAACTCCTTGAACCTCAACTCGATGCCGAGTTAACTCATGGATGTTGGGATAGAAACATGGAGAAAAACCCTGAAACTTGTCTGGTTGGTGGTATACCTACCACTCTGAAAAATATGAGTTCGTCAGTTGGGATGATGAAATTCCCAATCTATGGAAAGTCATAAAAGCCATGTTCCAAAGCACCAACCAGTTGTGGAATAACCAACTGGTGCACTAACCAACGGCGAAACCGTGAGACTAGGCCAGCCATGGGGCACGATGTCTCGCATGAGCGCGGAATTTTTGATGGTCATGTGATCCGTCTCCACCTGCTCCGGTAGGTGAGCTACCCCCCAGAATCAGATGGGAAGATGGGGGGGGGAAGTTACTGCAACCTTGCCACGGCTCAAGTTTCTCAAGAGCTCGTCAGCACACACCACTATAGCCTCCCACCTGTTGAGTTAGTAACAGTTAGATGATTCACCTATCAAAAATGCTGATGTCCCAGAGCAAACTGTTGAATCACCCGACAGTAGACGTTGTCGACGTTTTCTGCAGAGCATCTCGCGATGCCTCGTGGTAGTGGAAGTCTTCCGTGGTCCACTCAGACCATTTCTTGAAGCCTTCTCGATCCCAGTTGCAGCCGGACTCAGCCACAGAACCGGTGATCTTTTTGCCTCGTGACAACGGCGGGTCACCGATTTTTCTCATGTACTGTCCCCAAGGAGTTACGCACATACCGTCACATACCATTCTAATGTGGTAAACCCAATCATAGACCTCATTGAACTGGCACTGTGCCACTAGAAAACCAGAGTTTCCTGCAACTGCAGCCAAGAGACGTCGCTCCCAGTACTGCAGATGTGCAGGATCTTTTTGCGCAATGTAGGAGTCAGCGTCCTAAAAAGATGGAGGGGCCGAGTCCAAACCCATGAATTTGAAGCATGAAAGGTGCGGGATGGATGGGATGGGATGGGATGGAAAACCCATGGAAAATTGGGATATTCATGGGGATATTCTTGAGGAACAAAATTAAATAACCAAATCCCTTGTCTCTTGAATTCTTGAATCAATCCTGGGCGACTCTGGGATCCTGCAAATGCATGGGTTGACACCCGCATGGTACCTTCGTGAAGAATCCCAAAGAAATGGTGTTGGATGGTGCGCTCCAAATTTCTCTATGCCCCAATTCCTTGGGCTTGGCGGCTTGTCACTGCTCAGTCGCCATCCTTGAGATAAAAAATTGATGGTCGCTTGGCTGCCAAGACTCTGCAGTATGCTTGGCCACCAGCACGTGCAAATCACAATCAAACTTGTGATACCTTAGTTGCAGCCAAGCGCCAAACTAAGTTAGTTGACTCAACTGCCACATTGTGCCAACTGACTTACCAAACCAAATGCAAAAAACATGGTCGCATGATGCGGTGGAACACTGTGAAACCTTTGAATGTCGTTGGATGAATCTCTGTGTTTGGATCATCGCCAAAACAATCGAGGTGTCATTAAATATAGTATTACTTTGATCTACCCCCGGGGCAGTAACAGTGAGCACAAGCCAGGGGCACAACATGGGCACCAGCCAAATGCAGAAAATAAGGGTCTAATCTTGTGATATGATACAGATAAATTCTTATACCAAAACCAAAAAAAAGGATCAGGTAGACACCATGAATATGTAAATCATCAAATGGTTGAAAAAATGTTTCATGTGAATCGGAAGGAATCAAGCTGCACAGGTGTCTGTTTCTCTCTTCTTGGCTGTGGCTGCTACAGATTTGCTAGGAACTGGCCAACTTATCACCAACATTCCGTTGAAAACCTTAGCAATTCTTAGTAACTACAACAACCTTAGCAATGTGACAACTAGCAACAATAACAACAACCGCCCCCCACCAGCGACAGCACCACCACGACCACCACAACCAGCAGTACCAGCAGCGGCAGCAGCAGCACCACCACCACCACAACAACCCCACCAAACGTAAGGGTGGGGGGTTGGGGCTGGGCCTGGGGCTGGGCTTGGCTGCTGGGGGCTGGGGTGGTTGGGTTGGGCCTGGGGGCGCTGGGGCTGCGGCTGGGCCTGGCGCTGGGGCTGGGGCTGGGGCTGGCGCAGTTGACTTTTTTGGTTTTCCTGTTTTCGGTTTTTTGTGCTCGGCTGGCGCTCAAATTGTGCTCGGCTGGTGCTCAAATTGTGCTCGGCTGGTGCTCAAATTGTGTCGGCTGGTGCTCAAATTGTGCTCGGCTGGTGCTCGAATTGTGCCCGGCTGGTGCTCAAATTGTGCTCGGCTGGTGCTCAAATTGTGCTCGGCTGGTGCTCAAATTGTGCTCGGCTGGTGCTCAAATTGTGCTCGGCTGGTGCTCAAATTGTGCTCGGCTGGTGCTCAAATTGTGCCCGGCTGGTGCTCAAATTGTGCTCGGCTGGTGCTCAAATTGTGCTCGGCTGGTGCTCAAATTGTGCTCGGCTGGTGCTCAAATTGTGCCCGGCTGGTGCTCAAATTGTGCTCGGCTGGTGCTCAAATTGTGCTCGGCTGGTGCTCAAATTGTGCTCGGCTGGTGCTCAAATTGTGCTCGGCTGGTGCTCAAATTGTGCTCGGCTGGTGCTCAAATTGTGCTCGGCTGGTGCTCAAATTGTGCTCGGCTGGTGCTCAAATTGTGCTCGGCTGGTGCTCAAATTGTGCTCGGCTGGTGCTCAAATTGTGCTCGGCTGGTGCTCAAATTGTGCTCGGCTGGTGCTCAAATTGTGCTCGGCTGGTGCTCAAATTGTGCTCGGCTGGTGCTCAAATTGTGCTCGGCTGGTGCTCAAATTGTGCTCGGCTGGTGCTCAAATTGTGCTCGGCTGGTGCTCAAATTGTGCTCAGGCTGGTGCTCAAATTGTGCTCGGCTGGTGCTCAAATTGTGCTCGCTGGTGCTCAAATTGTGCTCGGCTGGTGCTCAAATTGTGCTCGGCTGGTGCTCAAATTGTGCTCGGCTGGTGCTCAAATTGTGCTCGGCTGGTGCTCAAATTGTGCTCGGCTGGTGCTCAAATTGTGCTTTTCTTGTGGTCCCCCTGGTGCTCGTTTTGTCGTCCCTTTGGACCTTTCCTTGCCCGGGCTAATTTTTTTCATTTTTTTCGCAATTATTTTTGCAGTCTCCTTGTGCTTTTTTTTGCTTTTTTTTGTGCTTTTTTTGTGCTGTTTTGTGTTTTTTTTTTGGTGTTTTTGTTTGCTTTTTTTTGTGTTTTTAAATGTTTTTTTTTTTGTGTTTTTGTTGTGCTCTTTTTGTGTCTAGCTTGTGCTGGTTTTGGCGGTTGGTACTTACGCGTCAATGAAGTTTTGCGATTTAGGGTTCGAATGGGCTCGGGGTTTAGAATTTAAAGTTTAGGATGGATGCCAAGTATATAACATTTCCATTTTCCCACATGGCCAATCTGACTCCATGGTTGAGCACATTACGGTGCATTGTGCCAGTTGCATCAAGCGGCCAAATCCTTTCACAATATGTTCTAGTCCTTGCTTCGATGCAGACGCCTTGCTCGCACCTTCTCAGGGTAACACATGAATGTATTGTCTGTAGTCTGCGCTCTTCTTTTCTCAATGTTGGAATGCAACTGATATGCTTGAAAGATCTTGAAAGTGAAGCCCCTGTCTTGAATTCTGAATTCTGTATCAGAGGTTTGGAGGGCAGGTTGACGTTTTTTTTGGGCACCTCCTAGCCGAGATTTTTGGAGCAATTTCCTTGTGCTCGTTTTGAAAGGGTAGGTTAAAGGAAAATCATTTATCTGCTGTTACTGGGCGGGGGGTAGATCAAAAGTATTACTGACCCAAATCAAACCAAACGTTTGGGGTTTATTCGTATCTCAGAGAACTCTCAATCCAATCAATGCATTGCCGGTTGACGGTTGACATGTTATTTTCATTTTTTTCCGTGCTTATGGCACCTAACTTTCCTCTCCATGGGGGCCGACCCTCTGGTACTTTAACATGGAATATGGCCCATGAAAATAACTGATGTACCTATTAAAAATGAATGGTGTTTTTCCAATGGCAAACTGTGAAACCACCATGAAATCACCAATATTACCACCATTATAAAACAACACCATTATATAATTCAATGGGAAGTGTAGGGCCCTAGATTAGAGGTACTGTACCATATGAAACCATAAAAATTCGGGGCATGTCCCCTTACATAGGCCTGAGAAAATGGTAGGTAGCTCCAATCTAGGTACCTGAAATGGTCATTGATTAACTTGGATTTGCTTAAGGGGTTCCCCCCTCAAAAAAATATATTCCCTATAGATTCCTAGGTCATGGATTTCCCATCGGAAAATAGAACATCATGTTTAGCAAATTCAGGTTAAAGCCACACCATTCAATCATTCAACACTATTCATATAACCATCCATTCATGGAAGGCAACATCCCATTAATGGATGAAACCATCAATATTCAAACTTATGGAGGTTAAATCATTAGACACAATCCCATACAATCCATTATAATTATTTATAATCACTACTATTTTTATGAGTTGAAATCTCACATGAACAGTGTCAAAAACCCAGTGCTTTGTTGTTTTCTTTTGGAGTTCCCATATGAACCAGTTCGCATCCAGCTTTTTGACGTTGCTCAAATAGTCCCATAGTGATACAGTTATACCCACACTTCCTGGTAGAATCCCCATAGTTATACCCAGAAATCCCTATTAATGGGTTAAAGCCCCATATTAGTCCCATAGTTGTATACAAATCAATACTGATTTATGGGACCATAATCCATGGTTAATGGCTTAAAATCCCATATATCACGTAGTGGCCATGGGTTAAAATCATGATAAATCACCATTAATGGCTTAAAATCGTGATAAATCACCATTAATGGCTTAAAATCCCATAAATCATTGGGTGAATTCCAGGATGGCCATGTTTTTTTTTTTGATGCCATGCGTCGGCGCCCGCTGGGCCGCTCGCCGCGCGTGTTCTTCGAAGAGCCGCAGGCCGCGGGACCATTTCCTCGGCCAGGTTTTTGGAAACGTGGAAAAAAACCACCGGGAACCACCTTGGATGGGTTGAAACATGTTGAAACCCTATAAATGATGGGATAAGCCAACTGGTGAGGAAGAATGATATTTTTTTAGTGATAATGGTATAACACGAATGATAATGGTATAACACAAACTAACTTAGTGGATGGTTATTAGTGATAGTAACAAAGAATGATAGTAATAGTTATTAATGATGATAACTAATAGTGATGAATAACTAAGTAGCAAAGGTGTCAGAATAATAGTGATAAATAGTAATAGCGACAAATAATGATAGTAATATATAGTAATCATCATCACCAATCATTCCATCTTATGAAACTAATCATGTATCACTAGGAGGTTGAAACTTCGAGCATCTTCCATCTTCCATGATTGAAATGATGCCGAATCACTGGCCTATGACATTTTAATGGTGACCAGGAAACACGAATATATATCCACATAATTCTATACGTTTTACTTCTTAAGCTGGGGTGTCCTCAAAACCATGGGTTGCAATACTAAAATTGTCGATTTTTCGATGATTTGGGGGTATCCCCATGACTTAGGACCCCCTCAGAGAAAAATCTTCAGCAATGATATAAACCACCTTCACCAGCTGAGGTACTGTATGAGAGCTTCTGCAGCTCGATTTCCAGCACCACCCATCTTCTCATACTGAGACACCGTATCCGGCTGAAAAAGTCGGTAGAAACCCAGGACGTCTTCGCACCTCGAAGGTGTCTATGGCTTTGTTTGAAGATAGGGTAGCCATGTCAGCCATATCATTAATTTACAAGATCTCCCCCAAGAAGCAACATAGAGTAAGTACCCTCTGGTTATTTAATATAGCCATGGTATAGATGGCCCTAATCGAAATAGATGGTTTACCTTTTAAAAATGGTGGATCTTTCCATGACTATGTTAAACAACCAGATGGTAATATGATAAAATAACCATCTATAAATGGGCCATTTGCAATAGGTAAACTATCTATTACTATTACAAATATGGTAATAGTAGCGCCATATTTTTTAGGGGACACAAAGCGCCCCAGCCGACCAGATCAGCCCAAGGGTCAACATGCGATAGCCTTCCTCCGACAAAGTGGGAACGTTGGGAGGCGGCCCATCGTTGGCGAAGACCACCAATGGCTGCAGATTCAATTCCTGGCAACTTAGGTCAGGTAAGCTCCACCTTCCATGGAAATTCAATCATTTACAGGGAATTTGTTGATACTTCGATCTTGTACCTCTCAAAATCTCTCAAACATGGTGATTTTCCAGGTCACCATGTTAAATCACCAGAGGGTGATGGAATTGGTAAACCTGTACGTTTGAAACATTCATGTCCAATTGACTCATGGTGGAAACCACCCCCCAGCTTCACTCCCCGCATCCGGTCCTGCTTCAAACGGTAGGCCAACAAGGCCATGAACTGACCCCCCACGCCATGCGATAGGAAGCCAAAGGGTGCACCCTCCGAAACGCCACCCGAGGCATGGGTCCTCGCTAAGGCAAAGCATTCACCGCCAAACAACCCGTGAATTGTGGAACATGAACCATGTTAACCATATGAGATATCTCATTCATATATCGATACATATCATGTGATATCTATTGATATCTTGTATCGTTTGTCTCCATATACGTTAACCATATCATATATTCTAGCATCTACAGTGCGCTAACCCGCCAATGAAGCGTTCAATGATCCACTACCGAGCTACTCAAAGGCTGGCCGCATCACTTGGAAGGCGTCCTCCGGAGCGTTGGCTAACGTACATTTCTATATCACTGTATCTGCACTTGTATCTCTGCACTGTACAACTATATATACATTCAATATGCACACACACACACATATATATATATATCTATAATATGTATGTGTGTATTTATATATACAGAGAGGCAAATTAAGACTGATATTTGCACATAGAGATAACATGTGTATAATTGTAACTGTGCATGCTTGACTGTGCAGCAGGCAAGGTTTATGAACAATCGTCCAATCCAAGCTTAGGAGTTGTATTCAAAAGTGGTGTGCTTTAGGTAGATAGGACAGTATGGGATAGGGCATGAAAGAATAGGATAGGATTAAAAATTCATCCGACTCATATTCTGAAGCATCGATCTAAAAATCTATTCGCAGGATTGTTGCAGGATAGGATAGGAGAAGAGGATTCTTATATGGATTGTTATACTCTAAGAGTTAAAGGGTGGCTGGATAGTATGGCAGGCTTTTGCGATATAGCATATATATATATATGTATATATGCATATATCACAAATTGTTGGATAATGTTGGATAGTTATTCTTATCCGACAACGTGGATTATGCTCACATTCCAATTTGTTGCTGGTTAAATCATGTTAAATCATCTTAAATAATCCCCATGTTATTTCATCTCAACCCACTTTCAATGGGTAAGACCTTCGTGGATGATCTATAATCTATATGATCTTCCCATATTCCATGGGTATCACAACTTATACTGTAGATCATCTACACTTTCATGGATGATCATCTTAAATCACCTTTATGAAATCATCATCAACAAAAATCATCTCAAATCACTGTGTATAATTCATCTCCATCAACATATCCATCAACAAACATCATCAATCATATGGATGTTATCTGGTTGGTGGTTTCAACCCCTCTGAAAAATATGAAAGTCAGTTGGGATGATGACATTCCCAACTGAATGGAACAATAAAATTCATGTTCCAAACCACCAACCGGTCTATAGTTACAACAAACATCATCTTCAATCATATGGAAGATATAGTTACCATCAATCATCTTCAATCATATGGATGTTAAATCAGTCAGTTGAAAAATCTTCCAAACCACCGATCAGTTATCTATAGCTACAACATGTTACAGATTCACCCCATCGAGCCCCGCCATCGTCCTCCGCGCGTTCTTCCAGGCTCCGATCCCAGGCTTCCTCCGGACGAAAGCCATGCGCCCGCGGCTCCTGGGATGGCGATGGCGATGGTTGGGGAGGCCTCCGGAAGCATAGCAATTCAACGTTGGTTTATGGTAGATATATCTAGAATATCATGATATATGAATAGTTCATGGATGTTTTTATATGTTTATGATAGCAATGGTGGATATAAATGATATTTCTGAATAGTCAATGGATGTTTTAATGGATGTTTATGGTATGGCGCATGGGTTTATAACTTACAACACCTTGTACACAAATGTACAAAACTGTCATAACTATGGTTGATGTGTAATATAGAAATATCATGATATATGAATAGTTAATAGCTTGATAAAGCAACTGGGACCTTGGAGGCCTCAGGTGATTACCATTCAATTAGGTTGGTATTCTTACTAAACATGATGGACCTGGTGGTTAAATACCATTGCTTCATGACCTGGTGATTCAATAACATTATATAGGTTGGTTTACGATTCATGAAATTATTGAAGAATTACACCAGGGCGCTTTTACCATCAGACATCTCATTGATGAAGTTTCTGTAAAACGCTGCTACAACCTCCTACACACAAAAAAACTTGGATTCGTTTAAGGGAAAATTACAGCAAACTACCAGTATTGACCATGCTTTTTACCATCAAATATGGGGGCTTTTCTGCAGACTTTCCCATCAACCAACTCTGGGGAAACACATGATTACAGTAAAACCATCCCAACATAAATGTCGCACAGTTGCAAACCCGGAAATATGAGATAAATATAAATAAATATCATCGAACTACCATCCTGGCACCAAAAAGTCTGCATCTTTTCGGGTAGCCACTAGATGATACTAGATGCCCGAGGTGCGTAGACGGCCACTTCACACCAGGGAGGGGCAGAAGTGGCAAGCTCCAGCCAGAGCCTGGCTAGCGACTAAGGCTTTGCTATGGCCATCCCATTTTTGTGGAGGAAATGACCACTAAATGACCCACGTTTTTGGACCATGGCACATCATGCACATAATTATGTTCCTTGACTGTCAATAATGACATCACCAAGCCAATCGAATCTCACCCCAAGTCGCAGTTGGACAATGTTTTTTTTTATGACATGAATTTTCGGGGGTTGCGCGCTGAGGTTGCCATGCCATGCGACATGTAGTTGTCAGCAGCACCAGGGAAGCAGTAGAGACGGATCATGGGCTTTCTTGACTTCTCCGGAAACTGTTTCTTGGCCTCCAAAGGTGCGACTGGTGGAAGACCCCAAATGAGTTCATGATTTCCAGAAAAGCACTGGGCATACATGTGTGTACACCATTATTGTGATCATTGTTAATATTGTATTTATTTTTGTCAGTATAAAATTGTAACATGATGCAATTTATATAACATGATGCAACATCACCCCCAAATAGTAGATATCCTGACATAGCATATATGGATCATATCTCACTATACTTATTATGTAAATAACATCTGGTTGGTGGTTTTAACCCCCCTGAAAAATATGAGTCAGATTGGATCATCATCCCAACTATTGGGGAAAAATGTTCCAAACCACCGACCAGACATTATATATAACATTATATAACACTTAGACTTAGACTTATCATGTAGCCATCCACATGGACACTGGACACACGGGACATTGGCCTTGTCCGGCAACGCGGCCCAGGTCGGAAGCCCCACGGTTCGTGGCATCACTGGCAATTGCCCACCTGACAAAACAGGCGCTGAAAATGGCCAAGCTATGGTATACCAATAGCTAAGACATGGTAAATAGGTTAATCATTGTTAATCAGGATTTGAAAGGATCTGTTTGACTTCGACGTCGAATTAATATGGATCCAATATTCGAACATGATCTAACCAGCCTGAAAGAATGAAGAGATCTGGTTCAATGCTTGAGATTCTCATGTTTTACACGGTGTTGAAAGCAACAACATCCAAAGTAACCGGCATCAAATACGATCTGAAAAAGGCATGAAAAAGGCATGATTCACCTATGGCATCCTATGGCAAACCATCCGTTGGTCTAGATGCGACTATGTGACTTGCAGCCAGGTGACCCAAATAATCCCCTGGCGCTTCCAGCTTCGAGGTCGCCTGACCGGCAAGTCTCGGTGAAACCAATTGGCCCTCGATGACCAAAACCAGGCTGTGACGCTGTGACCCAGTGGCCTTCTCCAGGAAAGCATCCAGTAGATCACCATTGATCTCGGCATCACAGGTGGCTCATGATCCGACACTGCAACAACATTGCCAATCGTGGAAACATGTGGAAAAATGTGGAAAAATCCTTCTGGTTGGTACAAGCATGTGCACATTTTTTGTGCAACGAATTATTTTGGATCGGTTGACTCAGCATTTTTTTCAGCCAAATCAACGGGTGATCCGATGGATGGCAATGTGCTCCCATCATCATTCAGTACTTGGATCGATATCTTACTCCAAGTAGGCATCTCTAACTGCCGCAATATTTCCCAGTGACAGCAACACCACTGGGTGCGTGTTCAAACCCCAAAGATAGGATTTGAATCGTTACTTTCTATTCATTTCAAGTGAATTTGCCAAAGATATGGATAGAATACAATAAAAACTGGTAACATGTCACACTTCAGTTTCTATTCTTTACCAGTGCGACCTCAAGATGTTTCACATATTCCCAATGATGGGTCAAGATATGTCAAGAGATCAAGTCGTTTTTTTCAGTGGATATCTGTAGATGGTTGCGAAATTCTGCTCCAGTGGGTGGAAGAACCCCCCTTATAATATCTTACAATCCCATTATGGTCCTGGTGTTTGATAGGAATTCCAAGTTGGCAACCCTGCCCGCCGACCAGGATTTCACACCCATCCCGACCGTCGTATGACTAGGTCTTCCCAGCCGCCGAGGGCGCTTTGCGCGCCGCATCCAACCACCAGGCTTCAGCGTCTGCAGCTTCCGCAGCTGCCGCCTGCAGCGGAAATGTTTACAACAAATTCATAGCACTTGCACATCAAACACCATTAACCCATCATGAGACCAGAGTCATTCCGTAAAAATCATGTTAAATCAGGTTAAATCATAAGTTGGAAATCGTCCCAAAGAAACTTGGCTCACCATCTCCCGCGTTTCATCCGTGCCTTGGAGGTTTCTTTCTTGGGCTCAACTGCTGGCTCGACAGGCACTACCTGGCACTGGCTTATAGGGTGAAGTTCCAACTGGCGTGCCTGAAGCTTTTCCATTGCCAGCTTCAATTACCGGGATCCAAAGGGTAAAACAACAACCCCCCAGCCATCCCTACCCATCCCCACCCTTGCCTCAGCTTTCTCGACCTCCGCAGCTTTCCTGAAGGTGAGGGGGATGAACATTCAGTAACCGACTTTGGGAATTCACTGCACGAAGACTCTTTTTATATGTTCCCCTAATGTATATATATATATATATATATATTATAGTAGTATATTGTATACCATATTGGGGCACAACCTCGCCGGATACCCGATGTGCTGTTGTCAAGGTATTCAATTATTATCAATCCGTATCAATCCTGCAGATGTACGTATATATGTATATCATCAGATATAATATAATCATATACTGTATCTAACTCATTCTCTATTGGCTGCTTCAGGTTGAATTCTCATGTGTTCTTGCCTTATCCGTATCCCAATTGGCCCCATGGCTTTTGGAAACGCCCACGTCGTTCAAAAAATGCAGCTTGGGGGACGGAGCAATCTCCAGCTCAACCATTGGGAGCCCAACCGGCAAAGACCGCAGCAGCTCCTTTCCCTTCAGATTGATACTCACCTGGGACGCCATGGGACGGCTCTTGCTGTGCCCAGAACCCCATAGCATCCATGGGATTTTTTGAGGTCCTTCTATGGTCGTGTTATGATTCTTATGTCCTTTTTCATGTCATTGAGCACGTCTTTTTTCCTCCTCCTCCTCTTATATATATATAACTATAGCGCTTCACAATTTTTGTTGAAGTGATAGAATCGGCCGTTTAGAATACCAAACCTGGATGAAAAACGTGGTACTTCACCTGGTTGATGTTTGGTCATTCGGTGGTGATCCTTTCCTCCCAGTATCCTGCGTCTAACATTGCTGAAGTCGCTGCAAACCCACCCATGTACAGTACAAAGTCGCTAGATTGATATGATATGCCTAATTTTGCGGCCAATACGCTAAACATGGATAAACATGGGTGTGAGTGAGAGAACTGTCAAGAGCTCTTCCCCTACCCAAAACTCATCGAAATAAAGCCCGGCAGCCAAAATACCCCTAGAAATCCTAGGTACACAAAACAGAAAACCTGAACATCATCGACCAGTTGCTTGACTTGGGAACTCACAAATTTGGGGTTTGCCATCTCACTTGTTGCAATGCTTGCATATGATTCCCCTTTCCGAGGCACAAACCTGCGCTGGATAAATTGATATAAATACATCTGGTCATTGATCTGTGGTATCATTGCTATAGAAACAACGAAGGAATTAATTCCCCCCTTGAAGCCGCTCAGACTCCATCACCGGTTGCCTTTTCAAAGCCACCTTTGATGTCCGAGTGGCCCAGCCCTTATTGGGCCCACTGCCAGAGATCAACTCGTAGTGAATGCGATCGCCCACTTTCTCCAGCTCCGTTACAACTGGGACGATGCTCCACGAAGGATGGCCGGATGGCCGGATGGCCCAAAAGTGGCATGGAATGCCAACCATTTACTGAGCACTTTGGGGAGTTTGGGATGCTTTTTTGGGGGGGTCATCTGGCCAGATTTCTGGCCTGTTCATCTACGATTTTGGAGGGTTGAGCTCGGGCCATCCAGAAAATAGGACAGATAGACCACCATTGTTGGATCTCTACTTGGCTTTGAATGGGAAAAATAGGGCATTGCATGGCATTGCTACATCCATGTGTTTATCATCATTATCCCCATGAACATAGCCATTTTAAGGGTATTTCGGTATCTCCCATTTTCAGGCAAAGCCACATCCACAGGCGCATTCTCGATATCATATGATATCATAATACTGATGCCAAGGCTTGACAGTCTGATGGTCCACAGTGCTCCTCATAGATACTATAGATCCTCCATGATGACCCTTGGATAGGTTTAAGGTTAAAAAATGTTTAAAAGATAAAATGGACAGGAACCCCCCATCTTGGCCAGAAAAAAATATAACCCTCCCATCTTTGCCAAAGAAACATCTAAACCCATATTTTCCCCTGGTTTCCTGCAGATTTTCCTGAACAAAATCTATGGCCAAGCAGCTGGAGCCCGTAGCCAAACGATCCAACCTCGGTGCTTTGGATGTTTCTCACACCATTGGGGGGCCCCAGTGTATCATCCAAAATCCATTGGATGTTCCATGGATTTTCCCAGTGAAACATTGGACTTTTATGGACTTTCTATGTTTTTAGGTGCATACCCCTTTTTTTTAAAGAACATCCAGCGTTTCCCAGCATAAAATGTGAGATGAAAGCCAGTCACAACCCCCCAAAGAGGTGATCTTAAGAGCCTGGCCACACATGAAACTTTGGGCTATGGCCCCATGTTTGGACAAACCCATGTTCTTTGTTTGAAGACGGGTGCAAAACATGCAGCAAGGCAGGGACAGGTGCAGCTTTCAATTGTCGGATCCTGAAAGAATGTGTGAATCAGACGAGCTTCCAGAAAGGAGGCGCCATCCTCTAAACTTCCAAAATCAAAGTGCAAGCACTAGTAATTGCAATTGCAGTAGTCCCGCCTTTTCATCCCTCTTCGCTTTTCACTGTAATGACTGGCTGAGGCAGACCCAGACTCTCTACACACTTTCACCAGGATGGGTTTATCTATTGACTACCTACCTATAGGTAGATAGATAGATGGATTAATTCGAAATAATTAATCTGGATTAGACTAGATTAGATTAGATTAGATTGGATTATATAGATTAGATTAGATGATACAACCACTTTTGTGGGATTACATTGTTGAACAATTCTTCTGCCCGTGGTTCTCAACATTTCAACCATTTAACATCAATTTAACCAATCATATCACCACATCAGTTTATATTCCATGATTCTCAAACCTCATCTAAGAAAAATTCCTTTCCCAGTTCATACTAAACACCCACACGAAACCTTGGTGGATGTAGGGAAACCATATATTTGGAACCGTTAACCATGGTGTTGCAATCACATTTTACAGGGGGATGGGATGAACTTCACCACATTTTCACCACCTCCCAGTGGTCCCACCACATTTCACGTGCGGCGAAAGGCTGGTTGGAGTTGGTGCTCTGTCCATCTCGAACCACGAGGCCGCCCTTCTCTCCTCCGCCAATGACCTCCCAACGACCTCAATGGAATGATTGAAAAACCAAAGAGGCGATGCAGGCGATGGGCCAAAGAATGACACTTAGCTCTTTTTTTATAAAAGGAACCTTCATGGGATTTTCTATGATTCTCTAGTGATAGTGGAGATTAAGTGTCATTCTATCTAAGATTTTCTATGATTTTCTTAGCAACAGTTAGGCTGCCACCCTCCTGTAGTCAAATATTCTAATGGACAATTCCCCGTTTAGCTCAATATACCAATAATATAGAATTCTGGAATCTCTCAACTTTTAACCAGTAAAATAGTCAACCACCAAAAAGATCGAATTGAAGTGCTATGGCAAGTCCTCTTTTCAACGACTATATTCCCTATATTCCGCCGACAACGTCGCTTCTAGTTTGGAAAGTATTGTAGGATAGAAATCGGGAAAATCAAATCTTGAAATAGTGGCAAATCATGATTTATGACAATAGTGATTTATATTGACTTATCAATCATAAATGTATCACTATCATTGCATATATTATTTTGAAATTGTCTTTTCTGGGGTCACTATCAATCATGACAATATATCACAATATTCAAAATTGCCCAAAATGCTGGATTCAAAAAAAAGAAGCAATTGGGTCAATGAACAAAATTGGGTCCCACACACTGTTTTTTTTATGTTAAAGTACTCTCTCTCTCTCTCAATTAGATTCATGATTGTGGCAACACTTTCAGCATCTATATACTCTAGTTTGGATAATTTACTCATGGTCCTCTAGAAAATCTGATCATCCCCCAGAAACTGCGAGCCCCACATGCGGATGCCATGGTTGAGTTTCATGACGCGTGGCGCGTGACGCGTTTGGGACTGGCCTAATTGCAAATTTGCTGGTATAGTGACATATAATAGTGACATCCAATTGGGTGAAGGCCAACCAACAAGGAGATAGGGGGGCAATTGCTAATTTCAGAAGTACTTCGCATGGAATTCGCAGGTCATTGAACTACTTGAACTTATCCCTGTTCACCACAACCCTCGTCGCGTGATCTTATGGAGCCGGCATGGCTGCAGGGGGGCTCACCAAAGTTGCCATGGGACCGTTCTTGACCCACAAAGTTGGTTCTTTTACCATCTCAAACCATCCGTTTTGGAATGGCAAGACACTTTACATCACTTTACTATATTTTTATTCATACTCATCCAAACCTCCTGCAAAGCACACTCTTGAATCCGTGCCCCATGAAGCAAACCTGCACCATCAGCTGCGAGAAGCGCCGACCCCCTTAGCAGCATGCGGGGGTGCGAAAATGGTATGACTGGCTGGAGAGAAGTGTTCCGGCCTCGGCATTTCTTCTCCCTATTCCCTTCCATCATTCAATCAAACCCTTCCTGTTTGGCGTAACTTGCATTGAGTGATGTTTTGATCATTTTTGATCTATGATGCATGATCCTCTTGTGACAACGCAAGTAGCAAGTCAAGAGGCTCCGAGTTTGATTCTATAGTTCACCATCGCATCTTCGAATCCGGGTGGCTGTCCAACAGCTTGTTCCCTTGAGGCCAATTGAGGCCATGCCCGTCTGGGAATATCCACCTTGTGTCTATTTCACCTAGTTGGAATGGAGCATCATTGAGGACGCCTTGGATAGTGGCCACTTCTCGGAACACGCCCAGTCGCCATGCGGCCTGAAATCCTCCACTCACTAGTCCCCTATGGCGCCTGGAATCCCATTCTTCCAATGCCCCACGTCAGGTGCACAACCTTCCAACTCTGGGTTCTCCTGCGGAAAATGCCCCAAGAAGATGAAACATGGCGACAATTCCCTGGAAAATTCCCTGGAATTGACATTGCCATGCTTCATTAGCAGAAGTTTGCCATCATGGTCAGCCCATCCCGAAACGCCCGGTTACTAGCAGTTGGGAGTTGGCTTTATCCCCAGGGGATTGAACGGCAAATCATGGGAAAATCTTCATTGGACACGCCTGGACACCATCATGGTTACCATATGTTACCACATGTTACCATATGCTACCATGGTTTCTAGAAACTCTACCTGGGCCCCGAACTTCCTCGGATTTAGAACCCAGATGAACCCGGTACGATCCTCCCATGAGACCCATGGTCCTGAAGTCCAAGAATGATATCTGGCCGCTTGGTGAGGTCCATGACCTCGAGGTCAGAGGCTTCGGGGCTACATTTTGGAGCTTTCCTGGTTGCAAAAACAATGGACAATCAGGAGTGGTCGAGATTTTTTCCAAAGTGTCACGTCGTGTTTTTTTTGAATTTGATTTGTAGGCCAAATGGGGATTTAATGGGATTTAATGTTGATTTATCGAGATTTATTGATATTCTTCTTTTCGAACGCGGTTCGTCCTTTTTTTTGCCGTTTTGAAGGGATGAATCTAATATTCCAACATCTTCCAATCAGCGTTCCTGAGCCGCCAGCAGCTTTTGGAACTTTTCCACTGAAGCGATTGCCTTGAAGCCTCAAAGTGTCAAAACAGCATAGCATGGGCAGCACTAGGATGGAGTATGGGAATGTATGAGATATAACTCGGATATACATGAGATAGTCATCGGCTATGAATGACTTTTTGGTATAGATGGTTGGATGTTGAATGTATTGACTTTTCTACTTCTATCTTGGGCCCCTCGTTCTATGCCTGCCAGGGGGTCTTTGCAGGAATGCATCCAGTCCAAATCCAACGTTGAGTTTATCACCTCGTTTTACCGTTCTTCATTGCGGCCATCAACACCTACACCATGTGGATCCAGTCGATCCCCAGCCATTGACATAAGAAACTGCCAGAAATGCGAGCTGAAGGGAAACATCCCCCAAAGACCAACATGGAGCGTTTTCAGAAGTGTTTGAGTCTGAGTGCCCTTCTGTCACTGCGACATTCAACATATCATACATCTCTCTCTCTCTCTATGTATATATATATATATCTTCCCCATACCTCTCCGTATTATTTCTGAGGTCATAGATCTTGGCTCTTCCCCCCCTGTCCAGCTGCATCCCCAAGCAACTGAAGCTTCACAAAAGGCAGCTGACCCAGTGCTTCTGGGATTGGTCCTTTACGCGTGTCAAGGATGAAGGTCAAACCACTTGTGCCCCTTGGTATCCAAACTTGAATGATCTTGAATGGTTTAGCAAAACACAGTTTTTCAGTTTTTTCCCCTTTCTTGGCTTGACAATGATCCACATCTATTTTTCTGGCCCGTAACTGTGTACCTGCTTCGAATTTCAAAGTTCGACACCATACACCCCACATAAACCCAAATCAATTAAATCAACAGTCTACCAGTCTCTTCTCATGGATTCGAAAAGCGCAGCAGCACCTTCCATGCTGTTATCGTAGAGGTCCAAAGATTCCAACTTTGGCCAGGCTTCCTTGATGTTTGCCTTGATCGATTCGACGATTTGATTTTAATCCCAGGCTGTGGGAAACCATAGCTGTTTCCAAAAAAGGGAACCATGGTGACCTGGTGATAAACCAGGCTTTTGAATGGCAAATTGCGAGTTGATGATGTTTATGGGTGTAGAAAAAGGGAACATCTTCACCAGAAACCAGGGGGGTCCTGCAAACTTTCCTTTAAACCAAGTCTTGGATTTCTGGAAATATGTGTCAACTATGTTTATTCGTTTTGACACCCCATTAATTCCACAGAATTCTCTCTGCCTTACCCTCTAGTGACGTTCATTCGAAGATCTTAAAGCTGAGCAGCAGGAATGGTTCCAGTCAGGAAATTCCCATCCAGCCAGACCTTTCGAATGTTGCTCCAGCCAAGCTTCACGAACTCCTGCAGAAAGGGCGCAGGAAAGGCCCCCCAGGGCCCCCAGTTGTCTACCTTAAAGTGGAAATACAGTAAACAAGAACAAAAGGCTATGAATAAGCATAAATTATCACACAACACTGTAAAAATGGTTCCTCACAGGGCACCAAGTCTCCAAAATAAACGGTATCATGTTCTAATTAATGCAATATACATATACGTGTACATATGCATATACACATACACATACACACACATACACACACACATATATATATATATATTACATATCGACCCAACCCAAAAATATCCTTATCAACTATGAGCATTTCAGATTATGGCTGACAAATCTCCATTTCAGCCTGGAACCAAATCTCCTTGGAACCATCATTGCGTGGGAGTTCAGCTGAATGGCTCCTCGAAGGCAAAACTGTAGGATGCAGCTGGGCAAATAAAGCTCGGTCCTGGCGCTTGTTGAGCCACTCTCCCTGAACAACATCAGATTGTATCATATAGTCAACGGGGATCATGATCTCATGTGGTGTATGGAAAATGATATAAGGACACAATGAAAAAACACATTCAAAATGAAATAGGACCCTTGGAGGAGCATCCCAAGTGCTAGGGACTTATCCCAAGTTTCCAGCGACCAAAGCTGCTCCTTCTTGGAAATCGCTCCATTCACCGGTGCTGTCTCTCATCGCCTCCTGCAGCATCCCGAACTGAGAAATACCGCAGGAAAAAACGTGGTTTCTTGATCTCTTCGTCGTAGACAAACATTGAAATCTTGCAGCATTTGATTGGTATATGTGTGTACGCATATAGAAGCAAACATGGTCACAGGGGTTCCCACCTTTGGGTCGGGGCTGGAGTAGGAACTCGGGTGGGGTTGGGATTGGAGGTGCATCAGCAAAACATCTGCGGTTATGGACAGATTTTGGATGTATTGTTCGTGATCACCAGGCATCCCGAATACAGGCGGTTTTTGCCGCCCAATTCTAGCACGGCTGGATGGCCCAAAGGGGAATCACCATAAAAGTGGCCCAATGCCTGCAGTACCCAATCAGTCATGGAATTTCAATGAATTTCATGCAACAAATTGACATCTTCGGCGGGTCGTCCTCAACATCATTACTCTTGGTGCCGTGAAGCGTTTCCCAGGAGACTTTGCAGTTGCTGCTGTTCACATGCTGCAGCGCACAAGGTATCATCTCCTACCGAGTTCAACCGCCAGTAGGGTGCCATCTTCAAGCTTGGGAGGCTTGACAAAATGCCAATTAAAAATACATGCACCAAATCCGGGAGTAAAGGAAGGAACCATTATGAAGTAATTAATTATATCAATAGTTCGCCTCCAGTGATCAAACGTGGCTTGCTGGAAAGTCCGACATAGTTCGTTGATTTTCCCAGCGAACCTCCGAACTAAGTTCGTGGATCTTCAAGTGCTATGTTTGAGGGTATCCGCAATCATGAAACAGCCCTGCCAATCATCCCCCCCACCGCTCTCCCATTGTCGAAAGGCCACGAAGGAAGTCAGTGAAGTCAAGCCGCGCAGAGCCGTCGGGGGCAAATGCATCATGCAAGTGGAACCTCATAGGAATTGGAGAGAATTGCGGATTGCTATGGTGAATCAATCATCTATCATCGCAGGAAATTGGTTACAGTAATAATAATCGATAATTATTGTGAACAATCCTGCATGGTAGTTCCCCCCCGACATATATTAAGTCATTGGGGAGGCAGAATGGTAAATCAACATGTTTCAAAACACCAAGAAAGTTGGTATGGTGCTATTACCTGCATCGGTTTTAAGGTGGGTTCTCTACCTCAAACAAGCTCCCAGGGAGGACATCTTTCAAGATGTTTAAGCCATCCAGACGCGGGACCATCATCATCATCATCGTCATCGTCATCATCATCACAACAAAACCACAAACAATATAGTAACAATAACAACAACACTAACAATCAGAATCAGCTTCGGAGCGTTCCATTTTTCATTCACATTGGCGTACATCGTCGAGCCCGTATCGCTCGACATGTTGCTGCGAGCCAAGATTGATGACTGCCAAACTGCTAACCTGCCAAACCCAAAGAATTTCCAAACAGTAAATCACACAACGTTTTTTTTTTAGAATGCACACACATGTAATCATGTATACAATCAGTTTTTTTTTTTAATATAAATATAAATATATATATATATATATACACAATACACACACAAACACACACATATATATATATATATATGTATATATTTACACAGTATATATACATAAAACATTTACATCGCAAATAGGAATCACCAGTGTTGGCGAACCAAGCTTGACCATGGAATTCGGGCCTAAGGCCTCAGGATGATCGTGTAGATGATCCAGAGGATGGCCCCATACCTGAGCTATGCTTGGCCGAAAGCGCATGGTTTTTGACGCGTGGCATACCCTAGGAAAAACATGGAAAAACATAAATAACTCCAACAATTATGGTTAATATACATGTTATACTGGTTAATACCCAAAACATATAGTATTGTCATATAGTTATAGTTCAAGCTCTAGTTATATATATTCTGGGTTCAAACAATGATTCATAATGTAAATTCATGAGTTGCACCTGAAAAGTTCTGCCAGCTACTCTTTCTCTATCCAGATAGATCTGACTGGGAGAAACTCCAGGATCCAACCCCTTTCGTCAAGAAACAAAAGCTGATTGGCGGCGTTGGTGGTTGATATGGCTTCAGCGACTGATTATAATCAGCCAAAAAAAGAAACGGAAAAGTGATTTGTCAATTTATCACTATTCTTTTGCAATTATAGTGCGATGATTTTATTGTTCTATCTTTTTTGGTATCACTTTAGTACCATCTAGTTCATTTCGGCTGGTTATGAAACGCTTGCCTCCATGAAAAAAAAACGACAAAAGCCGACCCTTTTCGTTCATCCCTTCAGCCATCAGTTTACCCGTGTACCCCCAACCAGGGGCATTGGGTGTATCACCCATATTACATGACCTACAATCTGAATTAATTAACGTCTGTCGTTCCATAATGCAATGTGGCAAAACAAAGCCATGAACTGAACCATCTTCAATGACT
Organism: Cladocopium goreaui; assembly: GCA_947184155.2. Taxonomy (NCBI): domain Eukaryota; class Dinophyceae; order Suessiales; family Symbiodiniaceae; genus Cladocopium; species Cladocopium goreaui. The sequence continues at coordinate 332,007 of CAMXCT020003212.1, read as the reverse complement.
TACGAACAAAAGCTGGCATATTTCAACTTTAGTCATTCCCAATTGCAGGGTTAGGCATTGGTTTGCACGGGATTGTCTGAAAATCAAATGGTTACCTAAAAACATACTTGTCATATTTTCTTGATTTCCGCATTTAGAGTTGCCGCATGCTGCCGCTGTATGAGGGGAAATCCCCAAATTTCGTCATACAAGCATACCCATCTATACCCTCTGGCAATCAAACAAGGCACTGGAAACTTCCACATTTGTAGATTGTGTTTGCTTCAAACTGGACACAAACTTCAGAATATAAATTTACCATAAATATTCTAACCATTTCTAACCATATGTCAAAACTGGATAAGTGAACCTTTTGGCTGTTTAATCGGGGGGTACCTTCCTAGCAGCAGTTTAAATCACTGTTTGTGGGTGGGGCAATCCGGTCTCCTTATTCAACCATTGTGCGCGCATTTGAGCTCGACGTCATTACCAATCCAAACTTAGCAAAATACTGGGGGGTGGGCTAGCCCTAAAATTCAATTATGTGCCAAACTTTCCAGATAATTTTAAAAAGCAAACCCCAGCTTAATCATAAACTGAAAAACATCATTGAATCATATTCAACCCCTACATTTTCCTAACATATAAAAAATATATTACATCTATTAAGTAACAATTCATTTCATAACATGCTTTTTCTCTAACATCGACGTTTCACCCACTTTTCCCCACTTTTTTCGGTTTTCCCTCATGGGTTCCCCGATGTTCCCCATGACTCACCGGGACGCATGCACAGCAGCTCTCCTCAGAGTCCTCGCTTGTCGAGTCCGTGTCGCTGCTGTCGCGCTCCACGTTGCGATCGGTGAAGGTCCGGGTGGCTGTAAGGACGAGGCGCCGCACGTGGCCGTAGGGACCATAGCCTCGCCGGGATGGAGTCGGATGGGGATGACATGGAGGGAACAGGATAGAAACATGATGAAACATGCATAGAATCATAGAGGCATAGAGCACATCATAGAGCCAGAATCGTTTTGGGTAGTGTACATGCACCCGCAAAACACTTTTCTAGCCAGGTATCGGCAACTCAAGGTCCTGGAAGCAATGAAGCCACTGGTCACAGCGAGGAGCGCAAAGAAGGGGGGTGAAAACGTCTCAAAAATACCTGGCTGGATGGAAATTCGCTGGTCTGCATAAGAAAATCGACTTGGATACTTTCCAAAAAGATTCTTCTGGGTGAAGCTTTTCAAACGCCCCTCATCTTTCAGAAAAAACAATTCTTCAATCTCTGCTGGGTGGTTTCAATCTCCTTCAAAAAACATTCGCCAAACATGTAGTCTCATCTCACATTGCCCCCATTTACCCCTCAAATATTTAAGATCACCTTTTCCAGATATAGCCACAACAACATCAACTAAGCTGCAGGTGACCAGGGATGGATAGTGTGGAGGAGCACTGACCATCCGTTGGATGAATGACATCGAGGTGAATTCTTGCCAGCCCTGACCCAGCGCCACCAGGAAAGGCAGCACCACGGCAGCAATGGACGACAAATACCAGGTGCGAAGCGTGCCGCGGATCCAGTCCGGCCCATAACCGCCACATCGAAACCACAAGGGCACAGCAATGGCCGTTAGAAAGGAAGAGGCAACACCTGAGATTCGCTAGACCCTGAGAGCATGCAGAAATACCTTGTTTTTCTTGCTGTTTTTTTAAGATCAAACAGTAGGCTAAGAAAGAAACCATCACGTGAACAACATCAAATCAATTTGGCATTTTTGTTTGGGCAGCAAGTGGCTCACAATGCTCAAACGTTCCCACATGGGAGTTCGTGCAATTCCATGTAGATCAAAACGTGTGGCCGCATCAAGACCACAACCGCACCATAGTGAAGCGCCGATGGCAACCTGGGTTGCAAATGGTGAGGAATGGGGATCATCATCCCAGCTGTGGCTGCAGAATGTTAACAACATTTCTTTGACACAACCAAACAACAATAGAATAATGAAATGTATGTCCTATATATCATCTAATATGGATGCTGCACTCAGAGTTTGGATGGTTGCCAGCTAGTGGGTCATTACTAGATATGTTTGAAAATGCCATCACAGGATGTCACAAGCACTTAAAATACCGATCCACATCCACCACACAAATCGACAGTTGTTTCATTGCTGTAATCCTGGTACGGCCTTCGCCTGCTATCTGGGAGAAGAAAAGGGTTGTCATGGTTTGCCCACAGTTCTGAGGCAAAAAATACACACAACACAGTTGAACAGTGCCATGCGCCAAGTGGGAAATCCCTGACAATGGTTGGCGAAGGGGTTCGCATGAATCGCTAATCGGCAATGCATTGCACTATATACACCTACCAAATGCACGGTAACCATTTTACTTGTAATCATCCATCAACCATCATCTACACCTTAGAATTGTATCACCATTCATCCTTGATCCCTAAAAAACAAAACTCATGAACCGGGCCCTCAAACCTTGTTTCCCGCACCTTCCATTTGAGATTCAGAATGCCAGCTCCTCGTATATCTTCGCCCGCATCATAGGCCCGTCGCAAACTGGGGGTGTAGGCTCCGGCCAACATCAAGACCCGCACCTCCCGAATTTGTCTTTGATGAAAAAACGATGGCATTCCGACATACTCAAGGCATTATTTACATATCTGCCTACACGTTGGGTCATTGTTGGGGTGGATGATGTCAATTTCCATACATGGAGCACTACTCAACCATCAAAGAAATTTAAACCAGGAAAAAATATGATCAACCAGCAGAAGCTGAGGATTTAACGTGATTTAGTCATCAGACATGGGGATTTCAACTGGTGATGCCTTCTGATAACAGGCTTGGATTTGCTGATGGCATGAAACCCACAGTTGCATTCCCACGGTTACATTCCCAGCATCCACATTCCTGGTGGATTCACCAAAGTAAACCTCATCTCAACATGGGTTTTCATCATGTTTGTTTAAAAATTGACAATTTTCATCATTAAATTATTTAATTAAATTGTTGTTTCAGCATTTTCGGACACGTTGTTAAACTGGTAAGCACGCCCTCATTAGTTGTTTTTGGCGGTTCAAAAAGCCTTAAAAAAACATCAATGAAACACGGCTAGATCTTATTGTTGGTGGGGTCACCTTATGTCACCTTCAGGGCAACTTGGCTAATTAAATCTCCATGATCATTTCTTTTTTGAACAACAACAATGAAATATATGTAGCACCACCCTTAAAAAATGGTAATACCATGTAAAAACCCAATCCTGAAAGATTGGTAACGTATTTCTTCAATTTCTTCGTAAAGTGAATTGCAAAACCCTACTAAATCACTTACATGGTAAAATCCCCAATCCACTACTTTGCGTAAACTACAAAAAAACTAACATCACCAATCCTAATTAATTTTAGTAAGCGTCCATCGCAATCCCAAGTAATCAGCCAAATCGCGTTAAACCAGCTGTTTCGGGGCTTACTATAAATTAATATCTGTTAACAGCAACTCCATGGCACCGTGATGTCCACATCATCTTCGAAACCACCAATGGCCCGGCGGATACGCTCTTCATCGAACCTGTTGGTGCATTGGGCCTCCTGCACCTTTGCTACGGCTCGGCCACGACACAGCAACAAGTATGACCAACACCACTAGTGATCGAAGGAAGTTTAAAAGTCAAACTTCCGACAATATGGACAGATTAAAAGCAGAGATGGGAAGAGTCAGAGAAGAGAAGAAGAAAGAAGATCAAAAAAGAGAAAGCCTCAGAAGAAAGAAGATCCAGGTGCGCGAAAAGGTAGGAAAGCCGCGAAACACGGTGTTTTTCCAATGATTTGTGGCTCCGGACGGTCGAAAAGTAGGCTCGCTAAAGCGGCGGGTGCGGAGTTAGCTGGCCAGATGAGAGATGAAAAATTGCACGCCGTTGTGGCGCGAAGCACGTTTCCAAGTCAAAATGTACAAAGCACACCATGTTCGGACCACGTTCGGAAGCTGTGATGTCGAAAAAGTGCACGCCGTTGTGGCGCGAAGCACGGTTCCCAGTCAAAATGTACAAAGCACACCAGGTTCGGACCACTTTTGGAAGTTGAGATGATGAAACAGTGCGCGCCGTTGTGGTGCGAAGCACGTTTCCAAGTCAAAATGTACAAAGCACACCATGTTCGGACCACTTTTAGAAGCTGTGATGTCGAAAAAGTGCACGCCGTTGTGGTGCGAAGCACATTTCGAAGTCAAAAGTGTTCATCAGAGCTGTTCGGAGGTCAGGGGGCTGATTTCCTGAGAGGGGTTGCGTTTTGGAGCATCAGATCTTCAGTTTTGGGAAGATGATTTTGCGTGACAGGTGCAGCACTTCGTATGACCTGGCCTCACTTTTTCGTGGCAGGCGCAATACTTTAGACAGGTGGAGTGGAAAAATCGCAAAACGCATTGGTACGAGGCCGTCAGCTCTGCACTCAACTTTCCATTTTTGAAGGATGTCTCGCAGAATTGCTTCTCGCGGGCACAACAGGCTCGTCGCTTTTTGTGTGGCAGGCACCCACAGAACATCGGACACTTCTTCATCCGCGTGCAACGTTGGCACAGGTGTGGGTCGCAATGCGAGGATATGCGAGGCGCCGCAAACAGCTATGCTGAGATCATTTTGCGTGGCATGTGCGCCGTGCTTCGGTCGCCTCAGCTTCAATCGCTGGCAGGCGCAATCTCTGAATACTTTGTGCAAAAGGTGCTGCAAATCGTATTGGAACTGTGACGTTCACTGTTGCTTCGCGTTGCTGGTTTTGAAACCGCCTGCGCGACCTTCTCGTCACTTTGTGTTGTATCACTCTCGTTGTGGCGCGCTGCAAATTATGATATCGCTCGCGCAACCCTCTTGTCACTTTGTGCGTGTTGGATCGCTCTCGCTGTGGCGTGGTCCTGCGCTGATCTTTGCTGACTCTCAGAGGTCCTTCTGCGAAGATCTTGCGTAGGAGTTTAGAGAGGCGCTGGTATTAAGACCTGGCCAAGATCTCGTACAGGTCCTGGGGTGCTTGTGTGCCAGCTCTTGGGATGCTCTTAAAGACGTTCCAACGTAAAGATCTTCATTAATCCTCTGACGGCCCAATGAGATTCTCTTGGAGGCCCTTCTGCGAAGATATTGGCCAAGATCTTGGAGAGGCGCTTGCGAGAAGATCTCGTGTAGAGATCAAACTCTCTGAAATGTTCTTCCATGAATATAATATATTGAAGATATCGTGTTAGAGGTGCTTGTATGTGAATTTTGGTGGGGTGTTCTTGTGTCAAGATCTTCTAAGATGCCCTGCATGAGCCTTTGTCAGCAAATGTTCTCCTTGACACTGTTTGGGGTCTCCTGCCCGGAAATTTTTGCCATTGACAATCGTATACAATCGTTATTTGAAATATTGCTGATATTCTCAGCCAGCATACCTGGAATGATTGGTGCCGTCCAGTAGACACATGGCAAGTTTTGGAGATCCGATCTATGGTTGTTTCCCTTGGAAATATTGGGTGTATTTTCTCTGGAGGGCATGGCTGGGCCATTATGTCAGCAGGCCGTGCCACATATGTAGAGAAACCAGGTTAATTTGGAGTGGTGCAAGTGGGTGGCAATCAACATCGCAACCCCAAATAGCTGGTAAATGTACGTTCATGCACCCCCCAAACATGGTAGTACAAGATAGGTCCGGATAAATTTCTCGATCCATCCTCCTATGCATGGGGGCCAACATTGGAAACATCCCGAAAATAAACATTACAAAACTGACATCCTCTGATGGGATTCAAATTTTGGCATCTTTTGAACCAAGGCACAGTCTGACAGGACAAATTTTGGGCTTGCTCTGCCAGCTGCTTGAACTCCAACACTTGCATATCCAAGTGCGCGAGACACATCCTGGGCAAGGCATGCTTCCCGATCTTGAGCTAAAGAATGTTACCCCAGCCAAAATACCCTCTACTACTTAGATTTGTTGATTTTGGGGCGTGAAAAAAGCCAGTAGACTCCCCAATACTTAGTGGATTGACAGGACGCAAATCCAGGATGATAAGTGTAACGGGGTGCCACATGCAAGCATAGCAACCCTCCCCATGCAGAAAATACGACACATTGGGCTCAACCATGGTACAAAGATTGGAAAAACTGTGCTGCGGAAATTGCAACCCAGCATCATATTGAGCATGAGGAGCGCACAGGGGATGAAGTAGTGCAAGAAGGCTGCTGATCCTGTCGACGGTTTTCATGCTGCTCGACTAGTTTGGGTCCTTTGAAACTGGTTCATATTGTAACACTGCCACAAATTGAATGTATGCCATGGTGCCTTCACACAAACTGTGTGCATGTTTCATACGAATTTCCAAAAATGCGTCCGTGTACAAAAAATATGCGTGAGCGTGCATGCAGTTTCACTTCATTTGTGTTTTCCCCTCTCCTTCTCTTATAACCCCCCGCTCTTTTCTACATGTTGATGCCATACTTCTACATCCCCAGCTAGATTCAGTTACATTGAAATTGAAAATCTAAATGCATCAAGCATTCCTCGGTGCAACTAACAAGCACAGGCCGCTGAACTGCTGAGGTGCCTGATTCATAATCGTATGGCACTTCCCACCAGGGAAAGGACACAGATGTTGCTAAGAACATGCCCACCGCGTGCAAACACTTGGCGCAGGCCATGCATTTCTCCATCTGCGGGGGCACCATGGCCCATAAAGCTGCTATTAGCGAGATGGCTAGGCAGCTGAAGGTGACCTGAAACTGTTGACCCGCGGGCTGTTTACTTTGGGAGCCAAGTTGTTCATTTTTTCAATTTATCATTTCTTGGGGCGGAATTCTTTGATTTGATTACCTTTTTCGGTTGACCATGCAGGATTGATTGGCACCAGAATATGTGATGGCCTTCAAAACACTGGGCGGGCCATACTTGGGGTACATCGCGTAGCGCCAGAGCAAGCTGGTCAGCAGTCCAAGGAGGAAAGGAATCAATAAGACTTTGGCGCATGAATAGCCTTGCCGCCGGGCATGAGGTGTTGCAGGCATCAGGCAGACCTTTTCCATCGTGGTGCCCAAATATGCCTCGTACACACACCAAAGCCTACCTTGGATTTGATCAGAGTGATCACCAGTGTGTGGTCTTGCTCAGTAATCCATTCAAAAACAACAAAAAGCGGAAGAATTCCAAATCGTGGATTAACTTGCATGGGGTAAAAAAAAACCATCATCTCAGCAAATCCAGGCTGCTGTAGATGGAAATTTTCGAGTTGGGAATCACCAGAATGTGCGAAGCTCGCTGCAAGGCTTGAGCAAAGGGGTTCATCAAGGGATCGACCTCAAAACAGGGCATGGTGTTTACGGCTGAAGCCGCCAGATGGGAACGACTGGTTGGTGGTTGACAGACACCCTTTAAAATATACTCATCATTGAAAATCATCATCCCATTTCGAACATTTCGAATTGTTCGATCGCTGGGAAAAAAACTGAAACCACCTCCAGCCAGTTAAGGTCAAAAGTCAAGATCGAAGATACTATCGTGGCATTCACGTCACGCCTAACTAACATTACCTAACTGAGGTTGATGGGTCAATCATGGCAAATCGATGCAACAACCCCGCACAAAAAACAAGAGACGTTCAGGAAAACCTCCAGGTCCAAGTTCTGCGGGTTGGCCAATAAACCTCACATTGAAAAAGCCACATTGGGTAAGGCCAAACCACCGTTTGGCATTTTCCAATTTTTTACACTTGGCAATTCGAAATCCAAAAGGATGCATTTTACAAGGTTGTTCTTTTTTGGTAAAATGTGAGGTGAACCTCCATTTACCTGGTAGGCCGCCCCCATCTCTTCTGTTCAAAACACCGGTCGCTTTGGGTGAATGCTTGGTTGAACCAGTTGTCCTTGTCCGAAACCATGTTTCCAGTTTGGGAAAGAACAGTTGCCTTAATCAGACCAAAACGGGTGCAATGGGGATGCAGCCAGCTACATTCGTCATGTCATTCGCTTGTCCAAAAAAAAACAGCGCCCGGGGGGTTGGGGGGATTTTCGACACATTTTTTTTGGCAGCCGGGGATCCACGCGAAAATAAACGGCAAAAGTGAACACAACAGAGCCAGCATATTGTTCTAAGATCCAATCTGTTTGCATGCTCTTGAAAACATGTCGATTCATGATTCTGTTTTCTTCGAAAGCCAATCATCAATCCTACATCAAAACCTTTCACAAAAATGCGTCCCACAAACACGGGCGCACTGCAAAGATTTCAAGGCCCAGGAGCAGCAATAGAGATTTGTGAGCCCGTGGCCCGCAGGCCAGGCTGATCTCACACCATTGCCGAACTCAAAGATCCCTTCCTCAGCCCGGGTGGCTATGGATGGTACCCCACAATGAACTAAATTCGTTTAGTTAGTTATCTGAACGAATATAGGTTTACGCATGCAGAACCAACATATACCTGGCGTCATCACATTGTCGGCCATGGATCACAACTATATGATATTAGACAAATAACGTACCTGTTTGCAGGGGATGCCAGTGGGGCTGGCAGGCCTGCAATTTTTTGAAAAACACCAAATTTGAACAAAGTTGCGAGATGTTGCTCAATAGTCACCTAGTGTGTGTCATTAGGCTAGCGGCTAGCAGGTAATATGATACAGATCCCAAGTTACGCAAGCCAACTTATAGGCGGGGGGAATCACATTGCTGGCTATGGACGAGGAGCAAGTGTGAGAATTAGCATGAGCTTGCGCCAGTTTGCACATGTTTCCACTTTATCAAGCCTTTCATCACGCAGTGTGTCCACCTCTTCCTGCTTACCTTGCCACTGCATCAGCTGGGCATGGCGAGACCTTCCAAATTGATATGAGAATGAAGTTATGGGAAAATCTACCGCATCCATCCGCATCCAGGAGCATGCGATTCTGGTCGCCTTCACTTTTTGTTTGCGGCTTGTAGCTCCAATACTTGGTGCTCATTCGGGGGGCTTCCGCCTTTTCTGCTTGTTCTTCACTTCTGCCATTCCAACATAAACTGGGGGCAGCGGATTCGGCGTGGAGATCTGCTAGGCAGGGGTGATGAGATTGCCATCGCGTTTCCAAGACCCCCCAAAGAGATTCCAGGCCATACGCTGCCAAGAAGTGCACCTGTGGCCTGCTGCTTCCATATTTTCCATGTCCCCTCTGCATGCGACATTTTGTTCGCGCAAGCGAAACAAGATGCTTCTTCAAGGTCACGTGCAGTTCCTGCTTAGTTGCTTCCCGCTTCTCCTTTTTTCCTTTTCGCTGGTACATGCTGGTAATGGTGGGGGGTAATTTCGCTTTGGTTTTCGAAAGCTTGCCAACGGTGCGAAAAAGCTAGCGGAGGAAAGCGGAGTTTCATCATGACTAAGCAAGTTTGCGGTCCAATACCAAAAGCAATACCGGGTTTGACAGCAAATCCATGACGTTTCTTGCAGAACTCCTAGCAGTGACCCAATGGCTAGGTGAAACCAGCTTACGTGTCGTGCTACTGTGTTCCACAGTGTCTGCGCTAGATTCTGCTAGCCTTGGAACCTTCAAGTAACGCTAACATGCGTTCGAAGTTTTAGTTTGGCCTGTAGCCTATAGCGCCACAATATGCAACGAGATTATAAACCATTGTGTGGGTCGGACAAGTGTCTATCCTTATATATCCTTATTATGTGCTCGGTCCTGCGCCATGCCAGCCCTGTCATTCCAGTCGCCCGATCTGCATATTTCTTCTCCAGGCGATTTTTCACCTCATATCATCCAGGTGTTCGTGATTATTTTATTTTTCTGCTGCTTTTGGGGAGCAGAAACCGAGAAGACGATAATTAGATGTGTCTTTTTCATATAAGGTAACGACGAATAATATATTGGTCCGTTCACAAACTTGCCGGCCGTGGTCCATGCCTCCTCTATTTCGGGCTCAATAGTGCGCCTACCCTTTGTACAGCTCCCAGTTGTTCCAGCGAAACGGAAAAGAGAATAATGAATAATATGTCTACCTATTTGAATACAACATCCTCCTCTCTGTTCATGCTATTCTATCTTCAGGGATGCAGCAGAGTAGGACCCCTGCATCGTCTTGGGCGTCGCAGAAAGTTTGTCATGTATCCGGGTCAGCTCCTTCTATTTGCAGAGTTCCATTATCCCCAACACGAGTCTTAAAATAGAACGCTCTTACATTCCAAGGTCAGACCCCCAACTCAGCGTGATTTCCAGGCTAACTTTGCTTTCAGGCCCTGTCCGGCCTTCATGCGTGGCCGCTCCCTTGCTTAGGACTCTAGCGTGCCGTTTAGCCACACATGGTCTTGGACTGGAAAGTTTCTCTATCGCTGGTCAGGCTATTAGGGGAAGTTTGGTAAGTCTCCCGGTATAGATTATGCAGAGCTCGCTGGAGCCACGCCCTGTTTCTGACCACCGCCAGCGCCCCCTCTGCAACATATTATGTAAAGATACTATCCTAACCGCGCAATGACATGATGAACATTCCATGACATCCAGCTTCATGATGCAGCATGCACCTGAAGGCTGACATTAAATGGGCAACGAAAAATGCATAGTTTGATTCTTGGCAGGTTCCAGGAAAATCTCTCAACGGGACGGGGCATCAAACATATCAGCCAGCAGCGCCAAGCTTCAGCCCAGGCATGTGAGATAAACACCTGGCATGGAAGACCTTCAGGATGTAACCACAAGGCATAGCTCATCCCTCCAGCTGCCAACGTCTTCGGCTTTACAAAATACCTGGGACATCCCCAATCAGATCAGTGTTGAAATGTTGGTTAATTAATGCTTTCAACATTTTTAGCATCCAAAGCAATCTAAAAGGCGTAAAAGAAGCTTCAATATCTGACACCACCTTCCAGGTAGTCAAGCCGGAAAAACATCCAAAATCAAAGGGGAAATTACCTTGCGCATATACTTTTACACCGTGAAAGCGTCTACCCCGTGCTTTTGCACTGCCGAAATACTCATTGACCTGGTAGAGGTTTGGCCCGTGACAGCTGCACTCATGTAACGGATCTGGACTGCTTTCCTCAGATTGGAAAAGGGTGCGATGCGGCTCAGGAGCTGAACTCATCTTAAAGCAAACAAACCGAAAAAATACCGCATGATACCGCATGGTTTTGCCCAAGCATGGTGCACCCTCACAACTTATATCATGGGTTATGATTTTCCCCGTCAAAAGATTTCATCCAGGGTCGAGAAAAAAACAAACATTTCTCTGGGATATGCTTGGGCCAATACGAGCCAAATCATTCCTTTTGGCCCTAAATGGCCCTAACAAGAGCATGCCAAAAGTGTCCCTCTGCAAGATCTGGCCCGCAAGCCAGGCTGTACGCACGTCTTCCACAAAGTGGAAGAATTCGTTAAAGGTCACGCACCAACGGTCTGCCGGAACCCGAAGATGAAGCTCCATGGCTCAGCCGGCTGCGATGGCATATCTCCACATTGAAAATGGTGGCTTCATCACAAGTGATGCCGTCAAAGTGCCACAGTTCTGGCGGCTGAATTTTCATGCGTTGTCATTGTTGTGGAGATGGTAGAGGTAATCCAATCTTTGCACAAGTCTTTTTTCCTATGCATGACCTGTTGAAGCTCCATTTGTACCCTCCCGTGAAATCCAGCTGCGCAAAAGTAGTCACGGCGGATCATCATTCCAAGCACGTTTGAAAATACAACAAGGATCAACAAGGTAACTAAGTTTCTGACCACCAGCGGGTCTAGTGGCAGCAAACCAAATCTTGCACCCATAGCAGCTGACGCATTTTCAGCCCCTACGGCTCGACGTGTTGCTGCCGGCCGGCCAAACCTGGTGGCAACTGACCCTCCTCCAAAGGACTTCGATAGATAAGCGTAGACGCGTTTGCGGGTTACTTTCATCGATGTTGGCCACACTGCGGGTTTTATGTCTCTTTCAATTTTGTTGGATCATCTTCTAATACTGGAGGACTTGGCAGATGCCAGCCTTGACCTGCTTGAATTCACCTACGTCATCGGGGCATCGTGATGATCTTGTAGATGCTTTCATCCACAAGACGCGTCGTTGCGCGCAACACACTCGTGACAATACCTGTCAAGATGTGGGCACTAGAGATGCGGAGGGAGAATCTTGTCATTTTGAAAATTAGCACTCCCTTAGAGATGATTCCGGAAACCCATTCCCCCAATCCTCCATTTGCAAATTCTGTTCTCCCGGTATGTATTTTCAATGTGCCACCAACTGTCACCATGAATGAATGCATGAATGAATGGACGAATGAATGAAGGAATGATAATGCATGCATGAACAAAAATTGATACAATGAGTGCATGAATCGCATGATCGAGTCGAAGGAATGGATGATAGGAAGCAGCGCGTGAACGCAAGAATTGCGCGCTAAAAAACACAAGTGACATGAAGAAATTTAAAAAAGGCACGTAATTAATTGGGGTAGTTCCTGTTGAAGGTCTATTTCGTTTTTAATGTTTTATTTTGGGGTGTATTTAGGGTTTGACTCGGGGTTTGTCAAACATTTCGCCCGGGTTGATTTAGGGTTGGGTCAATGTTTTGTTTCTGGTTGGCTTAAGGTTGGTGTAAGGCTTTATTTCAAATAGGTTTTAAATTTTATCACTGTTTGTTGAAGGTTTAGTTGTGGTTTTGGTATGACTTTGTAAGGTTGAATTTGGGTTTATTTAGGGTTGGGTGAAAGTTACTTGGCATTGGTGTCAGGTTCTATTTAAAGTTGGTTTATGTCTCTATTTATGGTTGGTTTACGGGTTTATTTAAACTTAAATTTTGTTGAGCACTTGTTCCAGCTTCGTTTCTTTTTTACACGGTAGGTTTGGGTTAACCGGTGATTGTTTTAAGGTGTTATGTTTTATTTTATTTTTTAATGGTTTAAAGTTTGATTTATGGTAACTTTCAAAATCCTGCCGCGTTGGTAAAAGATCTATTTACATAGGGATGATTTAAGGTTTGTTTTGGGTTGGATTGGGGTTACCTTTATGGTTGGTTTAGGGTTTGATTAAAGCAGGCTGAGGGTTATTTAAGGTTGGTTTAAGGGTGACCTAGTGGTGGTTTAAGGTTCTATTCAAAGTTGGTTTACTGTCCGGTTTGATGGTTGTAAGGTTTAGTTAGGGTTGGCCTCTGGTTTGGTTAGGGCTTGTCTAGGTTATTTGAGGTTATTTGAGGCTGGCGCATGGTTTTATTGAATGTTGGTTGGGTGTTTTTTATGAATTGTTTCGGGTTCAGGTAAGGCTGGTTTACGGATCAATGAAGGTTGGTTGGGGTTGATTTAAGTGGCTTAAAGAACTATTTAACATTGGTTCATGGTTCGGTTTAATTGTTTTACATGATTTTATATTAGATTAAACTATATTAAATTATATTGTATTAAAAATAACATATTATACTAAAATATATTATAAATGATATCTAATATTATAATATATTAAATATTATATATTATAATAGGGTTGGTTTAGGGTTTGGCTGGGGCTGGCTTAAGAAGGCTATTTCATGTTGGTTAAGGTTTGGAAGATCTTTTGGACTAGTTTCGGGTTTAGTTATAGTCGGTTTGAAGATTAAGGTTGGGTTAGGGTTGGTTTCGTGCTGGTTGAAAGGTTTTATGTAAAATTGGCTTGCGGTTCGTTTAATTCTTCATGGTTTTACGCTATAATTAGTGCTGGTTTAAACCTACTTGGGGTTGACTCTTGGCTTATTCAATATTTGTTTATGGTTTGTTATTTTTTTTTTGGGGTTGCTTGACGTTGGTAAAAGATTGTATTCAAAGTTGGTTGGTGGTTTGTTTAAGGTAAATTTATGTTTCTATTTGGGCTTGGTTAAAAGCTTTCTTTAGGGTTGGTTTAGAAATAATTTTAGGGTTTGTTTCATGGTTTGTGATTTTGGTAGGGTTCGATCTGGATTAGGGATGGTTTTGGCTTCCGTTTATGGTTGGTTTAGGGTTTCTGTTTAGGGTTGGGTTATGGTTTTTGTAGATAGTTTGCTTTTGGGTTTACCTACCGCATGTTCGGCGTTTTATTTAGCAGTGCAGAAGCTTGCTTGCTTGCTTACCTGCTTGGTTGCTGCCTTGCTGCCTTCATGGCTTGCTTGCTTGCTTTCTGTCTTGTTTGCCTGTATTCAGAATGGTTGCAACCCTGGCTGGGGGGAAAGCTCACCGGGAAGCGGTTGGTTGGTTGGTTGCCTGCCTGTCTGCCTGCCTGTCTGCTGAATAGTTACGGTTACAGCCTTGACTGGGGAATAAGATCACAGCAAGCAATGTAAAAATAATATGCAACTTAGTGGCATGAATAGCTGCAAGAAGCAACGAAATATTGCAACGGAAAAAGGAATTCGTGATCCATGGAGGAAGATGAGGATGGGAGCAAGGAATGAAGGACTTCGCCCGCCCGCAGTTGCAATCCCACATGCCAGCAGCATCGCTGCTCATCGATTCGGCCACGGGTGGACCGGCTAGCTAGTCTCGTTCCACACCCCTGACCGTGCGTTTGCCAATATCCAGCTGCAGCCCCTTATAGCAGGAACCTTGCACCATCACTACTACTTTCCTGCGCGCAATGCTGACAATGGGGTTAGCCAGCTCAATCCAGCTCAAGTTGCATGCCCACATGGCAGGAATGTTGCGGCAAATCAGCCACCGTGCGCGCAGCGGCGCATTGTGTATTGTGCGGACGTTTTTCGCGCCACTTCAATCATGCGGTGGTTTGCACATTTTTGAACAAAACTGAGCTCTCGCTACAGTCTCGTGCAATCTCATCGTCCAAAAGCCATCCAGCCATCATGTGGTGAAAAAAACATCTCGCTTTTTCCAGCATCTTTTCCCGAAATTCCTGTCATGCACTTCCACCCTTTCGACCGCAGACCTACGCGCTCCCAAACTCTCGCCGTGATCTTGCGCTTCCCGCTGCTTCCTGCGTGGCCTACATGGTGAGATGAAATCTCCCTACGCCCCGGAAGTTTGCCAACTAACCTTGCTCTCGTAAGACATACTTTAGTAGCGACATAATGAGATGTTGCACTTGCAAAGATGATGACTTGGACATTGAAAACGACAGTGAAAAAATGAGAGGCATGAGAAGCATGTCAAGCTACTTGGATGTGCATCTCCATTGGTAAGTGGGCAATAGTTAGCAAAATTTTCAAGAAGGATTTGAGCAGCAATAATTCAATTATTTGTACATGCATCCGTTCTTCCACTAAGAACATGTAGTGGAAACAAAGGATTGGCGCCCCGAACGCTTTAAGATATTGCGAACATCATTTTTACCTTGACTGGTCACTATAGTTATGGCCCACTACCAGTTACAAGCCAGTCATAAACCCATTTATTTATTGAATGATAACACCATTTATAACCATTTATAGGTGGCAAAGGGCTTCAACTGTATGGAAATTAACCAGCACATTGCTGAGCCAATCAAACAGTCTTCTTTTTGGCGTTTGTTCAGCTTCAATGACAAGCAGGGTGTATTAATTCGAGGTTGCCATCATTACTTTGCAAAACTCAAGCGTGTGCCATACTTTCCATATAACTTCAAAAAGCGAACTCCGGATTTTAAAAAATATCATAAATTGAAAAAATCGTATTTAACCACACATCTTCCTATAGTTGAGAATCTATATCTATATGATATATATATATATAAATATTATTGTTAACATCATTTAACCAATTTTCAGCCACTTGCAATGGTGGCCGGGACGCATCATGCACAGCACTCCTCAGATTCCTCGCTGCTCTGCGCCGATTCCTCGCCACAGTCGCCCTGCTCGTTCCGCAGGGTGAATGTGCGACTGGCCTTGAGGAAAAGGCGCCGGACGTGGCCGTAGGGACCATATCCTGGACCACCGGGGGGATCCCTAAGGATGGCCTACAAAGCCCCGAACAACTAGCTGAAAAAATGGATTTCATTAGCCAACATGCGGGCTAAAACTGAGGATCATGGGAATATCATGGAATATGATGAATTGCTAAGCTTGAGGTTGTGACTTAAAACATTGCACGGACATGGGAAGAACAAAGAAGAATATAGAAATGTGCGTAGAGCCACTTACACTACAATGATACAGCTCTCGGTGTTGTGAATGCATCCGCTATACCAAAGCAGAGCTTCCCGGCACACTGGAAACAGGTAAGGGGTCAAAAACTACTATTGGATTCAACAAAGTATCCAAACGAATCAAACACACAAGATTTATTGGGATCAAACAATTATTCCAAAGGCATCAAACCAAGGTCTAACCAAACACATGCTATTCCGAATGTTTATTCGTAGCCATCTGTGTTGTCCTCACTCCATTTTTTGCAAGTTTTTCTCCGGTGGCATGCACCTTTTTTTTGGAGCTGCCTGCTGGTGCTATATTTTTCCTCTTTTTGTTCTGTACGTTGGTTGTTGAAAGTTGGAACAAGGTATTTGCGGATATTTGCGGAACATTTTGGCAGGTAAACCCCTTCATGTTGTGGTGTTGGCAGCTATGGCACCTATGGGTTCTTGATGGCTGTTGTTGGCGTGTGGGTTGAACATTTAGGAGGTTGGGGGGATGCGCTGCGCCTCCCCCCAATGGCGTTAGGGTCCGAGAACCTTTCATTTGGATGGTATATGCGGCATTCTGGAGCTTGAACCCTTGATTCATCTTGCATACATAATGTTTCCTGCCTTCCTTCGTCCCTTCATTCCTTCTTTCGTTCCTTCCCTCATTGCTTCCTTTTCTCCTTCCTTCCTTCCTTCCCTCCTTCCTTCCTTCCTTCCTTCCTTCCCTCCGTCCTTCCTTCCTTCCCTCCTTCCTCCATTCAATCGCTTGTTTCCTTTCTTCTTTTCTCTTTCCTTCCTTGCTTCCCTCCTTACCTTCTTTCTTTCTCGGCATAACTTCTTTTGATCCTGACCGTAATACGTCCTTTAGATTCTAATACTAATTCTTGGCCCGCATGCCACTGGAAGCAAATGGCTGGCCAGCACCCCAAACACGTTCCAAAATAGGGACTGCTGATCTGATTTTCTTTGCCGCGCATAAACCGTCATAATACCGTCATATATCACCCAGCTGGTGAGCACCAGACGTTGGAACTGTTTGGAGCCTGTATTCAGCCAGGCATCGGCAACTCAAGGTCCTGGAAGCAATGAAGCCACTGGTCACAGTGATCAGCGCAAAGAAAGGCGGTGAGAACGTTTCGAAAATACCTGGCTGGATGGAAATTTGCTGGTCTCCACAAGGAATTCGGCAAGAGGGTTCAACAACTGCAGGATTAAAGCTTTGCATGGCGGTTTCGCGGTGACCGGTCAAAAAAACATCTTTATATAGTATCTGCAATCAACTCAAACAAAACATTCGCCAAGTGGGTGTTATTATCTGACATGTCTTTGAAAGCAACCGCAAACAAAGTAACCGGACATTTGCAAGAGCACTTGCCAGATATAGCCGGCATCAACCAAGGCGCAGGTGATGAGGGATGGATAGTGTGGAGGAGCATTGGGCATCCGTTGCATGATGGACATCGAAGCGAGTTCCTCCCAGCCCTGACACAGGGCCACCAAATACGGTAGCACCAGGGCGGCCACAGAGCAAAGATACCAGGTGTGGAGCATGCCTCGTGTCCAGTCCGGCCCATGACGGCTGCAACGAAGCCAAAGGGGCACGCCAATAGCCGCGAGACAGGAGAAAGCAACACCTACAAAAGCTGCACCCTGTGGAGGGCGTGCAGAGATACCATGGTTTTTGCTGGAGGCCAACTAACCAAAAAACAACAAGACAACATCACCAGAGAAACATTAAAAACAGATCGGCATTTTGGCTTGGGCAGCAAGTGGCTAAAAATGCTCAAGTGTTTCCACGTGGGAAGTCGTGCAATTCCACGTAGATCAAGACGCGCCGCCGCATCTCCGCCACAGGCGCACCATAGTGAAGCGCCGATGGCAACCTGCAGGGTGCAAAGCACAAATACCCCTTTGGACCGCCCAGGGACGTTCACTCCTTGGAATAAACTTGCGAAACCAAAATTATTTCCCAGGGCTCCAGCCTATCAACATAGAAAGACAATGATGTCAAATCTTGGAGATGTTAGCTATAACATCCATACAACATCAATAATCCGTAAGCACTAAAAACCTTGTCTCCCAGCTTCTGAGCTTCGGTCATATATATCCGTTATCTCAAACATTTTATCCTGTCCCCGCCCGGAAAACAATCCTAATGTCGAATTCGCACATGGTGTTTGTGATTTCAGATATTTTTTTTCTTTTGGTCAATGTACAACATATGCAACAACACAATATCTATCATACCAACCTTTTTTTTTTGTACCCTGACCCCCCTTTTCAAATCTGTTTTACACATGGCCAAGGTCCAAAAAATAAAATCCATGGTCCTCAACCTAGGGCACTAGGTCATCTTATATGTAAATTACTATCTATATTTAAAAATTTCATCCGTGTAACAAACCTTCAACATGCGCAGAGTTAATCCATTTTTGACTCCAAACTTTCTTAAATCTTTGTTTGAAATAGACCTACAGGAAAAATCTTTGTGGTACAAACGGGTAAAAGCAAAGCTAATATTGTTGGTAGTTTCAACCTATTCCAAGACGGTCAAGAATGATAAGAATAGAGACCGCAAAAACAATGTTTCATTACTGCAATCCTGGTACGGCCTTCGCCTGCTACCTGGTGCGGAAGAAATTTCAAGTGAGAAAAAAAAGGGGTTGCCATGGTTTGCCCGCACTTCTGAGGAAAAAAGTAAGCGCAGAACAGCTGAACAATGTAAAACAACAAATGAGAAATCCCTTGCGATTGTTGGCGAAGGGGTTCCCATCATGATTAATATATGCAAGATAACAAAATCACCTGTAACCATCAATCATCCTTGGTTGCTAAAACCTTCTCTATGCATGCTGTGGTGAAACAATGAAATCCCCCCAAACAATCTCATGGACCTGGAATTGGAAACTCAACCCTTTTCACCGCACCTTCCATTTGAGATTCAGAATGCCAGCTCCTCGTATATCTTCGCCCGAATCGTAAGCCCGCCGCAGGCTGGCTGTGTAGGCTCCGGCCAACATCAAGACCCGCACCTCCCAGGTGTGTCTTTGATGATGGCATTCCCACTACATTTTGAATCATATTTAGGGTTAAATGGTGGCAACTATTTCATACGTGGAGCAATTTGTATTTAACCACCTAACATGATGGATTCAACCAGGAAAATGTGGTTTATTCAACGAAAAATGAAAGTTAAGCGGTTTTTAAACTTGATTTAACCATCAAACATGTTGATTTCAAATCGGGATGCCCTCTGGTATACGAACACGCTTGGATTTGCTCAAGATGGCAAGAAAAACACAGGGTGATATTCCCGGTGGGTTCACCAATGTTCTTACTTGAAAGAACCTCATCTAGTCAGTTGGGTTTGTTTCAAGATTTCATCCTTTTTCCATACTACATTGTTGTCTGAAGGGCATACCCCATTTTCGGACACGCTGTTGAGTTGGTTTAACGAACCATCGTTCTGTAGTGGTTCCTGGTGGTTCAGAAGCTTTATGAAACACCAACCTTTTCTGAATGACTGATAAAATCGTATGAACAGATTCCTGCTATTGGTGGGGTCGACTGTGGGGGAGTTTGGTGAAATCTCGATGACAAACTTTTTCTCTGTTTGGACAAGCTGTGTATATAATTGTATACTGTATGTATATAAATATAAATATACTTGAATAGTAAAAAATGAACAAAATAATTACTTTACTTCGTGTGATCCCCACCATGACATTTATACATTTTCTTACTGGCAAATCTTCTGGCATTCTATCTGACATATCTTCTGACAATCTATTTGGCATTCTATCTGGCATATCTTCTGGCATATGTTCTGGCATATCTTCTGGCATATCTTCTGGCATTCTATCTGGCATTCTATAAGGCATTCTATCTGGCATATCTTCTGGCATTCTATCTGACATATCTTCTAGCATTCTATCTGGCATATCTTCTGGCATATATTCTGACATATTTTCTGGCATTCTATCTGGCATCCTATCTGGCATTCTATTTGGCATTCTATCTGGCATATCTTCTGGCATATCTATCTGGCATATCTTCTGGCATATTTTCTGGCATTCTATCTGGCAAATCTTCTGGCATTCTATCTGGCATTCTATCTGGCATATCTTCTGGCATATTACCTGGCATTCTATCTGGCATATCTTCTGACATATCTTCTGGCATGCTATCTGGCATTCTATCTGGCATTCTATTTGGCATTCTATCTGGCATATCTTCTGGCATATCTATCTGGCATATCTTCTGGCAGATTTTCTGGCATTCTATCTGGCAAATCTTCCTACATGAGGTCCGGCAGGGAACACTTGGCGTGGATACTCGCGGTTGAGGTCCGGCAGGGAACACTGGGCGTGAATGGTCGTGGTTGAGGTCCGGCAGGGAACACTGGGCGGGGATGGTCGTGGTTGAGGTCCGGCAGGGAACACTGGGCGTGGATGGTCGTGGTTGAGGTCCGGCAGGGAACACTGGGCGGGGATGGTCGTGGTTGAGGTCCGACAGAGAACACTGTGGATCGCGGGTCGCAGTTGGACGAGGAGGACGGCGAGGAGGACGACGAGGAGGACGACGAGGAGGCGAGGAGGACGAGGCAGGAGGAGGCGGAGGAGAAGGAGGAGGCAACTGACATAAAATCTAACAACCCTCACCTGGCAGGTGGGGAAATAAAGAACTAACTAAATATATATATATAAATATTATATATATATGTATAATTATTATATATATAATATTATATATATATATATATATATCAACCCCGCCACGAAAATTTGGCAAAATCAAAACCCTGCTTCTCCATAAACTGAATTACTGAAATCTTGCGGGACCACAAATAAAAGAAAAAACAAACTCCTACTAAATGACTTTTTGGTGGGCCACTAAACACTAATTAATACCTTCG
The DNA here is from genome assembly GCA_947184155.2 of Cladocopium goreaui. Lineage (NCBI taxonomy): Eukaryota > Dinophyceae > Suessiales > Symbiodiniaceae > Cladocopium > Cladocopium goreaui. The sequence continues at coordinate 311,082 of CAMXCT020003212.1, read as the reverse complement.
AGTCAGTGAGCAGCAACTCCATGGCACCGTGATGTCCACATCATCTTCGAAACCGCCAATGGCGCGGCGGATACGCTCTTCATCGAACCTGTTGCTGCATTGCGCCTCCTGCACCTTGGCTACGACCCGGGCACGACCAAGCAAGAAGTATGACCAACAACGGTTACAGCTAAGGCTGGGTTGACCAAGGGTTCGTGCCGGCGTGTGCTTTTTGCTCACAGAAGTTCCTTGATCCTCCGTTTGAGAGAATGATCGCGCGAAAATTGATCTTGGAGAGCGTTCTTGTGGAGGTACGTTCTCACCATTTCTCACCTGCGTTCCGTCCGTTTTTGGAGCTGCGTACGTTGCCGTGGCAGGCGCAAAAGATATAAAAGATTGATAAAGGAGTGCGCAAACAATTGATTCATCTGCGCCCACAGCGTCTTATACCATTTCTTACCATTTTTGCCACATCTGTGCACACAATACTCTATACACACAGGGGATCACAGGGGTGGGGTAGGGTGCCAACAATGTTCATGTTCGCTTGCACACACACAGGCACTGCACACTGATCATGTGGCGTTGGGGTTGGGGTGCCACAAGCGTTCATGTTCACTTGCGCACACAGGCACTGCACACTGATCATGTGGCGTTGGGGTTGGGGTGCCACAAGCGTTCATGTTCACTTGCGCACACAGGCACTGCACACTGATCATGTGGCGTTGGGGTTGGGGTGCCACAAGCGTTCATGTTCACTTGCGCACACAGGCACTGCACACTGATCATGTGGCGTTGCGGTTGGGGTGCCACAAGCGTTCATGTTCACTTGCGCACAAAGGAACTGCGCACTGATCATGCGGCGTTGGGGTTGGGAAAGGGTTGGTTTGGGGTGCCAATGACGTCCGCGTTATCCGTGTTCACCTGCGTACGCAGGCACTGCACACTGATCATGTGGGGTACTGAAAGAGCAGAGTAGAGTGAACTTGCGTAGAAGCTAGTATATAGAATAGAAAAAGTCGGAGGAAAGTACACTGAAGACGTGCAAGGACGAGCAAAAGACCCGCGAGCACTGACAGACGAGCTGATTCTCGCGTGTACAGGTGAGGTCCTAAGCCAGAGGATTCGTCACTTTTGGCGTGGCAGGCGTAGGACATCGGGCACTTTTTCATCTGTGTGGTAGTCGCAGTACTTCAGGTGCATGACTTCGGACGCCTCAGCTTCATTTTTCCTAGCAGGTGCCACACTCTGGAACTGTGACGTTCAATGAATCTTTAAACGTCGATTTTTGAAGCCTCCTTGCGGCGCGGTGCAGATCTGATATTGCACGGGCAGCCTTCTCGTCACTTAGTGCGTGTCAGATGAAACTTTTGCTGTCCTTTGGCGCGTTGCTGATTTTAATTGACCTTCTGTGCCGATCTTGCGAGAGTTTCGGAGAGGTCCTGGCATGAAGATCTTGACCAAGATCTTGTACAGGTCCTGGGGTGCTTATATGCAAGCTCTTGTGGGATGCTGTTGAGAAGTTACTACCATACAGATCCTGCACGATCCTCTCTAGATGGTCCTTCTATGTGACAATCTTGCGAGATTCTCTTAGAGCGTCCTTCTTCGAAGATTTTGGTCAAGATCTCGCAGAGGTCTTTGTGGGAAGATTCTTTGGAGATGCTGGTGCCCCCCTCTAGAAAATATCCGTTTGGAGGTTTTTGTTGAGTGCTCCTTGTATGCAAGCTCTTGTGGGATGCTCTCTTAGCGGTCCTGGCATAAACACCCTTGGAGGATCTAACTGAAATTCTTGTACAAGTCCGTGTGTGAAGTTCTAAGCCAAGATCTTGCAGAAGTCCTTGTGAGAAGTTCTTGCGGAGATGCTGGCGCAATCCTCCTAGATGTCCTGCTATAAAGATCTTGAATATATCCCGTGAGAGGTGCTTGTATGCAAGCTCTGGTGGTATGCTCTTAGGAGGCTCTTGTTTCATCTTGTTTCAAGATCTTGTAAGATGCTCTACGATGTCCTTGTTAATTACATGATCTTGTGAGAGTTTGGAAGGGGCCCTGGTATGAAAATAATTGCATACAATGGCACTAGTCTCTGCAAATATCACTGGAATGATGGGTACCGTCCAACAAACACACGACAACCCATGGAGATCCATGGTGGTTTCACTTGGAAGTGGTGGATGTGCATGACCTTTCTCCATGTTAATGATTTTTCTGGAAGGTATGACCGTCATGCGGGCAGGCTGAGAAACCAAGTTCATATGGAGTGATATAGGTGGATGGCGGCCAACATCGAGGCCGCAAATAGCTGTAAATGGACGATTATGCACCCACAAAAATGGGTCGCTTAATATAATAACATAGGTCCCGCTATGTCTTGATCCATATGGATAGCAACCAGCATTGGCAACAACTTGGAGCTGAAAAATTAAGACTTGCAATGTAATTTTTGAATGCCAACGTCTTTTTGAACCAAGGCGCGGTCTGACAGGACAAATTTTGGGCTTGCTCTGCGAGCTGCTTGAACTCCAACAGCTGCATATCCAAGTGCATGAGGCACATCCTGGGCAAGGCATTCTGTAGGCCTGGTACAAGTAGGTTGCAAATAACCTCCAACCACGTAGATTTGTCCACTCCGGGGCCGTGACAACAATCCAAATAGATTCCCCACACTCACTGGGTTAATGGATGAGAAAATAAAAGTGTGTTACGTGCAAGCGAAGCAGCACACGATCATCTAGAACATGTTTTGACACATTGCAAGAAAACATAGAAAATAAAATGCCTACCAAGAGACTGAATGGTGAAATGCTTTTCTATTCTTTTTTGGGTTCCATGATGCAAATACAAAGTTTGTTGCAAACATGTCCAAAAAACATCTTGCTAAAATTGCAACCCAGCATCAGGTTGAAAATGAAAAGCCCACAGGGGATGAAGTAGTGCAAGAAGTCCGCTGGTCCTGTCGACAGGTTTCCTGCTGCTAGACTGGTTTAGGATCTTTGAGACTTGTCAAAATTATGACGCTATCACACTTTGAATGTATGACATGGTGCGTTCACACAAAGTGTGTTCATGTTTCATATGAAAGAATTTGCATAAATGCGTCTGTATACACTGATACCAAGATTTTGCGTGAGTGTGCATGAACCGTGTTGTAAAACGTATTGTGATCCATTGTATTGTCATTTATTGTATTGTATTGTATTTTATTGTATTGTATTGCATGGTAGTGTATGGTCTCGCCGCATTGCATCATTGCCTTAGGATGGATTGTATTGCATTGAGCTGTGTTGTATTGTCTTGTGTTGTAACTTCATTTGCGTTTCTCTCCCTCTCTTTATAAACCACCTCATTTTCTACATGTTGATGCCATACTTCTAAATGCCTAGCTTGATTCAGCTACATTCAAAATGTTTTAAAAACAACATTTTCTCAGTTCAACTACAACTGCAGGCCACTGAGCTGCTGAGGCGCCGGGTTCCAGATCGTATGGCAGTTCCCACCAGAGAAGGGATACAGATGTTGCCAAGAAAAGGCCCACCGCGTGCAAAGACTTGGCGAAGGCCATGCATTTCTCCATCTGCGGGGGCACCATGGCCCAGAAGGCTGCTATTACCGTCACGGCTAGGCAGCTGAAGATAACCTGAAACTGTTGACCCGTGGGCTGTTTAATTTGGTGGACCAATTTATTCCTGGCGAAGGTCCCTAAGTTTTAACAAAACTTCTTCCCGCCCACACACACACACATACGGACACACGTACACACACGCACACACACAAATACACACCTACACGCCCACCCACCGACACAAACAGTGAGCTTGCCAGCTCTCTGGGCCTCTGCGGGCCCGACCACTATGGCGAGCTTGCCGGCTCTGGCTCTGGCCCGTATGGAGCCGACCCTTATGCCAGATAGAATGCCAGACTGAGTAGATTGGCAGGTGTATGTCGGAAAGTCTAACATAGAATGCTGGAGAGAATGCCAGATAAAATGTCAGAAGCTATGTCAGATAGAAGGTCAGTACGGCAGAAAAAGTGTGAAATAGAATGCCCAATAGAATGTCAGAAAGAATGTCAGGTAGAATGCCAGATAAACTTCCAGAAAGAAAAACCAGGAAAAATTCCAGAATAATGTCGATTAGAACGCCAAATTGAGTGGCAAATGAAATGCCAGATTGCCAGATAATATGCAAAATAAAATGTCAGAATATATGCCAAATAAAATGTTAGCTTGTATGTCAAATATATACATGGAAATAGGATGCCAGATAGAATGTCAGAAAGAATGCCGGATAGAATGCCATCGAATGCCAAATAACATGTCAACATTATGTCGGAAAGAGTCCCAGATAGAATGCTAGAATATATGCCAGTTAGAATGCCAGATAGAATGGCAGAGAAGAACCCCCGTTGAAATTACAGGGTCCAGGTCGTGAAGGACAGTTTGTAGGCACATTACAGAATTCACAACCTAGGTGATCTACAAAAAGAAATCCACAACCTCAGTTGAACCTCTACAAAAAACAATGCCAACCCAGATTCAGTCTCTACAAAAAGAACCTGATTTTCTTATCCAACCCCCTTGATCTGCCTTGGTCACTGCTCTTGTTGGGTTGGCTTAAAAAGTCTGAACGTTTTGTAGTGGACCAAAACCACCTCCTTTCAATGCCATCTTCTTTTTGTAGCTGGGTACGACCTCGAAATGTAGCATGTTCCTGGATTGCTGGCGTTTAAAGTGGGAATCCCACCAGTTGAAAAATAAGGCCTGCCTAACCCTATCCATCCTAAGCTATCACTCCCAATGTGTGTTTAAATGCAGCATTTTGCCTTTTTCAAAGCATAGTGACTGGGCCATATTTGGAATGTGCATTTTTGTAGAAATGTTTTGGTCGCTTAGGGAGACCTGACCATCCAAAATGTGGGCAATTTTCTGCTTCACCTTCTGAGGATTTTGGGCTTCTATAGATTTTGTTTTTGGGAATTGGATGATGGATTTGAACGGGTTACAGTTGATGCAGCCTCTGGCCTTTTATAGCAAAGAATTGCTGGGAACACATTTTTGCACATAGCAGTGTTTTGGTAGCTTAGGCCTCGCCATTCAATATTCAGATTGAGGCTTTTTCCTTCCTTGGCCTTCTGAGGATGGGAAACTGGCCCCTCAGCATTCCAAAGCCGCAGAAGAGGGATGCAGCTGTGACTGCGGTGACTTCACTGAAGCTCTGGGGTTTGCAAAGTTGTGGAAGGGAGTTTGTTCGTCAAATTTCACCATGGTTGTACATTGTGTATTTTTTGGCAGCTGGAGATTGTTCTGCATTCGTGAGTGGTTGTGAGTGGATGTGAGTGGATGTGAGTGGTTGGCGCTTTCTCTGGAGGTGAGAGGTCTGGGAAGGTTCCTTGGATTGGGATGGCCTTCGGGTTGGGGCTTCTAGGGAATTCTTTTTTTGGAATGTGGTGATCAATTAGATGCAGCCTCTGGGCCGCTCGCATTTTTGTAGCCTGGGAGGGCTGGGAACACATTTTTGTAGCTGTGTTTTGGTAGCTTAGGCCTCGCCATTCTTGTCCAAAACCCAAAAGCAACAAGTTAGAATCCTCAAAAAAGGAACCACCCCAACATGGGTACGCTACGATTGGGTCTCTTACCCATTTTTTCTGCCATCTAGGTTAAGTTTCCGATTTGATCACAACCAATTCGTGCTGGCGGTTTCGGATTCGACGCTGGTGGTTTTCAGCCAGAGATTCAACATCTTACAATGCAGTGGAAACCTCGTCGACACCTTCAATGAAACTCAGGGGGGCTGGGAAAGTTCTGCGGGTTGAAACCTGAAGAGATTTTACCTTAAACTCGACCATTTTGCACTTTTTGTAGCACCCTGCGGCTGGGAACACGTTGTGTAGCGATGTTTGGTGGGTGATGTAGATGTTAGATTACAGCCTTGCTGTGTAAGGTGGAGCTTTCCAATTTTTCACAACAGGAAATGTGAACCAATAAGGCTCGGAAAAAAGTCTGAACACTTTGAAATTGACCCCTTTTATCCGGTTCAAACTTGATGCTTGTTTGAAAAGAATACTCACCTTCCTGGGTCTACCCTGTTCGCTGCTTGGCTTTCTCAGAATGGGAAGCTGGCTCAGCGTTCTGAAGCTACAGAACGGGAACCAGTTTCTGCTACTGATGCTTTGGATTTTGAGGTCATGGCTAACGCAGAAGTGAAGAATTGATAGCGGCTTGCCGCATTTGCGTTTTTCTGTCCAGGGGGTTCTGCAAAGATTGAAAAATACAATATAGGAAGATGAAGAAAGATGAGTAAGGATGACTTAGGATGAATCAGGATGAAAAAGGTACATTTCTGATTTTCTTTTGCTGATCTTTTGGTGGTTTGGGAGCCAGGCTTGGCTCCTTGGGACAAATTGTCCCTTTCCTAGCCATCATCACGTTGTATCTGATGTGAGGTTCTGATGTATAGACCACTCGTGGAACAAAAGGGTTGGTCCGGATCTGGCAGAAAATCTTCACAGAATGATCATTTTAAGAATTGTTTTATAAGAACAAATCAGGCCTTCAAACTGCAATATATTTCGACACGGTTTCTGAATCCAAGCGCCAAACCTACCAATGAGATCTTCAGATATCTGCTGCACTTTTGCCCGACACGACGTCTCTATCATCATGTCGCTGCATTGTAGTCTGGCACGACGTCATGTCTGCTACAAATAGCGTGCTCGACCTTGGGGACGTCCCTCAAACTCGATCCAAAACTATCAAAATTTACATTCTACAGAAAGAAAGTGGGATTTAACACCAAGGTCAACAAAGGCACCTTTTGCTACAAATAGCTGTGCCCACACCATGGGTCACAAACAATTCGCATGGAATATGCGTTTTGTACAGGCCTAGCTTTTCGCAGTGGAAATTTCAACGGTGATAGATTTTTGTCAGATAGAATGTCAATACGCCAGATAAAATGCGAAATAGGATGCCAGATAGAAAGCCAGAAAGAATGTTAAATAGAATGCCAGAAAAACTCTAGAAAGAACTGCAAAATAGAAGGTTAAATAAAATGCCAGAGTATATGTCCGATAAAATGCGAAATAGAATGCCAAATAAAATGTCAGAAAGAATGCAAGATAGACTGCCAGATAGAATGCCAAAACGTTGCCAGATAAATTGTGAGAATATATATATAATATATATATATATATTATATTATGTCAGATAAAACGCCCGGATATATGTCAGATAGAGTGTCAGAATACAGATCAGGTAGAATGGCAGATGAAATGTCAGAATATGAATATACGTCAGATAGAATGTCAGAAAAGAGATCAGGTGGCAGATAAATGCAAATAAAATGTCTGAATTCATGTCAGATAGAATGTGACCATATACGTCACCAAATAAACTGTCAGAGTATACGTCAGAAAAAATGGTGAGAATGTATAGCAGAGCAAATGCTGCGGTGGGGCTCCATCGAAGATTTTTTTAAGGGAGAAATCTTCGAATTCGAAGTGATCTCAAGTTTCTAGCTGTTCATCAAGGATTGGCACCAAGAGCACCGGAAGCATCCACTTTGAATTCCCTTGATGCGGCTAGTTGATCTATTTGGACTTGTGCCGGCCTTGAAAACACAGTGCCGGCCATACTTGGGGTACATCGCGTAGCGCCAAAGCAAGCTGGTCAGCAGTCCAAGGAGGAAAGGAATCAATAAAACTTTGGCGCATGAATAGCCTTGCCGTCGGGCATGAGGTGTTGCAGGCATCAGGCAGAACTTTTCCATGGTGGTGCCCAAATACGCCTCGTAAACACACCAAAGCCTACCTTGGATTTGCTCGTGTGTGTGTGTCTGTGTGTATGTGTGTGTGTAGGCTTGCTCTGCCACAGCCTGGGTTCATCAAAACTTGGATTTGCCCAGAATGAGTGTGTGTGTGTGTGTCTGTGCGTGCATGGTCTTGCTCAGTAGGCCATTCAAAAACAACAATAATCCCCAAAGAACTCCAAATGGTGGATTAACTTACATGGGTAAAAGAAGCCATCCATCAAACTCCAAGCTGCTGTAGATGGAAATTTTCGAGTTGGGAATCACCAAAATGTGCGAAGCTCGCTGCAAGGCTTGAGCAAAGGGATTCATCAAGGGAGCAACCTCAAAACGGCCCGGGCTGTCTACTTGGTGGTTGATCCACAGCACTGAGAAATATGCTCGTTGTGGGGAACCATCATTGCGTTTCTATGGTTGGACCGCTTGAAAACACCCGTGGGGTCCAACTAAGGTCAAAATTGAAGAATGGCAGTCCTCTCATGGCTAACTAACATTAACAAACTGCATTTGATTGGCCAATCGCAGCAAACAAATGCGAACGCTAACCTATCATGGCATTCACGTCACGCCTACCTAACATTACCTAACTGAGGTTGATGGGTAAATCATGGCAAACTGATGCAACAACCCTGAACAAAAAAACAAGAGACGTTCAGGAACACCTCCAGGTCCAAGTTCTGAGGGTTGGCCAATAAACCTCAGATTGAACAAAGCCATACAAAGCCACATTGGGTAAGGCCTGAGAACCGCAAACTGTGTTTTTTTTGACGCGTTGATTCCCTTTTTCTTAGCCTATGGGTTTCCGCTGGACACACAAACTAATTAAACATAATTAAACCATATTCAGCCTATGCATGCAAAATCATGCAAAAAGGAAGGTTTTTCCCCCAGATAGTGAGCGATGGGGATTCTTACTTCTCTATATAGGGGATCCTGATCGCTAAAAATTGCCGCTGCAGCCTCTTTGTCTCCCAGTCTTGTCCCCCTTCATGATCGCCACCTTCGCTGCCGCTGCTGTCCTGACTCCCAGCCTTGTCTACCTGCATGATCGCCACCGTCTCCAGCCTTGTCTCCCTATGATCGACACCTTCGCTGCCGTTGCTGCCTTGTCTCCCAGTCTTGTCTCCCTGCTCTCCATGTCTTGTCTGTGAACTTGTAAACTGACGAAAAAACATTGCTATCTGGGGTCTATGCCGGTGAAATTTGACAGCGTACTGAATCAATAAATACAAACTCGTATAAACTCGCGTTTTTTGCAAAACATTTTTTGCAAAACATAAACTAAACCTTCAGCAATGATATGGCCACCCCTCTTGATTCTTGTCTGTGCGAAATAGGAACCAGTTGTTCTTTTCCGAAACAACACTCTTTCATGGTCGCACGTCGGCTTGGCAAAGCGAAACGGGCCTACAGAACAATTTTTCCAAAATTCGGCAAAAGCACCATTGCCCTTGACAAAACCTGCAGGGTGGGTTCGAGCATTTTTGAAGCGTTTGTTTAAGCAGTTTGGGGTCAAGGAAAGAGCAACTGGCGTAAGTCTACGGGACGGAGTATAGTACCTCCAATCTGTTTGCATGCTCATGAGCACATGTCAATCTCGTTTTCTTCGGAAGCCCATCCAAAAAGAGGGTGCCCCCAGGCCCATCCAGGCCCTAAATCATTCCAAATCCACTGGCTAAGAATCAATCGGACGGACATGAAAATTATGAAAAACTGCAACAAAACATGTGCCCCACAAACACAGGCACACTTCAAGTTTCAAGACCCAGAAACAGCAATAGAGATTCGTGAGCCCGTGGCCTCCGGGCCAAGCTGATCTCACACCATTGCCGAACTCAAAGATCCCTTCCTCAGCCCGGGTGGCTATGGATGGTGCCCCACAATGAACTAAATTCGTTTATATAGTTATCTGAACGGACAGATTTACGCATGCAGAACCAACATATACCTGGGGTCATCACATTGTCGGCCAGGATCACAACTATATGATCTTAGACAAATAACGCACCTGTTTGCAGGGGATGCCAGTGGGGCTGGCAGGCCTGCAAATTTTTGAAAAAAAACTTTTGCAATCGATTATGGGGCTCTGGACCTGGATTATGGGTCTTCCACATGTGGTTTCATGGACCTTTTTCTTTACATAAATCAACCTAAATCAACCCTTCCTTTGAAAGGTTTTGATGTTAATACAGGTAGCCTGCTAAGATTGCTAAGATATGACCATGCCGACAACTAAGATTCCTTCGACCAATGAGATCATTGGCCCGCAATTCTTATTTAACCAATTGGGACCCTTTAGCCCTTTAGCCGCTAATTGGGAACCATGTTCTTTCAAACCCTTTTCCAATTCTATTGACGCAAAAGGATGTCCAGTCCAAATTTCGAAACAACATCATTCCTAAATCGAAATTCTGTTCAATGGGATCCCAGATCAAACAACTTTAAAGTGATTGCATTTTACATATTCAGGATCTAATTGGGATTAACTGGATATATGGAGGCAGCAGCGACCGAAAATGGTACCAGACACATGCCTTTTGAACTATAGTAAAGGTATAGAGCCAACAAATCAAGATAGTAACAATCCCCAAAAAACTCAAATCTGTCAAAGGTTCAATTTTGTTAGGATCTAAACCTTAAATTTTTCAGCAACTTATTTTACAGACTTTGTGGACCTTTTTTCCGTTGCGGACGATTATGGGGCATGAGACGTCCTGAGATCTGCTGATTTTTTTTTTTTCGGCGGAACTTTTGGGGGCCTGTGCCCCTTGATCGGTTGCATTTGTTTTTTTTACGGACTTTGTCCGTCGGCGGAACTCCACTACACAAATTATGCACCTGACATCTGCTGATTTTTTTTTTCGGCGGAACTCAACATCACAAAATGTGTAGTGGACTTCTGCTGATTCAATGGTTTTCCCTAGGATTTCTGCTGTTTTTTTTTTTCCGGCGGAACTCAACATCACAAAATGTGCGCCTGAGTTCTGCTGATTTGTATGGATTTTCGGCGGAAGTTCATAAGTTTAGTAACAGAGCGTCCCTGCAGCATTTTCTCTCACTGGCTTGTTACTGACCCAGCTGCAATGGATGCAATGGAAGAGGATTGGAGTGAGCCTGAATTTCAGGACACTGAATTCAAAGTATGCCCCGTTTAATTGATGGACTCTAGGTCCTCTAACATATATTCTCAAGTTTTTTGGGAATTAAATCTTGTATGGGAAATATCACCCTGCCACATATATATATAATATAAATATCATACATATATACATATATGTGTTTCTATCCAGGTATGTACACACCGACACATAAAAGACATATGTGTATATGTAAATATATATATATATATATATGTTTGTAGGTCTGACATACGTACATATATATATATGTATCTATGTGAATATATAACTTATGAGTATACATATTTCATCGGATTCAATATGAATTCGACACACACACACATATATATATACAACTGTCTATATCTATCTATCACCCTGAACCACCTCTTGGTGTGTGTGTGTCTGCGGAGATGGGAATGCTGTGTTATTCTCTATTATCTTAAATATATTTTAATCAGTTATATTTAGTATGAAGGAAGTATATGTTGGTATTATATCACATGACATATATATATATATATATCACATGATCTAAATACAAATACACAAACACATATATATTATATAGTTATATAATCATATACGTGTACCTATATACATATATATAAATATATTTATACATAGCTATAATTTCGTATGGGTATAATATGGGGCTCAAAGGATCCAAATTGATGTCCCCAAATCAAAATCCCAAGCCCCATAATTGACTGCAAAAGTTTAAAACAAAAATTGAACAAAGTTGCGAGATATTGGTGTCGCGCTGGTTTGCTAAAGTTGTTACAGGAGCCCTTCAGGAACATGACAAGGAACGGTCTGCGAAGTCTAAGCGATTGTCACCCGGGAAGAAGCTGTTGCAGTTACAATATGTTACAATATGTTACAATCCTATATAAGGACGGGCCTGTGGATCATGTATTGGTACGGTGTCTCGTTAGATGCGAGGTTTTTTCCATTCACACGACCGGGATCAATAAGGACAATCCCATTGGCCCATTTCTTTGTATGTATCTTGACTAAAAGCGCCAATGGGTCATGACGAAAACTTCCAAATCCGGGCCTGTCGACTTCTGTGTTTGCTTGTGGTGTGCAACTCCAATACTTGGTACTCATTCTGGGGACTTCTGCCATTTTGTGCTTGTTCTTCACTTCTGTCATTTCAATAAAACATATAAAACCAGGGGCGGAATCTCAAAACAGAAGATTCTTAGAATCTTACATTCCAAAAGTCCCCAAGTGACCCCAACTCAGCGGAATTTCCAGCCTAGCTTTGCTTTCAAGCCCTGTCCGGCCTTCATGCGTGGCTGCTCGCTTGCTTGGAACTCGGGCGTCGCTTTGCCGCAACCAGACAGTTTTTCTCTTTGCTAGTCAAGCTATGAAAGGATGTTTGGCAGTTTGGCAAGTATCCTGGTATAGATTATATACGCGGAACTTGCAGGAACCAGACTCCGTTTCTAACCTGGAATAGAAGCCCTCCTCGGCGTCCTCTGTTAGCCTTACCCACTTACGTATATCGTGTAAAAATCTATCCTGGCCACGCAATGAAATGATGAAAATTCAACGACATTCAACTTCATCATACAGCATCTGAAGACTGACATTAACCGAGCCCCGAAAGAAACCTCGTCTCATTCTAGGCATGATGGTCACAGAAATCAGCCAGCAGCCCTGGAGGCCAAGCTTCAGCCCAGGCATGTGAGATGAATACCTGGCATGGAAGACCTTGAGGATGTAACCACAAGGCATAGCTCATCCCTCCAGCTGCCAACGTCTTCGGCTTTACAAAATACCTGGGACATCCCCAATCAGATCAGTGTTGAAATGTTGGCTAATGCTTTCCACCTGTTTCAAAACATCCCAAGCAATCAAAAGGCGTAAGAAAAGCTTGAATATCTGAAACCACCTGCCAGGTAATCAAACCGGAAAAACATCCAAAATGAAGAGGGGAAACTGCCTTGTACATGTTTAAAGCGTGAAAGCGCCCACCGTGCTTGTGCACTGCCGGAATACTCATTAACCTGGTAGAGATTTGGCCCATGACGGCTGCACTCATGTAACGGATCTGGATTGCTTTCCTCAGATTTGGAAAAGGCGCGGCGCGGCGAAATCTCTCTCTCTCTCTCTCTCCACATGGTTTTGCCCAAACATGGCGCACTCCTTACAACTTAATGAACACTGGATGGAAAATAAACACATTCTTGATCTTCTGGACATGTTTGGGCCAACACAAGTCAACTCATTCCCTTTGGCCCCAACAAAAGTGTGCCAGGTTTCACTCTGCAAGATCTCTCCCACCAGCCAGGCCGCGCGCACGTCTTCCACAAATTGGAAGAATTCGTTGAAGGTCAGGCACCAATGATCTGCTGGAACCCGAAGATGAAGCTCCATAGCCGGCAGCAATGACATCCATCTTCATGGTAAAAACACCACTGATGTCGTCAAAGTCGGATAGGTCGGTCAAAGTGGTAGAGTCTCCAATGTCTTGGAAGTCTTTAAGGGTAATCCAATCTTTGCCCAAACCTTTTTCCATCATTTTCCTATGCTTTGTTTGGGTTTGCCTTTTTGCCTCTGCACATTGCTCTGCTTGTTGACCTGTTGAAGCTCCATGTGTGCTTCCCTGCAATATCCAACTGAAGGATCAAGGGCGCAAAAGGCAATATCAGGTGAAAAAGTCATGCAAGTCACGTGGGATCATCATTCCATGTGTCAAAATACAACAGATTTCAGACCACCTGCAAGTCTAGCGGCACCCATTTCAACAGTGCCGTGGCTGAAGCAGCTGCTGCTGCGGAACAAAGCCGGTGGCAACTGACTTTCCTCCCGAAGACTTTCACAAGCGTAGACAGAGAAAAAAGCAATGAACATTTTCATCATGAATTTTGGCCACGCTTCGGTTTTTTTCGTCTATTTTCCATTCTGTTGCTGGATCGTCTTCTAGTGCCGGAGGACTGGGCAAATGCCAAAATCTTGACCTACGTTCCTACGTTGAATTCGCCTGCGTCATCCGCTCATGATATTGCCATAGCTGACACGTCTTTGCCCACATCACGCACCAGTATTTAAAACGTGGGCAACAGGCATGCCTTTAAAAAACTGAGGCGGAACATGATTGAAACTTGGAATGTGTTTAACTCGGTTCCCTTCTTCAGGTTTAACTTTTCTGGTTGTAGCCTCTATACAGCACGTCGTTTAGCACAACGCACTCTTGCTGCCAACCCCCTGTTTTCACCCCATAGGCTGTTGGACAAGAAAGAAAACAACCCATTAATTTGAAACCAGCGCCAGTCAGATTTCTTGCAGTTGCATAATTTTGACACCCACCAGCTTTTTAAACGAAAATGAACACCTGTAGCTTATCTCTACACCTTCATCCATCAATTTGCCAAAAATCAGTTTTTTTTTTAAATGGATGGATGGGTGCATCAATTTGGATGTGAATCCTAGGAGTCCTAACCACGTGGCAAAGCCAAAACCATAAAATGACAGGTATCTTTCAATCACCAATTGGAGGATATTGGAGGCTTATAGCCTTGGCTTACACTATTTTGTTTGAACATCGAAGGGTTAGCCCAAGGCATTGTTGTCCATCATGATTCAACTGGTGCTCTCCCCTGATGTAAAGAACATCCTTATTATTGAGACATCCCTGTCTATACTCTCTGGTCATCAAACTGGAAAAATCTCCATTTGCAAATTATGTTCTACCGCTGTTTTTCAATGTTCAACTGTCACGTCATTTTCTTCAACCCGCCGCCTCGTTCCCAATGGTTATTCCTTGGCAGGCATCATGCACGTGCTGCACCGCCTTCCTCGCTTTCGCTACTGCTGCCCTGCGAAGATTCTTGGCCGTCACTGTAGCCATCCTTGCTACGCTTGGTGAAGCTTCGAGCGGCGAGGAAAAGGCGTCGCATGTTGCTGTAGGGACCATATCCTCGGCGATGGGACACTGGGGATGACCTCGAAAACAACGGCTGACAAGCATGACTGACAAAAGGAGTCGTGAGAATCATTCATTCTTCATGAATGAATGAATGAAAGAAGCACTGACTGAATGAGTGAAAAATGAAAGAATGAGTGAGTCAGTCGCATGATTGAGTCGAAGGAACGGATGATGGTTTACACATCTTTGAACAAAACTGAGCTCTCTATATACAGTCTATGCAAACTCATCCTCCGAAAGCGGTCCAACCATAATGCGGTGAAAAGAAATGCGTCATCCAAACCGAGCTGTCGCTTTTTCCGACATCTTTTTCCGACCGTGACATGTGTCCGTATACCTCGGAAGGTTGCTAACTAGCATCCCTTTCCTATAGGGAGATGTTAAGCTTGCAGAGATGATGACTTTGACATTGAAAGCGACAGTTAAAAATATACAAACATGTCAAAACTACCTGGATGCGCATCTCCATTGGTACTGTAAGTTGGTATAAAGATGAAACCATCATAGCCGGGTCAAATGTGAGTTATATATATCCCGGTTAGAAATGGGGTATTGACAACCTACTACTTGGGACACACCCCAATACTGAGAACCACCTACAAGAACTTTGGGTTTAAGGGACAGTAATTTAGGCTATTTGTACATGCAATGGAGAATTACCACCAAGAACGTGTGTATAGTGGAACAACAAAATTGCCCCCCCGAAATGATTCTCTTTTTTGACTGGCCACTACAGTTATGGCGTATGAACAGTTATAAATGTTAAAAATCAATCATAACCTTATTTATGGAATGATCATCCCATCTATAACCATTTATAAGCGGTAAAGGGCTTTAACATGCTTTAACTGTAAGGAAATCAACCAGCACAATGGCGAACCGCTCGAACACTAGACTTCTTTTCGGACGTGAACCAAGCATCGGCAACTCAATCTCCTGGAAGCAATGAAGCCACTGGCCACGCTGAAAAGAGCAAAGAAGGGCGGTGAAAACGTCTCGAAAATACCTGGCAATGGAAATCCACTGGAAAGAAACTGCACAGCACACAATTTGAAACAACAATGACTGGGTGAAACCTTTCATAAAGGTGGTCCGTGGTTTTCGACGTGACTGTTCAAAAAAAGAATCGTTTTCAAGAAGTGCTTGATGATGTTTGCTGGCTTCAACCTCCTTTAGAAAACAATATCCAACTGGTTGATGTTTCAAGTCTGTTCATCCCACAAAGTGCGCTTAACCTCACCATGCTCCCACCATGGCCAGGTGCAGGTGACCAGGGATGGATAGTGTGGAGGAGTATTGACCATCCGTTGGATCATGGACAAGGTTGTGAGTTCCTCCCAGCCCTGACACAGCGCCACGACGTAAGGCAGCACCACACTAGCCACGGACGACATATACCAGCTGTGAAGCGTGCCACGTGTCCAGTCAGGCCCCTGGTGGCTGCATCGAAGCCACAGAGGCATAGCAAAAGCCACCAGAAAGCAGGAGACCACACCTGGCCGTGCAGAAGCATCATGGTTTTTGGGTTTTTGCTGGCAAAAACTCAACATCACCATACATCACCTGACCCGAAAAAAGATGGAAACAATCACATGTTGCAAGAAAAACATGTCAAATTACTTTACTTCGTGTGATCCCCACCATGACATTTATACATTTTCTTACTGGCAAATCTTCTGGCATTCTATCTGACATATCTTCTGACATTCTATTTGACATTCTATCTGGCATATCTTCTGGCATGTGATCTGGCATATCTTCTGGCATATCTTCTGGCATTCTATCTGGCAAATCTTCTGGCATTCTATCTGGCATATCTTCTGGCACTCTATCTGGCATATCTTCTGGCACTCTATCTGACATATCTTCTGGCATTCTATCTGGCATATCTTCTGGCATATTTTCTGACATATCTTCTGGCATTCTATCTGACATATCTTCTGGCATATATTCTGACATATCTTCTGGCATATCTTCTGGCATATCTTCTGGCATATCTTCTGACATATCTATCTGGCATATCTTCTGGCATTCTATCTGGCATATCTTCTGGCAAATCTTCTGGCATTCTATCTGGAATTCTATCTGGCATATCTTCTGGCATATAATCTGGCATTCTATCTGGCATTCTATCTGGCATATCTTCTGGCATATATTTTGACATATCTTCTGGCATTCTATCTGGCATTCTATTTGGCATTCTATCTGGCATATCTTCTGGCATATCTTCTGACATTCTTTCTGACATTCTTTCTAACTTTCTTCTGCACATTCTTTGTCCCATATCTTCCTACATGAGGTCCGGCAGGGAACACTTGGCATGGATACCCGCGGTTGAGGTCCGGCAGGGAACACTTGGCATGGATACTCGCAGATGAGGTCCGGCAGGGAACACTGGGCGTGGCTGGTCGTGGTTGAGGTCCGGCAGGGAACACTGGGCGTGGCTGGTCGTGGTTGAGGTCCGGCAGGGAACACTGGGCGTGGATGGTCGTGGTTGAGGTCCGGCAGCGAACACTGTGGATCGCGGATCGCAGTTGAGCAAGGACGACGAGGACGACGAGGACGACGAGGAGGACGAGGAGGAGGAGAGGAGGAGGAGGAGCAGGAGGAGGAGCAGGAGGAGGAGCAGGAGGAGGAGCAGGAGGAGGCAACTGACATAAAATCTAACAACCCTCACCTGGCAGGTGGGGAAAAAGAACACGTAAAACTAGAGGGTTTCATTGGGGATTTCATGGGATTGTATTCTTGATTCGTGTTGCCCAAGCTGGCTATAACACAAGCCAAACCATGCTAACAAGAATTATCAGCCAAGCTGAATGCTGGGGGCCAAGGTGCTCAGAATGTTCAATCGTTGCCAAATGGTCGTTCGCAAAATTCCATATGGATCAAAGCGTGTGGCAGCGTCAAGGCCGCACAGCAACCAGAGTGAAATGCCGATGGCGACCTGCGCAGTGGCAATGTTTTTTCAGGTGGCCAAAGGTGTGATTCTGGTGAATGATGCTGTTAATGATGGTTGACGATCATTGATGATTGATAACGTCTCATGATGGTTCATACTTGCATATCATATCATCTGCTGGTTTCAACCAAGCCCAAACAAGTTGGTCAAAAATGCGGCTCTTCATCCCAAACACGCTTGAAAACAACCCCGAAGCCTCCGCCAAACCTGCCTCCGGAACCCGCCAAAAGACCGTGAATTCCAGGTTTCCCAAAATAACCAACTGGGGGGTGCAATCACCTGGAACCCACCAACAAAACCTATTACCCTCTGGTTATGACTAACATAGCTATTGAAAATGGCCATAGAAATAGTGGATTTACCCATTAAGAATTGTGATTTTCCATAGTTATGTTAGTTTGCCAAAGGGTATTGCCATATTGGGTATACATCCATTCATCCGCTCTTTTCCACCATTTTTTTGCGCCTTCCATCTGACGTTCAGGATGCCAGCCCCTCGGATATCTTCGCCGGAATCATAGGCCCGTCGCAAACTGGAGGTGAAGGCTCCAGACAACATCAAGACCCGCACCTTGGAAAAATAAAAGCTGTGCGATAAAAAGTGATCGACAAAATGAGAAAGTCATTCTGGAGTAGATAGAATATGAGAATACGGGCATATCAAAGAAAAATCTCTCACACAATTGGGCATATGTTTGAACATCCCATATTATCCTCAGTTTCTATTTGCTCCATGATGTCAAGATAAAACCGTGCAAACACGTGAATTAAATAACCAACAATTGGATCGGCGCACATTTTGGATTGAACCGTCAAGACATGTGGACATCTTTAGGCTAAGCAGCAAGATGTTGAACTTACCAACGAACAGCAACGATGATTTAATTTGCAACCATTGAGGAGTTCATCGCGCCAGAACGTTATATTTTTTGATTCCGGTGCCATTCAAGTAAAGATTCAGCCGGCGGGTTGTCCGTCCAAGGGTTTTTATTTGAGAAAACATCATTTCAGCAGCAAATCCAGGGCACGTTGATATCCACATCATGCTCGAAACCGGCAATGGCATGGCGAATGCGCTCTTCATCAAACCTGTTGGTGCATTGGGCCTCCTGCACCTTGGCACCGATTCAAAGGGAGAATTATCACCAACATGCAGGCCGCAGCGTTATGCTAAAAAAAACCAATGAAGCATAACGGATGACACTGATGTAGGTCCATGTAGGTGGATGGTGACCAGCATGGACCTAACAACAGAAAACAACTTGCACTTGACAAGCGGTACAAAATATGGGGGTTCTTAAAATGGGGACTCCCCCCAAAAAAACTAATAGGTTTCAATACTAAAACGGTCTAATGACTTGGATGATTTTTTGGCTACCTGCACTTTCGGAAACCTCTGATTTCAGTTTCAACAGAAGTCGACTGGACCAAGGCGCAGTCTGACAGGACAAATGTTGGGCTTGCTCTGCCAGTTGCTTGAACTCCAACAACTCCATATCCAAGTGCATGAGACACATCCTGAGGTGTAGCCAAGTTCTTGGATCACGCTTAAATAGTAGTAAAACATTCCATCCAGAACATGATGTTTCCACCAAATAGTAATGCTCCTTAAAAAGTATAGAGCATTCAATCTGGGATGGTGGTTCGGTGATGTTTTCCACATAATTTTCCAGGTTTCCACCTTTTGTCTTTTTGGGGTTTGCTATCTATTTGAAACAACAGCCGCACAGATTTCCACAAAAACATCCTGCCGAAATTGCGACCCAGCAGCATATTGAAAAGGAGGAGCGCACAGGGGATGAAGTAGTGCAAGAAGGCTGCTGATCCTATGGCCGGATTTCATGCTGCTCAACTCGTTGGGTGAGGACTTACCATACCACACTTTGTATGCCATGGTGCGTTCACAGAAACTGGGTGTTTCTGTTTCATACACCTGCTTTAGCACAAATGCATTCGTCCAAATCTGTGTGTGCACATGTATACTGTGACGATTGTGACTTCATGTATTTGTTCCTTCGTCTCTCTTGCTGTATGATGTGTCTCTTTTAGGTGATCTTAACATCACTTGCGCATACTGCCTGCACAATTTCTTTTGCTTGTGCCTCATGTTTAAATGTCACGGTACATCTACAATAAACAACACAAACACCGAATAGTGGTCCAAATGTAATCGACCAAAAACTGAACTCCATGCGAGGTGCCGGATGCATAATCGTAAGGCGACATCCACCAGGGAAGGCATACAGATGTTGCTATGAAAATACCCAGCGCATGCAAAGACTTGACGAAGGCCATGCATTTTTGCATTTGCGGGGGCACCACGCCCCATAAAGAGGCGATGACCGTGACAGCCAGACAGCTGAAGATCACCTGGATGAATGTTGACCCCTGGGCTGATATGGCTGATTAGTTGGGGGGGTGGTACATCATTGGTGTACCAGTTTGCTCGCAGATTAGCACTAGAAACCGCCCCCATTGATCACCCTTCCGGGATTGATATCAGCTTAGCCCACCTGGAAAACATGGCCCGGGCCATACTTGGGGTATATCACGTAGCGCCAGAGCAAGCTGGTCAGCAGTCCCAGGAGGAAAGGAATCGATAAGACTTTGGCGCATGAATAGCCTTGCCGTCGGACAAGAGGTGTTGCAGGCATGAGGCAAACCTTTTCTTCCATGGTGGTGCCCAAATACGCCTCGTACACACACCAAAGCCTACCTTGGACTTGCTCAAAGAGCTATTAAAAAAGCAAAACAACCACCCAATAGATTACCCAAATATCCGAATAATGAATTTACACATGGAAAAAGAACCATCCATCCATCCATCAAAATCCAAGCTGCTGTAGATGGAAATTTTGGAGTTGGGAATCACCAAAATGTGCGAAGCTCGCTGCAAGGCTTGAGCAAAGGGATTCATCAGAATGTCGACCTCACAGCTGCCAGCTTGGTTGGTGATTCCAAAACCCTGAGGTAAATATGTCAGTGGGGCCCCCATATACAGAAAAAAATGCTGAAATAAAAACAACTTCGAATGATTCCCACCACCTGTCATTTTTATTCTGGCATTTTGACGAGCATTTTTGACAGTCTATCTGACATTTAGTTTATATGACATTCTATCCGGCATTCAGTCTGACATTCTGACTGACAACTCTCTGACATTTTATGTGTTTGATCTCGCATTTGATCGGATAGCCTACCTGACATATTATCCGACATTCCATCCGACACTTCATCTGGCAGTCTATCTGATATAATCATATATATCTTCTGACATTTTATCTGGGGTTCTATTGGCAAATTTTTCTGGCATCCTATCTAACATTTGACCCCCAGCCTTTTTGCTTTCTATCGGACACATACTCCGACATTTTATCAGGCATTTGTTTTCGCGTTCTATCTGACATTTTATCAGGCATAGCGTTCGGACCCGGCAAAGCCCAAAGAACCCGCGAGCTCGGGAGAGTGTTCTGCAAGCTTGCTGTAGCGGCCAGTAAGCGCAGAGAAGGGGGAGTGGAGGTCGAAGAAGAAGAAGGAGCAAGCTGACATAAGAATATAATGAATATATATAATATATAATATACATTTACAATCATCATGAAATCTAGAAACCCTCACCATCCGTCACCTGGCAGGTAGGATTGGCAAAATCGATGCTGAAAAGCCCTGAGCAAATGCAAGAGACGTTGAGGAAGACTTCCAGGTCCAAGTTTTGCGGGTTGGCCAATAAACCTCATGTTGGAACAAAGTCGCTTTGGCTATGGCATGGTATGGCTGGAGGGCCAGGTTGCATGCTGGTTTCCGGAATAGAGGTTTCCGTGTGGGAAAAGGATAAAACGGAAACACCAATGTATTACGATTATTGAGAATACACTGGAAGCCTTGGCAAAACGAAATGGGAATCCAACCGTGGCATGGTAACGCCATTCTTTTCTGTGTAGTAAAGCGGATGGAAGTTCAGATGGATCTTTGCAAACAGCGTTTTGAACACGGGCTTTGCCACTCGTCCAGCTCCCTTTCATGAAGCAAAATGTACCCCCCAAAAAAATCTTGTGATCCAGAACCGCATTTTCCATCATGGTTCCGACATTTTTTCCTTTCCAAGTTTTTCATTTAAGGTGGTATACCCTCTGGTATTTTAAGCTATGGAAAGTCATCATTTCTAATATTGTCGAAGTAGATGGGCCATAGCAGTTCGCAAACTTTTGAATTACCTAGGGCACCCCACAAACACAGACACACAATCCACGGCTTTAAGATCCAGGAACAGCAGTAGAGATTGGTGAGTCCGCGGCCTGCGGGCCAGGCCGATCTCACACCATCGCCAAACTCAAAGATCCCTTCCTCAGTTTGGGCGGCGTTTGGCTGTAGATGGTGCTTAGTTAAGTCAGCTCAGTTGGTTAATTTCCTTAGGCTAAGTATTATATATATATAACTTTGACAACTATCACAGAGTCACATAACCTTATGACACAAATGATGAGCATCCACTGGCTACAGCTATATTGACCCATACCATCTCATATGTTGACGCCGAACCTCGGCTCGCCCTCAAACGCAGAAAACGGGCGCCCGGATCATGGAAATTCGATGACATGCGGCTTCATGATACAGCCATGGCTGTCATAGCTGCACACTGACATGAATATATATGAATATCATGAATCGGACTCCGAAAAACACAAGTTACAAGTTGAAAGATCATGAAACATCGTGAAACATCGTGAAACATCACCATGACAAACCCGTTGATCTCATGTCTGATTGGTTCTAGGAATTTCTCTGCGGCATGATGGTGAAATCAGCCCTGGAGGCCAAGCTTCAGCCCAGGCGTGTGAGATGAATACCTGGCATGGAAGACCTTCAGGATGTAACCACAAGGCATAGCTCATCCCTCCAGCTGCCAACGTCTTCGGCTTTACAAAATACCTCTCCAAGGCCAGTGGTGGATGTTCAAACGAACATATCTGGCCCAAAAAATTGGACAAACCGTATTAGATATTTATTTGAAACCAGCAACCAGGTAGTGAAGGGGAGAAAACACCTAACACATCCAAATTGAAACTTGAAAATTGAATAAAATTGACTTTGACATATGGTTTCGCATCTGAAAACAGAAAACGCTGTGCTTCTGCACTGCCGGAATACTCATTGACTTGGTAGAGGTTCGGCCCATAACAGCCGCTCTCATGCAACGGATCTGGATTGCTCCCCTCAGATTTCAAAAGGTTGCGACACTGACGGGACTGGAACTGAACTTACAGCAGTTTACCAACCTCAAAATGCTCCAAAGATATGTCCCATCAGCATTCATCAGCATCCATCCGCCATGGTTTTTGAACAAAAAATGGTACATCTCACCGCTGAACATGTTTAGTGGACCGGTTGTAAATACCAGTTTGTTGCTGTGATATTCTTGCCCAGTGTCTGTCTGCAAGATTTCTCCCGCCAGCCAGGCTGCGCGCACGTCTTCCACAAATTGGAAGAGTTCGCTAAAGGTCACGCACCAACGATCTGCTGGAACCCGAAGGTGGACTTCCATGGCTCTAGCCGGCAGCAAATGGCATGGTAAAAGCACCAGTGATGTTGTCAAAGTCGGTCAAAGTGCCACACTTCTGGTGGGTGAATTAAAATGCGTTGTCCAGGTCGTGGCCTAAGGGTAAATCCATTTTTTTTCCGGACCTTTTGTTATGGTCTGTTTGGGTTTGTTTTTTCACATTGCTCTGCTTGTTTGTAGCCTGCTGAACTCAATTTGTGCCTAGCAACTTGACAGTGTTTGGTTCCCCGGAACCAGGAAAAAAATGCCACCGCTGGATGCTTCAAATCCCCGATTTCATGGTGACCGCATAGGTTCAAACACAGGAATCATACTGGCGCCACAGCCAGAACATGCAGCTGCATCGGCCAAGTGGCAATAGAAGGTTCGCAGATTCCTCATCGTCCTCCAGCAGTCGGGCAATGTTCCACCCACCACGTTGATGGCCTTGGCTTGGGAAGATGTTTCGGTGGTTTTAAAACCCTGGTACCCTGGTGAACACCAAAGTGGCTAGCCAAAACAATTGGTAAAATGAGGGTTTGCCCCCAACACATTTCTCTGGGTCCATCGCCTCTCTGGAGTATATGGTAATAAGTTTTGATACAACATCGGGTGTTAACATCGAGAGGCACTTGGAATAAGTGTTTTTTTGCATGCACCCCAAACACTATCCATCATTGTCCCGGCAAGAGGCCACAAACAGTATGGGGGTGTAGGAAGCCAATGCTTTAAATACAAGCAACTCTATGTGTAGGACCTCATACCAGAACCTCATACCAGGACATCGAAGAGAATGTCACAAAATCAGCAAAGAATGACCTTCCATATATTATATACTAAATAGAGGATATTACAAGACCTTCATAGAAGAACTTCCTATGAGCATCCAAGAAAAATTTCCACACAAGCACCTCTAATGCATAGCATCTCCAAGATCTTAATGCAAGGACCTTTTAGGAAGGGTTTGAACAGGATCTCCGCAAGATCTCCTCACAACGACCTGACAAGATCATGCGAAAACCCTTCTACAAAAGACTTCGCCAGGACCACAGGATCTTCTCATAGGGGCCTGTGCAAGATCATGCAAGGACCTCCTAGCAAGGACTTCACCAGGATCTCCGCAAGATCTTTTCACAAGGACCTGTACAAGATCATGCAAGGACCTCCTAGCAAGGACTTCACCAGGATCTCCGCAAGATCTTTTCACAAGGACCTGTACAAGATCACGCAGGGACTTCTTAGCGAGGACTTCACCAGGATCTCCGCAAGATCTTTTCACACGGACCTGTACAAGATCACGCAGGGACTTCTTAGCGAGGACTTCACCGGGATCTCCGCAAGATCTTCTCACACGGACCTGTACAGTACAAGATCATGCAAAGACCTCTTAGAGAGGACGTCGCAAGGATCTGCGCAAGATTTTGTCCTATATAAGGATCTGTGTGCGAGGAGGACCTCTTAATGGATTTCAGCAGGATTAAAACGCGCGAGCCTGCGCAATCGAAACGCACACGGACAAGTCACAAGAGCTATTTTATGCGAGAATTCGGGCACCAAAATCGGGACGCACCATTTGCGCGAGCCTGCGCAATCAAAACGCACATGGACATGTCACAAGAACCATTTTATGCAAGAATTCACAAGAACAATGCCGGGCACCAAAATCGGGACGTACCATTTGTGCGAGCCTGCGCCATCGAAATGCACATGGGCAAATCACAAGAGAAAAAATGCCGGGCACCAAAATCGGGACGCACAGTTTGCGCGAGCGTACGCGATCGAAATGCACTTAAGGGAGTCACAAGAGCCACCTGTGCGCGAATTTACATGCAAAATGCCGGGGACCAAGATCGGGATGCACATGGACAAGTCACGACAAGTCACAACAGCCACCGAGAATTTAAAGGAAAAATGCTGCCGCCCAAAGTCGCGGGGGAGACTTTGCGCGCAGTCGAAATGCACATGGACATGTCAAAAGCGGCAGTTTATGCAAGAATCTGGAGGAAAATGCCGGAAGCCAGGTGGAGCACCCTGATCAAGAACCGGCCTCCGTAAGAACCCTTCAGTGTGGACACAGTGTTTTGGGAATGAATGTGGTATAGTGTGAAGTGGTGCGGTTTACACTCCAACTTGCTATGGATGGGCACCCGGCCTGTACATACCTGGAAAGTTTGGATCCATCCCAGAATTGGATTTAAGGGGACACGTTACAGGACACCATGTAGACTGTTAGGGTGTTGCAAAATTTTCCGGTTAAAGTTTTCCCTGAAACCGATCCCCGATGGCCCAATAAGTATGGTCCAGTTTCCATGATAATCCCATGTTCCATTCCATATCAAAATTTAGAACATGATGTTCTCCGATGGTTGAATCCAATCATTTTGGCCACCCGCAGAAATCGAAGATATCACGCCAGGGCGCGAAGGCATGGAAGTACATCAAGTCAGCTCCACAAACCGCCCTCAGATCTATGGCGGTCCACCGAAGCTGATCCTGGGGATGATGAAACGAAAAGGACCCGGGTGGAAAGCCTAAAAAAGGATACCAAACTAGAGCATCAGTGGATCTAATTTGAGGGAACAGCTTATTCGGAAGCCAGGGTTCTTAATTGTTCTTATTCCCAGACCTAGGGTTTTCGGGAAAATGTTTTTCAATTCTTGGGCAATACCCTCTAGTAATTTGACGCTTTGCTATGGACCATCACCAATTCTCAAAGGTACATGATCGAACTACATGGTCCATTTTCCATCTAAAAGTTTTGGACGGCATCCATATGAATAAAAAACGGAGAAAAAACAAACAAATAACAAATCTCACATTATGAACCTCAATTGATACAGCAAGGGGAGTCTCATGTCACCCAATTAGGTGACAGCCCGAAATCATAATCCTACCCAGTCCTACCTTAAGCAAGATTCTTTCGATGGTAGCAACTGGCTGGGTTGGCATGGATGCACACTATTACATGGTAGCAGTTAAAGGGCAAAATCAACATCAACATCACCATCACCATCATCATCATCATCATCATCATCGTCATCGTCATCGTCATCGTCATCGTCATCGTCATCGACATCATCATCATCGTCATCGTTATCGTCACCATGACCTTACCCATCCCAAAGTTTTTCCCGTGCTCCCAGCAAAGCCCCCAAGTGGTTGCAGCAGCCCACCGAATTTTCCCCGCCTGCCGCCCATGGATCTGAAGGCTTCGCAGGCTTCCAAGCAGCGGCTGTCTCAAAGCCTTCAAAGCACTTGCCTCTGGATATTCCAGGCAAAGTAACTGCAGTTTCAAGCTGCTCAGACCTGGCAAATGCAAAAAACATTGGAAATGGCTGGAAATGGCTGGGAAAACAGGCGATCTTTTGGAGATACCAAATGCTGGAACATGAAATACATCATCGAAGGAAGTTTAGAAGTCAAACTTCCGACAATATGGACAGATGAAAAGCAGAGATGGGAAGAGCCAGAGAAAAGCGAAGAAGAAAGAAGATCCAGGTTCGCGAAAAGGTAGGAAAGTCGCGAAACACTTTGTTTTTCCAATGGTTTGTGGTCTGGAGGTCCACAAGTAGGCTCGCTAAAGCGGCGGGTGCGGAGCCATGTGGTCAGATGAGAAATGAAAAGTTGCACGCCGTTGTGGCGCGAAGCACATTTCCAAATGCACAAAGCACACAATGTTCGGGCCACTTTTGGAAGTTGAGATGTCGAAAAAGTGCACGCCGTTGTGGCGCGAAGCACATTTCGAAGTCAAAAGTGCAAAAAACTGAGGGGGTTCGGACCACTTTTGGATGTTCAGATGTCGTTTCGCGTGGCAGGCGCAAGGGATTGTGCACCTTGTCAAAAGTGAGCAAAACGTGAGGGTTTTGTGGCATTTCCAAGAACGATGGCAGGCGTGGGACATTTGAAGAGGATCTGCAAAAATGCATTTTCCGTGGCAAGTGCTGTACAAGAGACATGTTCATCAGAGATGTTATATAGGAGGTCAGGGCGCTGATTTCTTGAGAGGGGTTGCATTTTGGAGCATCAGATCTTCAGGTTTGCTGAGATGATTTTTGCGTGACAGGTGCAGCCCTTCGTATGACCTGGCCTCACTTTTTCGTGGCAGTAGACAGGCGGAGTGGAAAAATCGCAAAACGCATTGGCACGAGGCTGTCAACTCTGCACTCAACTTTCCATTTTTGAAGGAAGTCTCGCAGAATTCTTTCGTTTTTGATGTTTTGAACTTCGAAAAATGAGGAAGTCTCGCAGAATTGCTTCGTTTCGGATGTTGTCAAGTTCAAAAAATGAAGACGTCTCGCAGAATTGTTTCGTTTTGGACGTTGTCAAGTTCAAAAGTTGCGGAAGTCTCCCAAAATTGCTTCGTTTTCAAGCTTGCAGATTGCAGATAGACAGATAGATAGATAAACAGCTACAACTACAACTACAACTACGCTACACTACTACAACAACTACAAATACAAATAAACTACGCTAATTACATTACACTACACTACAATACATTAATTGCATCTAATTACGCTACACTACACTAATCACACTACAACTGCAACAACAACTACTACCACAGCTACACCAACAATATCAACTACACCACATTACACTACACTGCACTAATTGCACTGCAGCACACTACAACTACAAGGACAAATGCAACTACAACTACACTACATTACACAACACTACGCTACACCACACCACACTAATTAAATTACATTAATTACATTACATTACATTACGCTACAGCTACAACTACAGCTGCAGCTGCAACTACACTTGTAACTACCACTACACTGCACTACAGGACACTGCGCTAATTACCCTACACTTCACTACAACTACAACTACACTACCTTACGTTACACTACACTAGACTACACTACACTATACCACACTACAATACACAACAATACAGTACACTAATGCAATACACTAACTACACACACCACAACTACAACTACAACTGCAACTGCAACTACACTACACTTCTTACACATTACAGCTACAACTCCACCACACCACGCTACAACTACAACTACAACTACAACTACAACTGCACTACACCACACTACATCCAGCAGTTGTTGGTGAGGTGACCACTGCAACCATTGCAACCACTCCAAAGAACACAACTTCAACCACCTGTCGGTCCATCAGTGGATTCGCTCTGCCATCCGTGATTCACAACAACCAACCTCTCCTATAGGTTTCCTATGTTTGAAACTTCCGCCACCGCCTTGCGCGGTACTACTGGTTTATCAATGATTCCAAATGGCTTTCCTATAAATCTGCACCTTGTATTTTCGCAGGGTCAAGCCATGAAATGCCACACCTAAACTCAAAGAACTGCAGGGCCGAAAGGCTGAACCAAAGGCCCCAAACGCCCCATTGTATGGTCCCGAGCATGTCGTTTCATTCCCTACATCCACCAGAGGGTTTAAGGATTGTTAGGGGGAAGGGAGTATGTTAACCCAGAAATTTGCAAAAGCCCGATTTTTCCAATAGAGGTTAAACTTTCATAAATAAGATTTATTACTCTTTGGGGCCAAGGCCGATACCCGAATGAAATGAATGCCGTTTATTACGCCTCCTAAAACGGTAGCTTTATTATAGTTATAGTGTGTATTGTATTTCATTCCGGTTGGTGGTATACCTACCCCTCTGAAAAATATGAAAGTCAGTTGGGATGATTATTCCCATATATTATGGAAAAATAAAATTAAACCACCAACCAGCATTTTTAGGATTACCAAATCAGTCACCAAAATTGTCAGTTCCGCCACAAAGTGGGATAGCGACTGCCTCTGATGGCTTTCTTTGTTGCACCGTCCAGCGCCACGGCAAACCTCAGGGAATCATCCAAACACTTTCAGAGTTCCAGCATTGTTAATGTGTGAAATCAATGGATTGGTTTAAGGGAAAATTTACTGGCTCAAAAGGGATCACGCTATGTAGATAGAGGGTTGACCATGTCCTGTCTTCGGACTCCCCCCAATTTAGTCACAAATTGCGACGTGAACCGTGTTCGCACGGCCTTGGAATTTCATTGAAAATTAATCTACAAGCTCAAGGCATTTTGTTCTTGTCTTTCTCATATCTCTATACTGTAGATCTTGGCCATCGTTGTTGTCGATAGGCCTTTGCCCTTGTTGTCCCTTTGGAACTGATTCCAAGGGTTTGGAAGTTTGCTCTCCTTTGGAGCTACATTGGAAGAAGCCGCATCAGGCTGCCGTCGTTCCACAGCAGCAGCAAAAACTTCACCAGAGCCACTGCTCCCCGTTGATTCCAAGGCCTCACCACGCAGCATTAAGCCCGAACTCGGCATCGAAGAAGGTGTATCGCCCTGCCGCTTTGAGCCCGAACGTGGCAAAGAGGAAGACATGTTGCCCCGCTGTCGCAAGCCCGATTGTGGCAAAGATGAAGATGTATCGCCCTGCTGTTGCGAGCCCGATCGTGGCATAGATGAAGACGTATCGCCCTGCTGTTGCGAGCCCGATCGTGGCATAGATGAAGGCCAATGAAGGCGTGTCGCCCTGCAAGCCCGAACCCGATGTCATAGAAGACACCTCATGAATCACATTGCCGAGATCCTGACTGTAGCCTGATATACTCACAGAGGTCGAACCCCTCTTTGATGTATACCCTTCAGAGCACTGGATCTTCACCGAAGCCCCCTCTATATTGACTCCTTATCCACGTTCGGATCTTGGCGTCTATCCTCCTCCTGATGCGAAGACCTCCACAATAAAAGGAGGCAGCGTTTGGCACCGCTAACCATAAGCTGTCCCGTGTAGATTGCACCCACGGCCATCAAGATCGCACCACAAGCCCAAATGGCTTGAGAGTTGGTGTCACCATCGTCCTCGTAGACGGAATCAGTTCCAGAGAGCAGCAAGCTCCCAGCCATCAAAGCCATAACGGCTGCGCTCCTTTGATCCACACCTTCACTTGCAGAACTTTCTTGGTCACGGTGCATGGCCATACCCAAGTCAGCCGGCCATGAACGCCTTGAAACTCTGGCCCAACACCGGCTTCGTCAAGCCGTCCGCCACTAGCTCCTTGCCGCTCAAATGCAGCAATCGCCATAGGGTTCGAGGAGCACGACCTTCAAGAGCTTCACGAAGGTACGCCGCCCTGATCTTCAAGTGGCGTGTCCGCCAGGAAGGGTTGCTCGTTCCATGGGCCAGTCCAATCGCAGCAACGTTGTCCCCGTAGAGAACTCTTTCGAATTCGCTGGACCACCATCGTTCTGGTACCTCAAGGCACTGATGGTGCGGCAGGGCGGCCCACCGATGATCGCTTTCACATGGCCAGAAGCGCACAACGTCAAAAAGTACGCAAAGGTGTTTTTGTCGTGGAGATCAGCTGGAACTGCACCATCAATGTCCACGCAGAGCACCTCTGTCGTCCTGGTGGAGCATTGACGCTCCCAAAATCGCTGATCAGGGCCAGAAATGGCCAGAAAAGATGTGGAGGATGATGTTCCGTGCTCGTTGAACTTTTCGTCGTTTGTGCCGGTTCCAAGGAAGTCGCGCACCAAAGTTCTCAGACTTCACTTGTCAAGTCGTGGAATCACTCCCATCGCCACATCATCCGGCAGATTTGGAAACATCTCCTTCACCTTCAGCGTCATGGCGATCTCCAAGTCCAAAGTGCTCTTGTCGACCATCGACTCATCGGCCATCAAGGCCTTCACAATCGCCAGCTTCCGGCACTGATGTACTTGAAAACCTTCAAGCCAGCGCATCAACTTTTGGCCTTCTTCTCGTGATACCATAGGGCACCCATTTCGAACTTCCAGGAATTTCTCTCCCTTCATCATCTTTGAAGCGGCACTGACTGCCAGTCCATTCCAACGAAAAGTCCAAATCAGCAAGTCCACCCATAGGAATGATCCGGGCATTCGTTGTTGCAGGGCTGCTCAAAAGGATCTTGGTGCCTTTCTTCAGCCTGAATTGGTCAGTGCTGTCCTCTGCAAGTTGGACAGTTGTTGTTAGCCCCAACTGCCATTCTTGATCATCTTTGGCTGGTCGAAGAGCATGAGTTGCCCCACTGTCCAGGAGCATGAAGTCGTCCTCAGCGTTTTCCCAGCCACTCAGGTGCATCACCTTCAACTTCGGTGTAGGACCTCGCAAGGTCTTCAGGAGTTGGGTGGCTTCATGAAGAAGTTCTGCAGTCTTCTCCGTTTTTCCAGCTTCTCCTCCACCATTTCAACCTCCATCTACACTGTCGCCAGTTGAACCTGTAGATGATTTAACTACATCATTCGAGGCCCCAGCTGTTGCACTTCCATCATCAGCAGTTGTAGTAGAGGAAGTCTCCTTCTGGTTGGTGTTCTGGGCGGTTTTGACAGCTGCAGCACCCGCTTTGCCACCGATTGTTGATGTTGGCGCATTTGAAGTTGAAGTTGAGCTTCCACCATGATCTCCTCTTCCTCCCCCTGAGCCAGTCGGCTCACCTTGCTTGCCCTTTGTCCCAGAGCGCAGTTTACATTCGCTCTTTCGGTGATCTTTTCCTCCACAAAGTAGGCACTGGGACGCCTTGTCATCCACATTCTCCCAAGAGTGAAGCAATTTGCAGGCACGGCCAGCACGACAACCTGCATCAGAGCGGAAGTATTTGCATGGTCGCTCTGAAAGAGGATTGGTTTTGTTCTTGTCGGAGGTGCTGCCACGAGGTGGAATTTTTCATCACCATCAAGCACCTTCAGTTTCAGTGGAGTTGAAGGCGTAGGGATCGAAGCCGTTTGGAGCAAAGAAAGGGTCCCCGCTTCGGCCAACAAGCATTGTGAAAAGGCCCACAAGTTTCGGTGAGAAGGTTGCTGATCAAGCTGAAGTTGCATCCGACTCTGTGACAGCCTAAATGCTGCCTGTGGATCCAGCGTCCCCGCAAGAGGAGCACCAAGAGCTTTCAGGAGCAGTACGCCATCTGGCAAGGTGGCATTGACCTCTTCCGCACGTCCAAAATCACGTCGCCAGTTGCGCAAGCTTGCAGCCAGATCTTGCACACTTGATGCTTTGGGAATTGAAGTCAGCTGCTGAAAGTAGAATCTGCTTCTCCCCTGCGCTACCCGGTTGAAACCGGACAAGCAGCCGATACAAGATGGCCGTCGACGACAAAGCCCTTTCCGTCACCAAAGCCTGCTGCTCCGTCTCCGGGATGGCCTTCAGCAACATCTGAATGCCTCGCTGTTCAGTTCGAGAGAATTGATGTTCCCTCAGCGAGTCAGGCAGCTTGGGCTGGATCTGAGTGCGCTGCAAGGGGCTGCTATCTTTCCACTGCTCATGGTAGCATTTGGCTTCTCGCAAGGTGTTTTCCCACCACCATCCAGCAACTCCTGAGATGTCTTTCATGACCAGAGCGATCAAGTGAAGCCAATTGCCAAATTGCAAAGGGCTAGAGTTCTGCGGTAGATCTGGCAGCTCTCCCTTGGTGTTCATTCCACCCGCATTCTCAGCCCAGGGAGAAAATGAGCTCCCCTTTTGGATTCCATCTCCGTTTCCACCTCCCCCCACACCATGCCGAGGTTGGTGGCAAAAATCTTGATGTCCACATCGTGCCTGCAAGCCCGACCTCCGTCAAAACCTCCACCGTGCTCTGCAAAAGCCCGAGCGCGTCCGAGATGTTCGCCGTGCTCAGTCGGAGCCCGACCTTGGCCATAAAGATCACCACGGTGCAAAAAGGCCCGATCGTCAGGACGTAGATCTCCATGCTCAAACGGAGCCCGATCATGTGCAAAAAGATCACCATGCATGCTCGAAGCCCGATTGCCTCGTTGATGATCATGCGCAACTGCAAAGGCCCGATCTTGAAGGGAAATGTCACCACATCCACCAGTCGCAGCCCGATCAAGAAGAGATACATCTCCACTGCCACCAATTGCAGCCCGAGCTTGAGGAGATATTTCACCGCGCCCACCAAACGCAATCCGACCATGAAGGGCATCTTCACCACATCCACCAGATGCAGCCCGAGCTTGAAGTGAAGCTTCTCCACATCCACCAGATGCGCTTCGACGGTTTCCAGTCGCTGCATTGGCATGACCCGTAAGGTTGGATTGAATCTTACCATCAATATCAAACCCAGAATTCCAGTATGGAGATTGTTGAACTTGGGGTGGTATTGCAACTCTATCCAAGGCCACCTTAAGTGATCGAACTTCACGTTCCAACCACATCTGTTTTGCCTCTCGTGCCGGGAGTACACCATCCCTTTCACCCACAGGTTTCCATGAAGCATCACCATTTTTGGCTTTGGGTTTTGATTCACAGGTATCATAGAGATCCAAACCATCCTCAGGAGGCCCACTGACAAAACTGGACTGTCGCAGTTGATTCTCCCCCGTTTCCACTGCATCCTCTACAAAGGGAATTGGTGGTACTGGCGGAAGAGCATGTTCAGGAGGAGGTCCATCAGGGACACGTGTTCCATTGGGTGTGTATTTCCCAGGAAGTTTTTGGTGTTGAAACTCAGGACTAACTGCCATGTCACGTCCTCTACCCCGAGGTGTCCTACTACCATCTCTACCTTGACGTCCATTGTGAACACGACCATGTGGAGCATGCGAATCCCCAGATGATGTTCCACCAATAGCAGACCATGGTGAGGAACTTACCCAAGACTTCTCTAGTTGGTTCCTAAGTGCCGCTACTTCGCTCAGTAGCCTCGAATTTTGATCCCGCAGGAAAGTCACCAGTTCACCCTCCAGAGCACGCTGAAGCTCATCTGTAGAACCCTGGTTTTTCACTACCTTTTGGGGATTGACTGGACCCATTGATTGCATCCCACCAGCTCCGTCCGGCATCGCCCCTTCCGTCCTCTTGTCATCAGAGCTGCCCACTGCTGATCGATGAGGCTTCAGCGCATCAGCCAAGCCACCACCTCGACCCTTTCCAGTAGGCCCTGCTGACATGTGAAAAGGTTGCGATTCCATCCCAGATTGCAGGTGGTCATTCATGGCCATACCGTCTCCCCTATTTCCAAAAGGTAAACTTGTGGGTCTTGCAGCTTCTAACTCACACTCCGCTTGGGTCTTCTCCGAATACCAAGGATTGCCCAGGTTCAGGGATCGGCTCACCACCGGCAACGACTGAGCTCGAATCCCCCCAGCATCCATGATTACAGAACCCAGTGGTGAACGCAATTTGGGCTCATAACCCTCAAAAGGGATCACGCTATGTTTTCACTTGGGCAAAAAAAAGTGCCTGTAGATAGAGGGTTGACCATGTCCTGTCTTCGGAACAGGAAAGGTTTCCTGTAGATTTTTCCTTAAACCAATCCATTGAATAAAATGTTCATACGTATTGTTCGTATAGTTTCTTGCAAGAGAAACCTGACACGAAAATCCTGATGCCGGCAGGCAGAACCACCTGTAGCAATCGACTCTGAATAAACTTCGCTACGGGGCGCGCTGGGATCATACAGCTTTTTTGTTGCCAAAAAAAACCGCATACTGTAAATGCAGGCAGGCAGGTACGGCAACTTCAACCCCACCAAAACAACGGTTTCCAAATGAGCTGCCAATGATGTTTGAACACCAACCTTGAAACTGCCAAACAAGTTGCCAATGTCTGGATGCTAGAAAAATCATATCATTCCGTGATGCACAATAATAAGGCAGTTGCACAAACAGAGTGTGAGATCTGAGCATGTCTGAAAATCTGGTTTGCAAGAATTGCATTGCCGTTTTATGTTTGAATAAATGAACCCCATCAATGGACCCTGGTTCGTTTGGAATTATTGAATGCAATTGGGATGGGCCTTTATTCAATAGAGGAATGAATCATTCAAACGGCGGGCTTTCAACAAACACACGCACAGACACACACATTATATATATACAATATAAACAAAAAAAGTAAATAAATAAATAATATATAAGTAAGATATAAATAGAACTATTATAAATAAATAATTGTATATATTTACAAACAAATGAATAGTGATCATAAACTAGATATAATTGATATGGTAAATGTTCAATCCTCATTTTGAGAAAAACAATTGGAATATTGCAAGCAAACACAGTTTTTCCAATTTTCACGTCCCTGTTAAAATCATTTTTAGACCTGGGTCTGGACAAACATTGAAAAAACAACAAAATCATAAACACAACAAAACAAATGGAAAAACAAAAAAACAATAGAATATGTCGTCAAATAAGGTAGATGGATTTTTTCTGCGAAAAATTGAGAACACACACCACAAACAGACCCCACCGCAGCAGATTTCATATTGTGCTTAACTTTGCCCGCGGGGCTCCAGAAATACAAATCCATATTCTATGTACCTATTCACGCAAGGTATGAACCGGTTCTGTAACGGTAAATGCATTACGGAGAACATCACTCGTGGGGGGGACCCTTTGTGACCAAAAGGAGGTGCTTTTTATTAAAAAAAAAACGTAGTGAGAAATCGATCAGTTTTAGGGAGCCTGACCATTACGAGTTTTAGATGAGAAACCATTTGACTACTTGTTTAAACACATAAATAAATATGTTTGACGCGATCCTCCATATTTTGAAGTGTTTGTTTGGGTCACTTTGAGCTAAATTATTCCGTCTACCCCTCAAAGCAATATTCCAACTACTTGTTTTCTGAATGTTCAGATGGGGTCTAATTTGGTCTAAAAATTTCAACTACTTTCATTTTTTGATCGGGCCAAAATCCAACATAAATCCCACCACCCTCCAATTTTATATTCTATCTACTGTAGGATCGATCTATATATATAATTATATATTATATTATATATATATATATAAATAATCATTCTCAATAGCATATTTATCAATTACACTATATATATACATATTAAATTATATCTCATATTTTATATATTATATATTATAAGTTATATATTGTATAATATAATATATATTTTATGATATATTATATATTCTATGATATATTATATATTATATATTATATTATTTATATTATATATATATATATGTAAGACCCTTAGCGTGTATGTAAGGTAACCCCCTTTTGACCCAACCATCTGATGAATATGTCCAAAAGGTAGGTTTCAGGGGGAGGTACCATATATTTGATGTGCGCATATAACTTACAAATACATATTCATATTCATTTCTGTCTATGTCAATGCCACCAACCTTTCCTGGTCACCTTGACCTGGGCACCTGGCCCCCCTGTCATCCGCTTTCAGCGACAGATGCGGCAGCTTTTGAAGTTTCCACGTCAGATGATGCTCGTCCTCCGCCAGGTGCATGGTGACGATTCGCAGGCGCCCTTTGATGCGTCGGCAAGCAATACGACCTGAGACGAAAGGGTGGGTTGGGGCTGACTTTCTGGAATTTCTTCGATCTTTTTGTGGTGACTTTTTTGAACAAACATGTTTCCCATGCAAAGCTGTGCTGGAATATAGATATAGACGTTTGAAAAAGAACTTGATAGAACTTGCCATTCAATCCTCCAGCATCCTTCAGCTTTCCAGACAGCTATGCTGGATCTTGAGTGCCAAGGCGCCCTTTTTGCAAGGGATCCCCACCCCCCAAAAAGAATCCCCAGAAAGCTTCCCCAAAGGGTGGATTTGCCATTGACAAGCCAATTAATCACCATGAATCACCCCTATAAAATCACCGTCCCAGATTTTGTTGGCCCAAGATGGCCCAAGTTCATGTGGAAGGAGCCTCCACACCTCTCAGGCACCACAGCGAAATCCTCTGGATCAGGTTCTCCCTGAGGGCTGGTGATGACGTTGTACCAAAAGGATGTGAGATTCCTGGGCCCCAGCGAGGTCGGGCGCAGCGAAAACCGGAGGGTGACACGGTGCCAGGTGAAACGGTGCCGGGCTCCGTTGCGGAGCGCCGCCGAGCGTCGCTGGAATTCATCCCAAAGGCCTATTGCCTAAACCCTTCCAAACCATAAACACCAGGAATAATTTTGAATATAAGGAAGGAACCTAGTCATTAGGGTGCGAAGCTTCCCCCCAATACAAATTCAAAAGGACAAAATAAGAAACACATTTTTCTCTATGTCAAAATTGATTAGACTCGATCTTTAAAAAAAATTCTGGTTGAAATATTGTTCGGGGAGATGTCCCGCATGTGGCGCCGTGAATGGGGAAGGGAAGGTGGTGAGCCAAGCCCCCTGAGATGATAGATAATAGTAATACTAATCTGAGATCTTTTATACGAATTTCCAATATTTGATGACAATGAAGTACAAAAAAGATAAAACATATTATTATAAAATATTGGAATGGAGAGAGCAATAATGAGATGAACGACTAACAAGAAAAATAAGAACAATAGCATATCTTGCATCTTATTATGTACTGTTCTTTCATTTCTTTACCAATTACGGTATCTTTTTTATCTTTACAGGTTTCTTCACTCCTCGGGAACGCAGCCCACCCTGCCTTTTTTGGCAGCTGGAGGGTGCCCCAGGTGCCGTTCATGATCATCATTGACTGGTGGGTGGTTTTAACCATCTTGAAAAATATGAAAGTCAATGGGAAGAATTATCCCATAGATGATGGAAAATAAAACATGTTCCAAACCACCAACCAGTTGATATCATCTTTGTTTGTTGCTTTTTTCTCTCTACTCTCTACTTATCATCTTTACATCCTTTGCCCTTAGAATCTTGGTCCGAAACCAAGGTGCCAATGCTCCACTCCAAAGGTACGACAGCTTGAACTCTCTCCATGGGCGCAGTTGTAGTGGATGTGCTGCCTCTCGCAGAAAAATCATGGCGAATCTCAGAAAAAAAAACCATTGGATGCCATTGGACCATGGGCCTTTGCTGGAATTTGGAGGTGAAAGCCTGGACAAAAAATACGTGACTGTAATTTTTGTCCTAGAGCCTCAATAAATGACCCTAGAAGACTTTCATAGTTCATATACTTCGTGGCCATCTTTGATGTCTGAAGTATGCGGGTCATCAACATCATCGCGCACATTTTTGATAACAGCAGCCATCAAGAA
Organism: Cladocopium goreaui; assembly: GCA_947184155.2. Taxonomy (NCBI): domain Eukaryota; class Dinophyceae; order Suessiales; family Symbiodiniaceae; genus Cladocopium; species Cladocopium goreaui. Next base: position 272,793 of record CAMXCT020003212.1, on the reverse strand, counting down.
ATCAAAATACGTTGATCTGCTGTCAGTATCACCAATGTTTATGGCAGCATTCGTGAGAACGTCATCAGAAATGTAGTAAACCCATGTAAGCTCATGAAGGCCGTTCCACCAATCACTTACAACGTCACGAAAACCCAACAAGAAACCCCCGTTGGGGATGGTTTGTTCTTGAGTTTACCCCATTCATTCCCTCTTGGGGAGAATTTAGGCCATTTAGATTTCCAGCCAGCAATTTCCGCGCAACGCGCAATGTGCAGCTCAGTCTCCAATCATCTTCATTTTCGGAGAACAGCAGGTCCTGCGCAGGCTAAGATGAGCTGAGCCCTTGGGGCGCTTGGGATCTGATTGGTGGCGCCTCTAAATCCATGGAGTCAGGATCCCCCAAAACCAATTCTTCCAGTCGTTTGTCAGGTGCGCCGGGAACTCCTTGGATGCGATCAGTGGCATCTGGGAGAAGTGGCGATTTTTGTCCGCAAAAGCTAGACAGCGACCTACAATGTCGAAGCACGTTTTGAACACGTTCTCAGGGTTCCGTCAGTGAATATCTATCACGACGATGTCAACTTTCCGTGTCTGTTGACCAATTTGTTCAAGAAAATCTCGAGATGATGTGTGGCGGAAGGCTATGGAACCAAAGCTGCTGACTCTGCTGATGTGAGCTGACTGACAACACTTAACTTCATCATTTCTCATGTGTTCTTTGATATTTCTTGTCCTTGTTTTCTGGTGAATTCCCGGTATTTTCGATTTTTTTCAATCAGGATTGTACATTCTTTACAATATTTGACAATTCCGTTAGCTTAAATTGGCCCCCAAAGATCCCTGCATGGTGGATCCATCACGTCTGCTTTTCTGCCAGAGGCCTCAATACATCACCGAAATCCCATGGTTCATCAGCAGTGTTCCCTCTGATATGGTCTGATGGGTGCACCCCATTTGAAGGTACCACACCCAAATCTGCATGGCTATGTATATATATATACTGATATATATATATATAACCTATATCTATATCCATATCTACATATATATATATTAATACAATATATATATATAATATATAATATATATATATATATATATATGCCCCGTTAAATCCCATAACATCTCCCATCGTATATATCCCATGTTTCATCTGGGTCCCCCCCAAAAAAGAGCCGTGCAGCTGAGCCAGCTGTTAATTCTGCTCCACCCGCTTCAACCGAGAGACGTGGAATGGACACCCCGCAGTTTCCATCTGGTTGACCTGCGAAAAAAAGGGCATCATAGGGCCAGTCGTCAGGGCATGAAGGAATCTCATGTCCCAAGACAGTGACATAGATTGACATAGAGGTTTCCTAAAATAGGGGTACCCCCAAATCATCCATTTTAATAGGATTTACCCTTATAAACCATCCATTTGGGGTAGCCATATTTATGGAAACCCCCACTAATAGTGATTTGGGTTCCGATATCATCAGACCACGGCGATCCGATTTCAAGCCCAGAAAATGCGCGGCCCTACCTGAAGCCAAAGGAAACCACAACGAAAGCACTGAAAGCTGGCGACAGATGGTCATGGCCATCTGCCATAGCCGAGGCTTTTGGCACTCGAAGTGCGGGAGAGGAGGCTCAAGGGCTGGGCTCAAGTGATTGGGCATTGTTTGGACATATCTTTCTAATTTTCTAATGGTTTTTCATGGGAAAAAAACTGCGAATGGTGGGAATTTTGAGTTCTACATCCTCCACATGCTATGTGATAGTTGGAAGATGTTGGAAGCATCTCTATCGCAGTGTCAGCATGTATTGGCTTAAACGTGCCAAATGGCCAATTTCGAGCCATTCCAACACCTTTCTAAACCACCCATCTTGCAGCTTGAACCGGTCATGACCGCTTTCAAAAGCCTGTCCAAACTCTGCCATGCAGATCCTGTGCAGCTGGAGCTAGCAGCTTTTCCTTCTTGCCGTCGGGCAGGTATGTAGTTCAGATGTTGCGGATGCCACATTTGGCATCTCTGTGAGGCCGAAAAACTTCACACAGAAGGTGGGGCTCTGGTTCCTACATTGAAGCTGTACGGCTTGGACATGGATGTGGATGATATGGATGATATGGATGGATGTCATTGGAGATGGAGTTCAACTAGGCTGAAAGCTGCCTTTGCCACTATCAACACCCCAACATCCAGCCCCAATATGTTTTCGTCCTCAATCAGAACCGGTCAGAACCGGTTGTTTCCGCGCTGTCAGAACCTCTGGTTTTGACATGGCGTGTGGCGACTTTTTGGATCGCCCTATGTACAAGGCCTGGGGAGACTGCACCTTGTGGTCAGCCATCCGCTCAGTCATGCAACTGAGATGAAAATCTCCGCACAAATTCGGCAGAAACTGCGTGGCAGAAACTGGCTTCGGCTCTTCCATTTGCCTTATGTCTTAATTTGGTGCCTGGGCTTTTGGTGTGGTCCCAATCTGGCAGTGTGTTGGTTCCATGGGCTATTTCAGGTCGAGCTGGAGCCTCTGGTTGCAGTATTTGGAAAATAGTAAGTCGCCTCATTCTGTTAGGCAGGAACGTTGGAACAAGTGTTTTCACATCTGCCCCGACAACATGAAGTTCTTTCATGGGCCGTTGTGCTTTAGCCACTTCTGATGTCAAGCTTGCAAGGGGCAAATGCGTAAATAAGTTAAAAGTCTCACATGGAAAACGACTTTCAAAGAATTGTTCTGGTTCACCGGTCAATCTCAAGCGCTCGCAATGAGCCAAATTACTGCACCTGTGACTCAGTCTTGATGCACTCTATCGCCATCATGTAGTTTCCATTGGTGTCCATCGCATCTTCGCATCATTTTCGGTGTGAAGTGCATCAATCTTGGAGGCTGTGTGCTCCATGTAAAGTTGACCCGCCGCACTGAACTTGCCAACATATCCCGTCAAAAATTCACATGATTAGATCTTGACTCACCTTTATTAATCACAGCAAGTGACAGCAAGTCTCAATTTACAGGTTCTTCTACCCCAAAAAACTGCTAAAAAATCTTAAAGGAAACGCACTGAAACACAAATCAAACAAACCAATCCTTCTTTTGGGGGACATGGCAACGTGGCAACTGGAGGCAGACTGACACGGTCAGACTGTCAGACTCCAGGTCACCTTGTTCAGCTTGGTCAGCTTGGCGGTCCTGGTACCAGGAGACATCAGAAATTCGCAGCATTTTTTTGGACGTACGTTGCACGTGACAAACTCTTAAAATCTCGCAGCTCTGCTGAGCAAAGACTTCTGGTGCCGTGCAAAGCCCAGCTTTTTGCAACTTCTTGATAAACAACAAAAACTGTTTCAAGGTTTCTTGGGATGCTACATGGTGGCCATTCTGAGCCATTTTTGTGGCACTTAAGACTTAGCTATACTTAGCTTGTGTGGTTGAACTTGTGTGATCTTGTAGTGCCCTAGGAATCCACGCAAAGCCTGCCAAGTCTGGATTCGATTGGCCTTGCAAACTTGCAGCTTATGGTGGAATTGGTGGAATCACCCCTTCAATGTCCTCCAGTGCCCCCAACTCCGGATCATTCGGACCACAAAAAGAAGTTGCAGATCTGCTGGCACTTCACCCCACCGACTGAACTCGCAATCTGCTCACAGACTGTGGCCATTCGAGCCGCACTTTGACCGTGGCCTTCAGCCCGGCCGGGAAAAGGGTTCGCCCCATCGTTGTCTTCAGGGCTGATGGTGATGCTTGGTGGTTGTCACTCGGAGTTGGTGGCTATTCATGATTCATAGCCATGGAAAATGGTCCATTTATAATTTTTAGATGGTTTACCTATTAAAAATGGTGATTTTCCAGTTCGCTATGTTGAATAGTCAGAGGGTACATGCTATTTCTTGATCGTTGCTAGTGGCTGCTATTGCTGCTTCTGTTTCTGCTGTGCCGGCTGCTGCTGGCGCTGGTCATATATATATATATTCCATTAATCATTGATGTTCCATGAATATCTCACAACATATCACCATAACCTGGTGGGTTTTGTGGTTGGATGGTTGTGGCAGTGTTGGTTTCCATCGTGCTTCCCCTTCACGCCTGGCAAAGCGCTTAGCCACAGTGGAGCTCTTCCTTTGGTCTGTGAGCGGTGACGATGCGACAGCAGCGGTTCACACGTGTGCCTGAGGCTGCTGTTAGTTGCCCCGTGTTGGAGTCCCCCAGGGAGTGTGGAATATGCCGAAGCAAGGGCAGGTGAGGCTATGAAATCAAATTCCCAGAAAACATTGCCTTAAAAGAACAACAAAATTCTTTATTGCTAATATCTGCATGTTTAGTGCTGGAAGGGTAGCTATCTGAGATCCAAACAATTGGCCATGAGGGCTGCCTTAGAGAGCCATCTGAATGGCCTGAAAACTTACTGCCAGGACATCTTCTTAGGATAATTATGTGTCCCAGTTGGCACATGGTTTCACAATCCTGGTTGCTCTGCCCAGTAGTGTTGGCTGCTGCTTGCCCCAGTGATGTATGGTTCACCAAAGAAAAACCTGGTGCTGTATTGACCCATCATATCATCATCAAATATGGGCATTTCATGACATTTTGCTTAATCATCAAATTCCCCAAAAAATGTGTCATCGGGCGCCCCATGTTCAAACACCCCTCCCACCGGAGAGCTTTTACATCACCATGATTATGGATAAATTACACCATGAAATAATTGTGTATATATAATATAGATAATTATATATAATATATATATATATATGTGTAACACCCAGAAGTTGATATAAAAGTAATGGGATATAGAATGAACTACAGTAAGTGGACTGGCCAACCTGAAATTCGTTGGGCCATAAAATGGGATGCAGTAGTTACCCCTAAGCGTCAGTAGAGGAGTGACTTAGCGACGTGGGTCATTACCAAAACTATCCGGATATGTCTAATTGTCGCTAATTGTTGCTGATATAGTATATACACATATAGCAAGCCCCAAAAAGATAGAAAAATTAGACACCTGAGCCATTCTGAAAACCTTCAGTCACTCCCTATGTCGTATCATTTTGGGTACGCCAAAGTTTCCGCCATGCTTACGCGCGTAGAGTTTTTCCTTACGCGCAGCAAATTGAGGAAACCCTTACGCGAAGATACGCGAAGTCCTTACGCGGCCTTACGCAAGTGAGGGTTTTGCTTACGCCAAACGCGTTATGACAAGGCCCTTACTGAACATGTAAAGGGAGGTTTTTAGAGCGGCTCACCTGGAACTATGGGATCAATATCATCTAAACCATCCTGGTGGCACACAAAAAAGTCAGCATCTTTTTGGGGCTTACGAAATATATCTCACTTCCATGCGTATATCTCATGTAATATATCCCGAGAATAACACGTTGGTGGGATATACCCCATTCATATCAGTAAGAATACTCCCACTGATACAACACGCACTGGGACAAGATAACAATATCACCGCAATATCACCCAATCATATTGCATAAATAATCAAACCATATATAACACTAAAATGAAGAATAAGAATATCCCAATCCTATCCCAATGATCATAACCTGGCTATTGACAATTGCTCGTTTTTGGGAACGGTGTATTATCATGTTGATCATCTATAAATGGTGCATTCCATAGCTATATCAAATGACCAAAGGGTAGAGTTTTATTTAAAAAAACGTACATAGTATATCACAACATCGACAATATCCCAATCATCTCCCACTGATATCAGCTACAGTATGTAATATATACTAACAGTTCGATGTGGAAAAGCCACCATGAATGTAGATCATTTGGAAGGGGAAACCACATGAAACCACGGGATAACCATGGGGTTTTTTACCATTCGATCAGCCACCAGGGAAATCATTGGTCTCCCAGATCTATATCACACTTTTTCTGGTTGGTGGTACTAGTTTCAACCCCTCTGAAAACTATGAAAGTCAGTTGGGATGAGGACATTCCCAATATATGGAAAGTCATAAAATTCATGTTCCAAACCATCCATCAGTATATCACACTTTTTTCCCAGTCAGGTTATGACCCTGACCTGTGGCTGACCTGTTCCTGGGCCCCTGGGCCCCTGGGCCCTGGGCCCCTGGGCCTCTGGGCCAGAGCTACTGCTGATGGCGCCACACGCAGTTCGAGGTGACAGCCTCGACTGGTCGCGATGGGAAAATCCTCCATCTTTATGAAGGTCTTAATGGAAACATCCATTCGACATGGAGGGTTTAATATGTTTAAATATGGGAAATTCCACTGATAAAAGTCAAATATCATGACTGGTTACCATATTCTTTATCAATCTGAACCTTCTTAATTAATTCTGTATCAGCCCTGATCTGGGCAGTATATGTGAGGGAAAACCATATGACCCCGCTGAAGTTTCATAGAATGATGCCATGTGGGTCATATGACATATGGGGGAGGGGTTCCACTTACTTCCACAGTTTGATTATCTTAGCAGGACAAAACATATCTATATTCTATATAGTATTGCCATGGGGGTTTGTATGAAGCTGACCAGATTTGGACCTTTTTTTGGATTTACCACGCTGAAAATCCAAACAAAGTATGAGATCAAAACCAATAATTCCACAAAATGTGTGGTTGCAACATCTTCTTCAGCTGCCGGCATTTGGTTTGGCTACCCGTTTCTACCCGCTGTGAAAACTGCCCATTGAGCTTCTGGCAGGAATCTGCTGAGCTATCGCCGGCATACGGATGCGCTGCCAAAATTTGTGTCTACCCCAGGGCGGGCCGCGGAAGTTGTGGCACTGGATCGGCTGTAAATATATGGAAATTCACTGAATTTCAAAGGAGGTCCGAAGTCAAACATGGACTACTTCCTATGCTTGATATATGTGAATAATTATTCATCAACATACATCATCCTATTCACAACAATTTGATGATTCGACCTCAGCCAAATTCCACCCAAATCTGAGGCTCAGTGAGTTCAATGGTTGATACATTGATACGTGTCACAGCTCTGAAAACAGTGTTGAAACCTAGCGGTTTCAAAAAGGCAAGGCAGTCATTATGTTCCCTCGGAATCTTAGGGGTTGGAGCCCAGATTCTAAAGAGGATGGTTCCAATGTCATCCAAAATCACATAGTACACCTTTGCCACGGCAAAATGGGAGAGCAGTGCCAAACCCACCTACTTCCACGTCAAATCTATTCAAATCCCATGTGCCATTATCATGGCCAATCTTACATTCAAAAAAAAAGAAGAAAAAAACAACATATTGAAACCGATTGAAACCCCCCCTCCCCCCCAAAAAAACGAAGAAACCAACATACAATATATATGGCCAAAAAACAAACATATTGAACCCATTTGAACCCTACGGCTCCAACGACCTTCAGCTTTTTGGGGGGCTCCGTTGATCATCGTTGATCCGCCAACTTCCACGACGTGAAGCCACGACGTGACCCCGCACCGGAAAGGGCTTGCCGAATGACCGCCGCAGCGACCAGGCACAAAGGCGAATTGGCCAACAGCGACACCCCAAGTTTCGCGGCTCAGACCCAAAGGATTGGAAAGAACAGCTGGTTAAAAAAATATTACACACGTGTTTTCGAGTTTTTTAGTAGCTTGAAATGGGTTTGGGAATGATTTTACGGCAACACATCAACATGTTCATGGACAAAAGTGGCGCAACCAATAGGCGTAAAACTGGCGTAAAACTGCGTAAAACCAACTCTTCACAGGAATTTTGGCGCAAGAAATGATGCAGAAAAGCGCAGTTGTGTTAACAGAAGGGATGCCTGGCTTTCCAGGTAAATGGTTTGATAGTTTCTAATGGTTGTAACTGGTTTTACTGGTTTTCAGAGGTTGCCAATGGTGTTAAGGTGGTCGAAATTGTGTTGGGTCTAATATTTATTCTTTATGTGTTTACTGTTTTACCGGAGTTGTGAGGGATTATATATATAATATAATTGTATGTATATACATATACATAATTATATATATATATTATATTTAACGAAGGGTGATTTACCAGCCAATTTCAAAAGGCTTTGCTGGCCCCAGCAAACCGCTGGCAAAGCTACGTGAATTTAAAAGGTTCTGAAGAAGTTCTGCACGTTATTTTTTTAGTTCTTGTAAGTCACACGCCATATCCATCTATATCCTCCATATGTTGCCTAGCCCTAGCTGCTAAAAAGCGCTCCAAACACCTTCTCAAATTATGTTTGGACCCCCAAAATCGTGACGAAATACTTTCTCAGAAGGTCGAGCTGCAACTGTGGGGTGGAAGAATGTAGAAGTTGTATCATCTTTTAACATGTTTAACTTTTAGCAATTTTTCTCATGTTTTACCTCCATGATTCTCTATGTTTTCTTGGTCAAAAAGCCAATGTCAGTCTCAAGATGAGCTAAGCAAGGTCTGGGCCATCGAGGGGTCGGCTGGTCTGCGGGACACGCCAAGCAAACTTTCTCGCATCCCAGCGGACTGTCGCTATAGACTTCACCTTTCTGGGGGGTACTTAGCACCACAATAAGCACCAAACTTGGTGTCAGATATGTTATGAAAATTCATGACATATGGAAAAATCATCTGAACCACTCCCAACATGACCCAACTGCATCATTGTCATCATTTGCTTGGCAGCATCAGCATTCGGGCTCGCTTACGAATGCCCAGGAGGTATGCGTCGCGGGACATCTGTGCCAAAATTGAGCTCGACGCCCTCAAAGGGCTAAGGGTCATCGTGTTTTTTTGGTCATTGCTGTGGCATATCCATCCGTTGCAGCTGTGCCTAGCATCATCTAGGGAATTCGACGACATGCTGACCCAGCCCAGCATGGCCGTTGAAAAAAGGCCAAGTCAGTGGAAACGGCCAGTCTGACGTGTCTGCCGGTCCCTGGCAGATGAAGCAAAATTAACAACTGCTTGTAGCTGCGAATGTAGGAGGCTAATGATGGAACATTCAGTGCCATTCAGTGCCTTTCCAAAACAATGGGAAAGGCCCATTCCCTGAGAATGTCTTCCAAAACAGAATGCCACAAAGTTAGACATACATAGGACAGAATTCCAGACTCTAACTCTAGTCTCTTTTGTCGATGAAACTGACATTTCACAGGATAACCCAAAAGGGACTCCCACCTAAATAAGCCCAGAACTACTGCAGGGTTTCTGAAGGGGTGCTGAGGAGAACGCAGGGAAATGATTGTCCTTGACCTGCAGCCCACCCACATATGAGAAGGGCCCAAACTCACTGAACTCAAATCATTCATTGCATATGTTGCGTATGCCAACCTGGCTATGGATCAAAATCTATGATATATATACACGCACACACACACACATATATATATATACATACACCATATCCAGGGGATGAACATCCATAAATCCAAGCCGTTTTGATGTGGTCAGAATGGGGATTCCACGGGTTTTGACCCAGATCCAAAAAATGATGAGATGATGGTCAAAGTCTCTCGCTTTATCACCGAATCGTGCGTGGTGTCATGTTTCCACTGTGAATTCACGTGATTTGCATGGCACCCTTCCACGCCGAAAGCTGGTCTCCCGGCCGCACTCTTCGCCAGTTGTGGTTATTAGTAGTGACAAATCAGACTAAGACCCGGCAAAATCTGCACGTGTGAAAGCGGCGGATGGATTATCGGATTTTCCAACTGGATATTGCTGTATAAAGCAATTTTGGGGGATCTACATCAAGTTTCTGGGTCTAAACAAGGCGTGGATAGGTCTGCGCTCGGATTTTGCAAGCTTTCATTAGCTTTGCAGCGGGACTTCTTACCTGGGCTGGGCTCTGGCAGGGTCTCTTCAGAAACTGCAGCTGTAAGGGTGATGCCAAGTTGCAAAAGGGGGCATACAATGGTACGCCCATCACCAACCTGCGAAGAACTTTGAATTTTCGGTCAGTTTCCCGTGAACAAAAACATATCCAAAGATATCCAAAGCTTCCAAATCCCAACCCCCAAATCCTTCGAGAAAATACGAGGTTTCTGCAATAGTGTTTGGGTTTGAAATGCTTTCTGACATGCCGGCATTGCTGCCTTGCACTTTATCCTTCATCATCTGCTTGCAATGGTACCCCAACTTCCAACAGGCCTCAGCTTCAGATTTTTTGGGGAGGCATGTATGGCATGATCGTTCATCCAAAAGTCTGAAGCCTCACCCAAACTTCCAAAATCAACCAAAATTTCTTGAAATTTCCTGGAGGGTCCGAACACAGCATTCTGAGTTTGTAGGTTTTGCATGGTTTTGCAGTTCGTTCCTGGAGGAAATCATTGAGTCGGCAACGCTGAAAGAAAGCCTGATTTGGACACCGGCCCATCGGTCCTGGAAGCAGGGAAATAGCCAGCTGTCGTGTTCACTTGGGATCATTTGGGATCATCACATGTTAAATGGCAAAAAATGGCAGGTCTTTCCAAAACCACTAAACTTTTTTTTTGGAAAAGGTCAGTCAGGAACTCATCAACGCACTCACAATTGACTCTGCGCACTCATTTTTCACTCCATTTTTGACTCATCTGCGCACTCAAACGCACTCAAACTTGACTCATCTGTAGACACAGGTCTGGGGTTGGGGTGCCAAGAAAGTTCATTAAGCCATGCACACACAGGCGCTGCACACTGATCATGTCTTGGGTTGGGGTTGGGGTGGGGTAAAGTAGGAAGACATGACTGACATGACTATGATCTAAAACTGGAGAACCTTCGCGTGCAAGGACGAGTCACAAGTGCGTGTCACTGAGGCTCGGGCGGTTTGTTCTCAGGTGGGGCGGTGCCTGGCGAATCCCATCGAACATGATATAACCCGCAGGGCTTCTTATACTTCGATTTTGGCCCTTCATTGATTGTGAAACAGCCATATCAATCTTAGCTATCACATTGGATTGGAAAAAACATAAACAAAAAAAACATGGTATTCTGCACGTGCTTAACCTGTGCCATCCACTCTGATCTTGGGTGTGGGGGCACCGTAATTTCATATTATGTCCGACTACATGTCAGCTTAGCTACACGCCTGAGAATAGATTATATTGCTGCTTCCCACAATCAACCCCTTGAGCTCATTCGGAGCAGAGTGAGTTGAAACAGTGTTTCTTGACGTGGAGTTGGGGGGTTGTCTTGATGTGGTTGGATTTCATAGTAAAACCCGCCCCCGTTTAACCTTTCAACATGCGTCAACCTACTCCCTTTTGCCTTGGGGATGGTCTAAACTCTAACATGGCAACACTCAACAAACTCCCCGTCATTGAGAAGGTGGTTTGCCCTCAGGATTGCCTTCAGTCTAACAACCTGCTAGTGGAATGCTCAAACAAAACCATCGGATCTTGACGTCATAACCAAATCAGGGGGATAATGATGGGGGATCACCATCGGTTTGAACATGGATTTCACCAACGAAGCTGGCAGTGCTAAAAAAAGTCCGGCACCGGGTCATGCCTGGACCACCCTGGGGCGAAGTGGTGCTTCTTGCCCACACCTGGCGCAAGGGATGAGGTATGATGAGGTGAATATGTTGCTTATTTCCCTCCAAAACAACGGATAACTTTAGTTGTCCCAGCATGTCCCAGCCTTAAACCAATCAAACCACAAAACCATTCACTATCATTTACTGCAACTACACAAGCAAGATTCTTTAACCCTGTAGATTTCGCATGGTAAAATGTTGTAGCATCATGCCTGCTTAGGTTGGATCAATTGGATCTCGTGTTGGAGTCATCCCGTAACCCTCTGGTAATGCAACGCTTTGCCATCGAAAATGGCGTTTGAGAAAGTGCTAAGTGTTGCTCAGAAAATCCCCATTATATCCCCTATCCCCTTGTCATCCCCAGGTTTATTAACTATTTCCATGATTTACCTGGTAAATTACAACATTTCCAGATATTTCCAGCATTTCCATGGCCATCTTCCTAGAAAAAGCCAGCTGAAAAAGCCAGGTGAACGCCAAGAGATCTCGCGCCACGACATCGTCAGGGAGGAGTTGCCAGGCCTCAGATTTTTTTACGGCCAAGAGACTGTGGGATGTACCCTCTGGTAATTTAACAGTTTGCTATTGAAAATGGCCATTTATAGTGGATTTTCCCATTAAAAATTGTGATTTTCCATAGTTATGTTAGTTTACCAGAGGGTACTGATTGTAGGAGGACTGAGCTTCACCGCTCTACCACGTTTTCATATATAGATTGGCTGATTTTTTAAAATTTTGCTGAATTGTATTGACCTGAAGTGAATGATTCTGACATATACACCACGGATTCACCACGGTAACTCACTAACAATTTCTCACTAAGGCCATTTGGGGATGATTACAGACTTGGTGGTTCATCCCGCTTAGGAAGTGGCTTAGTTCACATGTTATACCCCCAGTTGTAAGATGTTGTAAGTGGATTAAACCTATAGTTATCCCACTTACCCTCTGGTAAACTCACATAACTATGGCTTAAATCATCTTAAATCACCATTTTGTAGCTGGGAAAATCACCATGTTGTAGCTGGGTAAATCAACGAACTCATGGCCATTTTCAAGCGCCAAGAAACGCTCTTGGACTGCAGGAAGCGCATCTCCCGCTTCCCCGCCCGTGCCGCTGCCGGGACAGAGCAGCGACCCAAGGGGCAAGGCCTACGACGGAGGACCGGGGAAGCTAATTGACCTGTTTCTCGGCGGAAAATTAGGAAAATGATCGGTTGTTTGATCTTGTTTCTAGATGATTTTGACCTATTAAACATGGAACATGGTGAAATATCTCATGCTGTTCCACTTGGCAAACTGTTAGAGTACCAGAGGGTATGTCTGGAATCTTGGGGACTGTGGAATTCCAAGGAACGAATCCTTCTTGGGGACTCAAAGAGGCCTAGTTCTTTTTGGACCCCTTAGGGGTTTCCCGTTGTTGCATGGATGGGTTTTGGTTCTTCATCGCGTTATTTCGAATCTTAGTCCTAGTTACCTTTGATATGTCGCTCCCTTCCTTTTTAATTGCTAACAAAAAAATGCTTTGAACCTGTAGACATAAATAAATATAACATTTTTAGTTAGCAGTGAATGCATACCCGACAATAAATCATGATATACATGTATATATATATGTATGTATATAATATTACATATATATAAATATTATCATTTACAATGTTTACTTGGGTAGTCTAGATCCCTTTCATTTTATCTTAACACTTGTGGCCCATTTTTTTTGCTGAGCTCTCCAGCTTGCCCACACGAATCCAGGGCAGGACGCAGCTCTTATGAAAGACCTCCCAGGTCTTCGACCGACCAACGGACCCATGGTTGAGCTGGTTGGCCCAGATATCAACTGCCATATGGAGAAGAACATCCATATCATTTGGGGATTTTCCATGGGATTTTCCATGATGAAATATCATAAACCAGCTATTTTGTGATCTTTATGGTGCCCCCATATGTGTATATATATATGTATTAATATATATATATATATGTGTGTGTGTGTCCTTTTGATGTTTAACATTGTTTAACCATCCCTATTTCCGGATTCTCCAAAAGGTTGGACGCTCAGTGTTCCGCAGAAACATGTCAGCTGCACGTGTCCGCACGGGAGTTTTCGCCTCAGGGGAGCATCACGATTCGTAGAGCTGGTCACGGGAAAAACTGAGCCAAAGCTCGAAGGGTTTTGGAGGTGACAAAACTTATCCATTCCCTGTTTTGGATCCAAACATCACAGTTTCTTCCCACACATTAATAGATTTCCTTTTTTTTACATGACAAAGAAGAAGGACGCATTCATGGGATCGACAATTCTACCCAGATCCGGGATTGAACAGCACGATAGTCATCCTTTCACCTGAAGCTTCCTCCTACTCAAACACCGTTCCAACGAGCTATGTGTCCCACCAAGCAAGGCAACCTTTGACCTCGGTTCAAAGTGGATTTTGACTGGTCAAATATCGATGTTTGGCATCAAAAAACGACATTGGAATTGAGAAAACTAACTGTGTTCAACTGAATGAGTGCTGACTATTGCATCATATTGTAAATAAAAAAGAGAAAACCACAACATTTCAACATTTCAACACAACATCCTATATTTGAACCATATGTACCCTCTGGTAATTTGTAACATAGCTATTGAACATGGCCCATGAAAATAGTTGATTTCTCTATCAAACATGGTGATTTTCCATAGTTTTTTTGATTTTTTTGTATGTTTACCAGAGGGGTAAGCACATGTAACCCAGAGAACACAACACGGATCCGCGCTGCCATGCGCTGCCACAACGCGATTGAGTCAGCCACCTCCAAGTCCCCCTGCGGCGCTCGGCATCTTATTTCTTGTCACCATAATCATAACCAAATAGTAAAAATTATATATTATCAATGGTTATGATTATGATAATCATAATTATCAATAGTAAAAATTATGTGTTAACATATTATAATTACTTATCAAAACACAATAATGTATATAATGATTTTCAAAAAATCAACAAATTTCAATCATAACTATATTTATGAACATTATAATCATCATCAATGATCATCACCCTAATTTAGTATCTATACTACCCCCCACATAAACCCATCACCCATTTCATCCCTGCATCTTCCCACCCCAGCCACCGAGCCACGACCTGAGGCTCATTGCTGCCTCCCAGGCAAATGGCACATACCCAGCCATTGTCAGGGCCTTGGTCGCCAACAACTGCCATTGGGACGCCTCTATCGGAAAAACGTTGGTGAAAATGGCTGGTTAAGGAGAGAAAATGATGGCGGTTATATATATATATAGTTATATATGATTGTGCTCAAAGGTTTGTAAAAGTTAGAATGTGTTTTTTGGCAATGGCACCATAGCCAAAACCAAATCATCAGGAACTTGATGTGAGCCATGTTCTCAGTGTCTTATATCCTGGCACCAAAGAAGGAAATACTGATGCCATCTTACGCCATTGCATACATTTTGCTTATGCGCACACGGGTTTTGCTTACGCGGGTATCTTGTCTTAGGCTGATCTTATCTTGTCTTACGCTGAGCTTATCTTGTCTTACGCTGAGCTTACGCTCACCAGGTTTTTGCTTACGCCACACCCTTACAAGGGGCCCCTTCCTAAACATGAACGCCAGGGTTTAGATCGTGGCTCATGTGAAAACGAGGTTTGTTTCTCGCTAAGCTGTGCCATCTGATTGTCAAATAAGATCATCAGGCAAACGGCCAAAAAAAAAGATTCAAAGCATATCTGACAGCAAACAAAATTCTGCTGAACATTGTTGAACTATAGGGGATCTATTCATGGATTGGCGTCCCTGATAGTTGAGTCTACTATGTTTACCTTTACCATGACCGACCGGGGAAGGGATTCAAAAAGCGATACCCTAAAGTGGTCCCCATGGGTCCCTACTTGGCGAAGTTGCGGTAGATACTTAGGCTGACTATGGTAGACACGGTAGATTTAGTATGTGTAAACTATTACTTGTTGGTGTTTTTTCGCCACCCGTCTAAAAAATATGAGTTCGTCAGTTGGGATGATGACATTCCCAATAAATGAAAAAATAAATTTCATGTTCCAAACCACCGACCAGATTACCATTGAATCACCATAAAATCAAGCTTCTCCATGATACCAGCGGGTGAAACACACGCGGTTCCAGCTCTCCCCCGTTCCCGGCACCCCAAAAACAGCAACACCTCCCCCGCAGACCGAGCAGTGGCACGCACCGGTGCCAAAGCAGCGATCTGGTGAGCCGATTCTCGAAGCTCCTGACAGGGACATCACTCATTGGTGGTTGAGCCACCGCTGAAAAATATGAGTTCGTCAGATTGGATCATCATTCCAACTATTGGGGAAAATAAAAGCCATGTTCCAAACCACCAACCAAATCATTATATGTGTATCATCAACATGGGCTAAAATGGTTTCCATCCATCGTGATGTTAAAGAACCAGAGGGTAAGTGGTTTTCATAACCTTAATTTTCACAAGTCCACGATGAACGTGGCCCCCATAGCCATAGCTTTTCTGACTGGGTGAACTCAGCCCACTTAGAAAAAAACGAAGTCACGCTTCGTGAGATGATCCTCGACTCGCAGTGACTGCATAAAACCAACCAAACAGATATACCCTCTGGTTATTTAACATAGCCATGGAAGCCATGGCCCATTTGCAGATAATTTTCCCATCAAAACCTCCATTTATAAGGGATCTTCCATGGCTATGTTAAATAACCAAAGGGTAGAAAAGTTGGACGTCTGGAAATGATATGAGGCGAACATCATCCAACTACCACCCGGTAGTTAAACTTATCGGCATCTATTGAAGGGGGCTACCAAGTTACTAATATATTAAACTATTAAACCCAGGTTAACTTATTATCATCCAGCAACCAGCCTAATTATCAATCAAGTAAATTGTGACATGGTGATTAGATTCATTGTACAATATAACCAGGATATCATTCGAGCAACTGGGATTTATATAGGACTGTACTATCATTGCGATAGGACCAGGATAATAATAAATAATATGATATGTTAAACCTATATATGCGTGAAATAACCCTACTGAGATTCGCCCAGCCGAGACCGGGATTTATACCAGTTACCAGATTGTTCAACCAAGTTTTCACTCTGGCAATCAGCAGGGATTCTCAATCCTCTGTGCTTCATGGTTCAATGATGTTCAATGGTAGTCTTCAACTCCGTGAAACTCCATTTTCCTCAGATTTTACGAGCTGGGATGCAGGGCGGCTCCAACCAAGCGAGCATCAAACATCTGACACGTCACCGCCCTGCAGCGCCTACGCGCAGCTGACTTCTGAGCTGCGCCAAGTTGGATCTGCGGAGATCGTCGAGACCAGACCAGGTGCTACTAAAAGCCACGCCACGGGAGTTGAAAGATCATGAGGCCTCCAGCTGATCCCAACTGATCCCAGTTGAAACAGTGATTTTCTGTGAAGAAAATCTGTGGCTGGATGGTGGGTCCAGAAAATCCGGCCAAGGGATCAGCTTTGGGGGCGGGATTCCCATGAATTAAGCTCTGTTGGGGTGGCATGGCAGTGGTTCCAACGCGCGGATCGCCTCACCTGACCGGCCATCTTTAGGTCCAAGGGAGGAATTGGAAATCGGAGATTTGGGGCCAGAACTTGATCTGGCCTCTGGATATCAAGGTCCTACAAACACACAGCCAAGCCTTAATGCCTTAAGATGCCTTAAGTAAATGATGTATTAAAAGTGGACCAATCTTAATAGGAGAAACTATATAGGGTGTGACTTCTGTATCCCTGCTAGCAAATCGCCAAGACAAACGCGGGGGACCCTGATGCTTTGCAATACATCCTCCATATCATAGCATATCTTGACTGAAGCGACAACGAAATGTGCGTTAAACTTCAACAAACGTGAGGTAGCCAGCCTCGAACGAGATCTGCCCTGGGAAGAGCCAGAACATTCTCATCTTTACAGGCCTACAAGAGATAGAAGCAAAAGGACTTGGCGAAGCCTGGCAACCAGTCCCAAACATACCTCATCATACCTCATCATAGGAACTTGCCATGAAGATAGACTGGAATCTTGCTCCAACAAAAGTGCTAAATCGCCACAGAAGCTCCTGATACCTCCTGATGCTTCGTGCAACTTTGCTTGCAATGCGTGTGGCATTTTGTAGGCCAACACGCCGAAATCACCACGACGCTTTAGGCTATGCGGTCGCGAATTCGAAGCCATGCATCGAGCAGCAATGCTGATGTCGTGCCGTATAGATTCAGCATTTAGCTGAAGGAAACAGCGATTCGGCTCTGGTGATAGTCAGGGGCTGCTACCCATTGCTGCTACATCTGAAAAAAGGAAGGGTAAATAATCTGGTCAATGGTTTGCCTATGGGATTATCATCCCAGTTGTTGGGTGGACAATAGACACGATATGACAATCTGCTCATGTCTGTTCCAAACCGCCAACCTGAAATGCTAGAATCATAAAAAAATAAAGATATTCCAAAACCAATTTAAACCAATTTAAACCAATATATATATATTAATATCAGCCTCTGGTAATTCAACCGCTTGCTATGGAAAAACACCATTTGTAAAAGGTAATTCATCCAACTGAATGATGAATTGTGTAAAAATTGTCGGTTTTCCATAACAATGTTAAATTAACATAGGGTATAAACAATATAATCTTCTGATTATGCGCATATTTTCATGGCCATGTTTTCGTCACCAGAGATTCAATAGGTCATCACACATGTTAAGGATATCGGATATATACTATTCCCAACCCGAAAAGCGATAGTAAGAAAACACCAGGTGGTAGAACATATGATTTATATATCAAACATATATGACGGAGAATCCTAACACCAAATAAATCTGATTTGAACCACCCGAGATCCCGAGATGTACTTGGTATAAACATGTGATAATAGCCAGTGTTTTTTTCCATAGCCCGCCAGTGCTAAAATCCTTGTCCGGATCGCCTTTTGCATCACTCCAAGTCACACAATACTACTCTGGACGCCCACCACCTGAAGGTTCAGATTCAAGGCTTGGCAAGTTTCTTGGGCTTCACATGAGTTGACACCAAGGCATGAATATCAGTCCTGAACTATTCTTATAATTGCTATGACTGCCATGAATCATTATAAATCCCCGAGTTTCTTTTTTTAAAAAAATCAGTAAGTACTCCTCCATACCACTGATGGTTTGGGGAGATGGTTGGGACTAATTCCAGTTGGATACAACGATAACGGCAAATATGATACCCTCTGTAACTAGTAATCAAACATGACAATGAAAATCTTCCATTTATTATATATATATATATGTACTATATGTATGTATATGTATATATATAATATATTATATTACAAACATAAAAATATATATAATATATCGTATATATATTACATATATTAAAAATATACTATGTATAAAATATTATATATTCTACATTATATATTATAGGCTTTATATATCATATATATATATATATCTCATATATATTACAATTATATTATATATATATATATATATATTAAAAAATATTATATATATCAAAAATATATTATATATATTATATATATTATAATATATATATATATATATTATGAATATATTCTATATTAAATATATTCCATATACATATATATATGATATACATATTTCAAATTTTCGATATATTACATATTATATAAATATATAATAGTATAATTATATGTATATTTATATGAAAATATTATATTATATGAAAATATTATATATATATAATATATGTGTAAATATTATTTGTATGTAAATATTCAATTATATTATATTGAATACATTTTATTAAATATATTATATTATATATATTATTATATATATTATATTCTAAATATTATATTATATTATATTATATATTATAAATATTATACATATGTAAATATTTTATTATATGTAAATAATTATATATATATGTGTGTGTGTAGATGATGTTCTCATATCTATTTCTCGCGGGATGTCCCAGCCATGGGGTCACAACGGGGGCCCCACCTGTGCTTCGACCCGTGGCTCTTGCGTGCGGCGTCGGAAATCCTGAGGCACAACATCTACAGGACACCAGAAGGGATGCATATATGACATTGTGTCATTTATGTATGATTCATTATGAATCCGCATCCCTAATTTTGTTCCCCAAGCCATGAATGGATCCAAGCCATCTTATCAGGATTTCATTGGCGTGTATCTCACATGCAAAGAAGGGTTTCGGATACTTTTGTTTTGCATCTTCCACCATATCTTTTCAAAACTTGGCCATGGATCTATGCTGAAGACTTTTTTCCGCAACACTGAAAAAAGAGAATTCATTGAAGTTCTTGTGGGTAATCCGAAATATATAACATGTGGAGAGACATATAAAACACAGAGGCAAAACACATCAAAACACCATGATAGCCCACACTATTCCATAATGAACTGTCACTTAGGATGGCAAAACACCAGCCAGTTCTCCCAGGGGATGTTTGTGAGGGCCAACCTTAGATACTCTGCACGAAACACCGAGTTTCGAGCAGGGTATCTTTGAGTTTTGAGCTGGATAATTGGGTAACCCATCAATTCATTAACATTTGTTAGTTGGTTAATCCATTATATACTTCATCAACATTCATTAACCCAAAAAAGCATCCTTAAGGATCTTTTGACCGTTGGCTCCCAAGCTTCACTGCGGCAAATTGGGCACAACCGCGAGGAGGCTCTACCCGAGAATGCCCAACCCACGATACATGCCTCACCAGGGGAGGTCACCGAGGTCACCGATCCTTCAGAATGTCTGCAATTTGTGTCGTCTCATAATTGTTAATGTGACGTCTGAATACTTCCTACATAAATCATCTTCCAAATCTGAACGGTTCCCTAACCAAACCTTGAACACCAGTTAAACCAATTCCGAGACTAACATTTGCCCATTGCCTGGATAAACTGCTAGTCATGATCAACCTGCCTAGAACTTAAAGGGCCCTAGGCACATTGGAGGCGTCGTGACACGATTTGTGAACGAGTGTGTGAATCACGCAATAGTTTTTGAAACGGGACTCTTGAAGCAACATCCAATTGTCCATATCTTGGTTGGATTGTTCAAATTGTTCATGCTTTCAGCCTTTAGTTTCTTAATTTCTCTCAGCTGGCCCTGCCCTGCCCCAGCCTCACAGAACATGTGCCCACAGGGCAGTACAGCTAGAGCATCGCCGCGGTTGAAGTCCTTGGTGGGTTGGTGGGGAAATGAGATCAGAAAGTCCGCATTTTTTTTGGCTTAGGAGAGCTTAGTGAAAATCATTGGAAAGCTAGTGATTCTAGATCATGGAATCTTACTAGATCATGGAATCTTAAAAGATCATGAGAACATTTTTTGGGGGGGCTTAGAAAGCTAGTGATGCCATGATCTCATCTGTGATGCCGGGCCGACCCTGCTTATGATGCAGATTTACCAGCAGATCTTGCATCTGCTGATCCGATCAAGCTTCAAGTTCAAGATGATTACAACCCCCATAGGGGCCTATACTATCAATTGTAGTATGAATATTGCAATAATTCACCCATCTGAAGGCAATTGGAGCTATAGTTACTTGTTACTTGGTATACCTGGCCATCATTCCAGTGACGTCGCAGTGAGATCAAAAAATGACTTCTCCACATAGACCCATGGATTTCCCCCACACAAACCTCCACGAAACTGCTGAGCAACGGCGAGGCAACATACGCAGCTTGCACAGATCCCCATGCAATGACACTGCTCACCAGTGGCCCCATGGTCCTGCCCGGCGGATGATCATCGTTCCAAATAGGGTTGAACATTAAAAACATGTCACTTATGATTCATGCCGATCTTTTCAGCCTTGCCTTCAAGCGTGTTTGTTTCAGCTTCTTTTTTTTTTGCCCCACACTCCTTTTTGCTGCGCGTCTGTGTTTATGGGTTTAGGTGGCAGCCGGCTAGGGACAGGGGCCAGGCTCGAGCTGCCTGCTGGCGAGCCCAGCGGCAGGTGCTTCGGGTCTTGGCGAAGGCCAGCGGGCGGATCAAGGTGACCGCCTCGGTGGACCACCGGCCGCCGATTTCAAGGCCAAAGACCGCAAAGCGGCACGCCGGGGAATTGTGGAATTCCGGGTAGGTCTGCATGGGTGCGCTTGCGTCCCGCCGCTTCTTGGACGGTGGCGCCGGGGTGGGTGTCGGCCCGCCGGCGGGGCATGCCGTCGCGTCCAACGGGGCTGACCAGGGTGGCGGGGCTCCATGCCACAGGGGCAAGCCGGTCACCAAGACCTCGATCGCCCGAGAGTCTTACGGGGGGTGGGGCAGGTTCATCTGGTTGAGGGGGATGTTGGTGTGCAATGTGCCTCCGGCTTCTCGGCAAATGCGGGCGACGGCGCGTTCAAGGGGCAGGGCGCGGGTGCGCAGGAAGCCAGCGGTGGGGCATGCACTGCGGTGGTCACCAAACTCATCCAGAGGGCCCCCACACCGGCAATGCGCGTCTGTCAAGGGGGGGGGAGGCGCACACGGCGCCGCAGGAGAACGCGGAAGTGTTCACTGGAGAAGGATGTGGCTGGTGACGCCAGGGGATCGGCGGTGGGGGGCCGGGAGGGTGTCGGCCCAAGACGGCCAGTACGCGTAAGCGGAGCGTAGTCCCAGCCGGCCTTGGGTGAGGGGCAGCTGTGCCCGCATGCGCGCAAGTGGTGGGAGGGGTTCTTTCAAAATGGTGATCTAGTGGGAATGGTTTCTATATATACCACCAAAAAAATTGGTGATGACTGGGGGATGGTAAACATGATGTTTTACCCACGTTACCCATAAAAATTAGCCCAGCACCACAGGATGAGCTTGAGCCAACATGTCCCCTCTCCTGGATCATGCCCTTGCCACCCTTAGTGCCAGCGATTCGTACACGTGACAGGGCCTCGGCTGGGCGAATGTCTGGCAATTTCATGGGGCAAATATCAAGGATAAACCAATGATAAACCATGATAAACTAGTGCATGGCATATGATGGAATGGGATTTTTCATGATTTTTCCTCATTTCAAATCCATTTTAGACATCCAAATTCTGGAAATGGCATGGGCCGGATTTCCGGATTTTGCATGTGACATGGATCTTCTAAGACTGGGCCCTGGGTTTTTGAGAGGCAGTGCTGCAGAATTCCGGAGGAAAACAATCAGCAACAGCAAATCGAACGGATGAAACATAATGAAAATAGGGGATCTTATAAGCTTCGAAGATCAAACAAAAAACTATAAGAACTACTGTACATCTTTTCCGCAAATGGCTGATTCTATTCCACCTCCCACCCATTTTCTGCCATGATATGCCATGTCCACTGGCCAAGTGATGCCGGGGTGCAAGGGGTCGATCTACATCTTCACCATATATCACGCGCGCCCAGACGCGGCTCACGTGGTACCTGTCGTCGTTCTTGTGAGGCACGTGCCGCACCAAAATCAGAAAGAAGATGGCCTCAAGGTGCTCCAGTTTGGGACCGGATTCTCCCATTTCTATGGGCTCTGTTTGAACATATTTAGTATATATAGTAGCACATGCAATTTTATATAAATACCATGAGTTACCATGATATCCAGTTTCACATGAATAATCATTCTACCCACTAATATCACTAATATTAACACTGATATTTAAAAGTGAAATCTCTGGTGGATACCTGTGCTTTTGCCCATCTCCGCCAAAATTCAGCTGGATGGTGCACATGAATTTTGGAATGCCCCATCCACTAGCACAGGCCAACAGCAGCCCACATCCAACATCATCCAATTGGAAACATCTAGAAACTCAAGTGGATACTTCAACAAAAATCTTCCTGAAACCCTGCCCCAGCTGAAAAAAAGCTTCCACACATGCACCATTTCTGGCAAGCGTCTGGCATCATGAGACAGCCGAGCACCACATAGATCAAATCCCACGGGCTTGGGATCATATGATGAAAGGCAAAGAGGGACGAGCTCATCAACGCGCCAAAGAAGAGCACCTGGGTCCGCTACCACAGATCCAATGGGTTGGGTTGTCCCATGAGGTCAAATGGTCATCTCTTGGCGAGATATGGCGAGGAGGCATGTATTATATGTATTTCCCCTATTTATTGGAGGAAACACTCAAAAAAAAACCTGCACCATTCAGAATGGCTATCTGAGCGAGGAAAGTTATTTGATCACTGCAGAAAGCGGGGCGGACCCTACTTCGTTTTCCATTCCCTGACCTCGTTTTGATCAATGACCTCCTTTCCTCAACTGGGTCTTTATCTTTTTCTACGTCCGTCTTCAATTTGGTCTTACTTCGTTTTTTTTGTCAGGCAAACCAACTTTTTTGTATTTTTTTTTTGAACTTACTGTTCCAGGGTTAGAAAGGAACGTATTTCCGCCTGAAGACTCCAATTTCCTTCTGCGTGGGTGCAGATCACACGATATTCATATGCGGCTGTGATATCGCACGTGCCACCATCTTGCACTTTGCCACCCCTGAAGGCTCTCGTCAGACAGTCAAAAGGTATTAAAATCTCCCAGCCCCATGATGTAGCTTCCCTTATGGATGATCATGCTTGAAATCACGATACTTTATGGCCGTACCACCTTAATTTATTTTCCCCTAAAACGTATGAAATAAACCCACGGAATCTTGGCCGCTGCACGATCTTGTCGCACACATTCATCGGCTTATTCAAACTTTGCCACAGGGATGCACGACGTCGATCAGATCGGACGAAGTCCTCAGCGGGAAGTTGGGTCAACTGGGTCAGCTCAGTCAACTCAGTGAACTCCCCGAAGTCGATGAACAAAAAATCACATGACATACCCTCTGGTAATTGTCAAACATAGCTATTGAAAATTGCCATAGAAATAGTGAATTTTCCTATGAAAAATGGTGATTTTCCATAGTTATGGGACAGTTTACCAGAGGGTATCCCAGATGGAGCAACTCTCTCAGTGGATCAAATCCGATTGTTTCCATCCCATCTGTAATCTCCGCCCGAGAAATGGGTTGTTTGTCTGAGATCCCCGGCATGGCCAGCCTCTTGTACTGTCACTTGGCCTGGACATATCTGGCGGCGATAATTTGGGGGAATTCAGATGGATGGTATGTAAAAATCATGAAAAATCGATGTAGTGAATCTGCCTACAGGGCAGTATTTCCCTTGAAATTTCCACCAATTCTAGAACATGAATGAAAATCACATTAATCCTTAGTAATTAGTTAGTAATCCCTTTATAAACCTTCATAGAGATTTGGGACGTAGCCCCAAGACATCGAAGATTATCACAGCATGCGAGATTTTTGTCTTATAATCCCTTCCCTTTATATTGAATACCATCCTTTCAACGCCCGGACTCAGAATTGGAACGCCCGTCCATTTTAAGGGTCCCGGCTATTGGTGGTATCATCTTGAGGGATGTCTCCTACTCCAAGCATCTAGTACCCCACCCAAAAGGTATAGAAAAAGTCATTGATCACAAATTTTGATCACCATTTACTTCGATTTGACCAATTTCTATCTCTTTGGGGACTTTGGGGCTTACTTCATGTCCGAACCACAGCCACATGGCTCCTAGGTCAGCCCGTGGTCACGGCGCCTCTGGTCACGGCTGGGGAGAGGTCCAAGTGAATGCCTAGCGGCTTACTTCCCGGATCGGTGGGTGAAACCAAGATATGTCAATGGTATATCCATGGTATATCCATGTGATATCCATGGTATATCCATGGTATATCCATGGTATATCCATGGTATATCCATGGTATATCCATGTGATATCCATGGTATATCCATGTGATATCCATGGTATATCCATGTGATATCCATGGTATATCCATGGTATATCCATGTGATATCCATGGTATATCCATGTGATATCCATGGTATATCCATGTGATATCCATGGTATATCCATGGTATATCCATGGTATATCCATGGTATATCCATGTGATATCCATGGTATATCCATGTGATATCCATGGTATATCCATGTGATATCCATGGTATATCCATGGTATATCCATGTGATATCCATGGTATATCCATGTGATATCCATGGTATATCCATGTGATATCCATGGTATATCCATGGTATATCCATGGTATATACATGGTATATCCATGTGATATCCATAGTATATCCATGGTATATCCATGGTATATCCATGTGATATCCATGGTATATCCATGGTATATCCATGTGATATCCATGGTATATCCATGTGATATCCATGGTATATCCATGGTATATCCATGGTATATCCATGTGATATCCATGGTATATCCATGGTATATCCATGTGATATCCATGGCATATCCATGTGATATCCATGGTATATCCATGGTATATCCATGTGATTTCTATGGTATATCCATGGCATATCCATGTGATATCTATGGTATATCCATGGCATATCCATGTGATTTCTATGGTATATCCATGGCATATCCATGTAATTTCTATGGTATATCCATGGCATATCCATGTGATTTCTATGGTATATCCATGGTATATCCATGGCATATCCATGTGATATCCATGGTATACCTGTGGTATATTTTGTAACTTATATAACTGGCTTGGAGACTTCTCAACGATATAACTGGCTAATAAAACTGGTTATTCATGTGAAAAGGCCGCTGCCTAGCGGCAATCCGCCAATCCAAGTAGGGGACCAATCATTCACCAAGTGGTCATCCCAATACTTGGGGGGGGGTTATCTTACTACATTTACACCCCCAAAATCACAAAAAAAAAAACGGCACAATTCCCGGCGCCCTATGATTCCAGGAAACATCGGCGTGGCCAATTGAAGTTGTTACGTGATGCCATGACGTATAGGAGGTGCAGATAGGTATTGGTAAGATAAGTACATCCAAAGCATGGGAAAAAAACGGGAATTTGGGGAGTCGTCGCCTTCCAATTTGGTCCCAACTGAGAGATTCTGCCGCAATCTCCGTTCGGCGCGCCTCCTAGTTCACGTTGGTGGCTCCGATCGGCCATCACAGGCATTCCCCGAAAAATTGTTCCACCCCCAACTAGAAAGGTTTACGGATTTTTTTTGGGGCAGAACATAGGCTGCCATAGCTTTTGCTTCGATCACGGTGTCCCATGAGGTTTCTGCCTTTTTTTTTGTGATGACCACCTGGAGCCAATCCTCACAGCGAGTGCCAAGGAGTGCCAAGGAGCATGGCTCAGATCTGCCCCGCTTGTTAGCACCAAAGAACATATGTGACATGGGCATGTACAGTGGCATGTGCAAACATGATCAGATATGTAGAGTAGTGAGGTAAACCCAACAATAAACCATCCCAACAACCATGGTTCTCATCCCTATGTATGGGCTAGCATGGGCTACCAATGGTACCTCCACATTGCATGGCTCACCCGTCAAGGTCATGGGCAACGGCAACCTGGGCCCAGGTGACACATGTTGAATATGAGGTATCCCGAAATTCCAACAATTTTCAACGGATAGTTCATTCATCAACAGGTCAACGCGATTCGGTGAATTCTATAGAGGCCATCTTGAGCTCCAAACGGCCGGGAGTTTCCATCAGTGCCAACCTCACCGCCTTTCCTCGGCACAGATGTTTATACATGTGTGCCGCATTGTGCCGCGATTTTCTGGGGATTTAAGGGGTCATGGGTCCTTTGACGTCCTTTATCCCAGCAGTGAGGGGCCAAAAGGCTAAACCTCCCACAGATGAAATGATGGATGTCTGAGGCTGCTAACGGCCCGACGCTCTCGTTGTCATCGCCTGCCCGAAACTGGAGTTGCTCCGAGCTAGGGACTATAGCCCCCCGAAAAACTGGAGGGTTTGTCAATCGGAGACCCCCAACTTCAAACGGAGCATCCACATAGACCATGATTTTCCCAGCTATAAACAGCATTTACCATCTGAGAATTTAACATAGCTATTGAAAATTGCCATAAAAATAGTTGATTTACCCATTAAACATGGTGATTTTCCATAGTTCTGTTGTATGTTTACCAGAGGGTAGGCATTTAGGGTGGATTTTCCAGCAAACCATGTTTGACTACCAAAAGGGTAGCCCATGAAGAGATGATCAACCATTGGACTTCCCAGATCGTCTTGTCCAACCTTCAGCCACGGTGCTGGCGTCAGCCTCAGCTCTACCCGGCTACAATTCCATCCGTTTTTTCATCAGTAAAGTACTGGTTGCTGGTCGACCTACCCCTCTGAAAAATGATGGAGTGAAAGTCAGTTGGGGTGATTTTCCATTCCCAACATATGGAAAGTCATAAAAGCCATGTTCCAAACCACCAACCAGAGTACATTCTGTGGAGGGTTGTGAAATCCTGCACCAACTTGGATGGGTGAAAATATGTTGAAAGCCTAGAAAAAGTGGGATAAACCATCTATCAACTGGCGCAGGATTTCACAACCATCCACAGTAGGGACTGGTCAACAATCAGCCGTGGCCGTGGTCAAATTCCCGACTCAAATCCCCAAATTTCCTGCTCATTGACTCATTGGGAAATAATTTGAGAACTCAAATGTGCAAAAGAGGTACTTCAACCGCCCCTCGCATTACCAGAAATAGATAGAAATAGGCGATATAAACCCTCCAAACTTGGAGCCGTGAAATATGGTATATATAAATAAGTTATATATATTGGGGCTTACCACATCTGGCAATCCCAATAATAACCAACCATTTGGGGGTCATTCCTAAATATTCCAAATCATCATCTGAGGATTCTGAGGCTGCAGCACTATTGATGCGGCTGCGTGTCAGGGTGCCTTGATTCACTGGCCATACCCTCAGGGAGTCCAAAGATAACATGTGATCTCTTGGAAATCCACGGCCATGGAACATCTTGAACTCCAGATATTCATCTATATTCATCTATAGATTCTATGATCAGGAAAAAACTCAACAGATTTTTCCAGCCAGGTGGATTCCAGCCAGGCTATGCCTGCAATCCGATGGTGATCAACAAGAAGAAGCTCAGCTCCCAGACATGTCTGAGCCGCTTTGACCATCGCAATGCGGGACGCCTCCAAAAGCACCTCCCAGGGACTGAAATTCGACACAAAGGGAGAACCATATTTTTAATGTTTGGCACTGTTGGCACTCATGTTCCAGAATGTCAATTCCGGATTTTGTTTTTGGTGATTGACACTCTAGATGAAGACAGTTGAAATTGCACCTCCCGTTGAATCATATGGTGTTCCAACATTTTCCAGTTCTACACAGCCATCATGTTGGCAAACTGTCCAAAAAAATAGAGGGGTACTCTTGTAGTAGCAAATGATCACTGTTCTTTGGGCCTTTTTCTCATCGCAAGGGGTTTACCAATCAGTCGCCGTTCTCGATCTCCATGAAGAATAAATACTATATATAGTTTTAACATGTTTTAACGCCAAAATTATCACCATTGAAGTCAATTATAAATGGGTAATTCATTAATTCATGGTAATTCTATGTAATTTTCCATATAACCACGTCAAAAATTACCGAACGGTATGGTTTTCCAACGCCGGCACCACCCAACCGCCTCTTCGGGGCAAGGTGCTATGGGGCCCCATCGAGCCTCACATACCTGGACATATCATATATAGTTCTCAGAGTACTCTATATGTATGTTATACATGTAGCTATATATGATAAAGGATTATGGATTTCATATGTGGATGATCTGTGATATTTTTGGATGATTACGCATTGTAATTTAGAAGAGAAACGCAACAACTCGAGTACGAAGTGGTTGGGCCCCACAGAAATCCATGAAATCATGTGCTGAGAAAGGACTGGTCGCGATGGACTCGAGCGAGAAACTGCCCACACCCTTAAAAAGATGATATACAAATTACAAATTATAATATACAGCTCACCATGATGAATATGTACCATGTTATTAGTATGGATTGCTCTACCACTGATCTAATCATTGATGGCTTCAAAGATCTCACTACAAACAAGCTGTTTGTACATGCAACTGTTCTGCACCCAGAAAACATGGAGGTCAACATTTAGCAGCTAAACCGCAGAGGCAAAACCAACTTCCACTCAACAATGCGATCATACCCCACATTTTAATCATTTTATACCTGCCGTTTCTAGAATCATGACCCTATCCAAAAAAGGTTGAATTGCGCCTTCTAATTTCAAAAGCCACAAACACACACACAACAATAACACATAAATTCACCTCAGCTCTGGTTGCTCAACATACCTAAACATATTTCGACATATGATGTGCCATGATCTGTCTTGATCTGTGGGAGTGCTGCGCCATAGCCATAGCTACCAGAGATACAACAAGCGGCGCCTGCCCCAAGTTTGGAGCCTCACGGCGCCCGAAGGTCATTCGATGTCTTAAAAAATGTCGTCCTTGAACCCCCTCAAAACAGATTTTATATGAACTATTCTTGGCACCTGGGGCTACATTCCTTCACTCTTCACCAAACTCCTTGTAGATCGATGCTGCCAGGTCGGCTATCTACTTTTATTGGCTCTGCATCTATCATTGCAGGAGCAGATTTACACCTTTGCACTACTTGATCGTGTAAGATTCAGGATTCTTGATATGTTTGTCCAAGTGCAGGTCATAACATAATCAAACTGCTGATGGGAGAACACGTCTGAGAGCTGAGAATTGCCCCCACCTTTCAAGTCACACAAAAGGGCTGTAAGAAATCGGAAAATATGACCCTTTTAATGCAAATATTGGACCAATGTTTCCCCAGAAGTGCCTGCACATTTTTTTGGGGTAAAACAAAAATCATGATCGTTGCCGCAGCCGCCTAAACCTGCAATCGTAGATTTGAGCCGTTCTGAAATGCGTTGCATCAAAACACCGACCCCACAAATTTCGAACCCAGATTGTGCCACGAAGATCTTATAATGAATATATTTGGTGGAGAAAATTTCGCCGCCTGATTTTGTTTGGGTCCGAGGCTGTGGTGCATGGTGAAGTTTGTTGTGAAATTTCGGGGGAATTTTTAAAGAAGAACATAAAAGCAAACATTTCGCCGATCTTTCGCCGCAAACTTCGCCACACACTTACACCACATTCTTCACTCAGAAACTTTGCCGGACACTTCACCGGCAAAACTTCGCCAGCTATTTGCATCTGGCAACAAAACATGTTGTATCTATGGGTCCTTACACGAACATGCATGTTCATCGGCGTAAACCTGGCAACACTTGAACAAAAATAAAAAATACATTTTTCACCCTAACTTCATTCTGCAGGAATTTTGGCCTAAATAATGAACATGATAAAAATGACGATGACGATGATGACGACGACCACGACGATGATGCTGATGGACAAGCCAGCAACTGCCCTAACAAACACCACAGGTATCCGGTATCCTCATGACCCAACTGTTGGGGTAAACTCCCCAAATTTCTGGTGAATCAACTGCCCATTGATGCCATCAACTGGACTGAGTTTCACGGCTCGACTTCGTCGCCACGGCCTGAGCATTCCGAAAACACCGGTCAGAAACGCCATGCTGTGGAGGCTGTGCGCAGGACGGGGGCCTTTTTTTTCAACGGCGTGAGGTTGCTATGTCCTACCTGGATCCAACTCCTGTGAAGTGAAAATAGTGAAAATCTATGTTGAAATAATTCTTTAGGACATTTTAGGACTGCCTTCTTATTCAAAAGAGCTAGAAGCAGCTAGAAGTGACAAATTTCCAACCACTTTCTTCATCTTTCACCACTTGATCATGGAGGATCCAACCTTTTGCTACGTCTCATCCTGGGTTCTTCACCTCCTTTGGAGCCGTTCCTTAGATTTGCTCAAGAGGACCATCAAAAAATTCAACAACATTCAACAACTATCCCCTCTAGAACCCCCATATTCCGGTGAATTCCCCATAAATCGGGGGAACCAAAAAAAAATTCGACGACTCAGCAAATCATGGTGAAACCAACACCTCCATCGCCGCCCTCTCGCCTTCCTCCAGCGCCCCATGGGCGAAACTGGCCTTGGTGGGGTGTGTAGCCTCGCCAGCAAACAGCAACTGATGCCTGTCACCACAACTCGCAGCCAGCTCGGCGCGTAAAGGGGCCGTGCCAACGGGGCAGTAGGAGTAAGCCATCTTGGCAAAGGGATCCTGGGAGAACTCTGGGAGATCCAAGATATCAGGGGATTTACCCTCTGGTTATTTAACATAGCCATGGTATAGATGGCCCATAGAAATAGATGGCTTACCTACTAAACATGGTGATTTTCTGATTTTCCATGGCTATGTTAAATAACCAGATGGTAAAGGGGGAATCCACAGCAAATCATGTTTTTTTGCCCAAAGATGGACACCTGTCCTGCACATCTGTCCTTGAACCCATGCTGCGACTGCATCAGATTTTTTGGAGGAGTGAAGAACCGAGATGAGCGGCCGTGAGTTGCTGAAATCAAATGGAAAACCCATGGGAATTAGAAACCGTGGGTCGAAAACCTCCGAAACCTATCCCTCCACGAAATCAAAACACATATGGTAGGTGACATATGCTTTGCTTTTGACTGGACGCTCACAGCCATTTTGACTGGACGCTCACAGCCATTTTGACTGGACGCTCACGGCCATGGATGTTCAATCCACCTTCAATATCAACCTTCACCAAAACTAAGAATCAAAACAGCACCTTTGACGTCAACCTTGACCTTAAGATACCCTCTGGTAAACTAACATGACTATGGCAAATCACCATTTTTAATGGGAACATATAAATGGTCATTTTCAATAGCTATGTTAAATTACCAGAGGGTACCTTAAGATCATGATCTTTCCTGATCTTTCATCCTTACCAGGGCATCCAGGGCACGTTATCCCAGCGTCGCACATCGCTCTTCACCAGCAGTTGCTGCAGCTCCGCCAGTGGCTTCGAAAAAATCTCCGCCATCTGCCGGAGGATCTCCTGCGAAAGCTGAGCATCGTCCAACTGGAGGAGCTGCGCGTTGGCTGTTTGACCTCCAAAGTAGGCAGTCAGAACCGTCCTGGAACGCTCGGCTGGGGGATGACTACTTTCGAAACACTGAAGTGATTTATGTGGTTTTTAGGGTCAGGAAACAAACCAACACATGGCTATGGATCAATACCTATACATGCCATTTTTAGGGGATGAACATCCATAAATCCCAGCTATTTTGATGTGAACTACAGGGGGATAGGGTTTTGACCCATCCCCACATGAACAGGGCAACTTAAGAAACAAAGCCACAAAATCACCAGAGGCGACCAGTCCTGTTCCGCCCAGGCCAAAAAGCCTGCGAGGACAAGCTGTGAAACAGAAAGGCCATCTTCTCCGGCCAAAAACGTTCGCGGAAATGGAAGTAGACCGTGGTGGTGATGCCCCTACCCAGCCGTTTGATGGCCAGCTGCTTCCTTGGATTTGCGGCCCACCACCAAAAAATCATCCAATAATACAGTATCCCTTTTCACTTCTGATATCTTCTGATTTAAATCGTGCAAAAATTATGCAAATGGGACCGCTCCACGCGGTCGTGCAGTGCTTCAAATGGTCTCTCGTTACTTTGACTTGGATCGCGTCCGTGGGTCGCTGATTACTTCTCAGTCCATCTTTCAAGTAGAATTACATGGCTACTCAGCTTCGGACTTACATGTTTTTTCTGCTCAAATCATGAACCTTCTTAATAGCATTCCTCATGATCAGTGGCCGAATCAACACATGCTTCATAAGTTGAGGACTGTCAGACGCCTTGACAGAGTGATTGATGAGATGAGATCAAACCTTCAGCAGATAACTCGCCACTCCGCGATTTTGATTTCTTGTGGTCCCTTATATATCATATATATTTAAAAAGTATAGTTCAATCAAACATGGCGAGCATCCCATTATATCATAAATTATATCCCCATAAAAACATCCCGGAAATCATTTCTAACCCTCCCCATAAAGACTTGGTTGATTTTCCCCATGCCACTTTTGCCACATTTTTCCACGCTTCCTCTCCGGCAGCGCTGGGTGGAACTGCAGGTCCTCCAAACACGCCAGTGGCACCGTGACCACAGCGCAGCGGCCTCGAAGCTCCGCGCCCGTCGCCAGCTTCACCCGGACACCGGAGCTGGACCAGCGGATGGCGGCGACCCGACTGCCGAGGCGAAGATCTAACCTGAAAACCCCGAAAAAAATGGTGATTTTTCCAATCGAGTGGTGGGACAATGTCAATTTCATGGCAAAAAAGTAGGGCTTGGGCATGTTTGATGGTTAATCATGGTCCAGAATCATGGCCCAGAATGAGATTGGATGAGAAAGGTTATATAATGTCATCTCTGGATTAATAAAAACCCGTTTTTTTTTGTGAAGGGGCGCCATTTTGTGTAGCAGACCTTTTTTGGGGGGTGAGCTACCATAATTAATCAACCGGAATCTAAAAATCGATTTGACATTAATCATATGATGATTTCGAGTAATACGTTGTTTGTGGAAGAGTCCCCTTAAACCTTAAACATTAGGCATTTGCAGTCCAAGACTCCTGAAAGATCTAAAAGAGTCAGGCCACTGGCAAGACTTGGGTCCGGTGGTTTATCATCAATGTTCCTCATCAAAACCTTGCCACAGATTGAGGTTATGCCCCCATGTCTTGACAGACCAACCTATTCCAAATATTTCCAAATATTTCCAAATGTCATCCTGTTGTTTTCCCATCTACTTTTTGATAAATCCACAGCAATCCTCCATTTACGACATTGATCTTCGCCCTGTTATTTCGGTGTGCGACCATTTTCCCCTGGTTTTTTGGTCATGTTGTTTTCATGCCATCTCCAGTCACCCAGATAACCCAGTCACGGTTGAGCCATCTTTTCGGCCAGCCCCTGATGTCCCCCCAAGATGCGCCAGTGCCCCTCATCGCCATCCTCGCTCAAAATTTCGGGTCGGGATACGGCCAACTGCCGAATCCGTTCGCTATACAGATCGTCCTGTCGGGAGAAAGGGGCCGGTTTTTCAGGTTTTTCAGGTCCGAGGGATTGGCACCAAGACTTATTTGTAAGCTGTTTTTTCAAGCCCGAATTGACTATGGATACTATATGATACTATGACCACCATGGCCGTTACTATGGGCTATAATAGCTATAAACATCCATAAACCATAACTAGACATAGTATGATTGGAGTTATTTGCAGCAGTTATCTTGGGGTCCCCACCTTATAGAACCTGGGATCCACTATCTCGTTGAGTGACCGTATCCTCACACAATTTTATAAGGGGGATATGGATATGGATATGCTGGATCACCCGAAGTAGGGGGTATGAAATGGTAAAAACCATATATATATATGTGTGTGTGAATAATCCCTCAGCGGCAGCCATTAGGGCCCGTTGCTCGGGTGCGTCCAATGGCCAGAGGCAACCTTTTGTTGTGGTTGTGCTCAGCCATCTGGGGTTGGCAAATGAACCATGTTAGCATCCATTCACAGGTTATCAGTCCGCAATGCTCTACTGAGCCGGATATGAGATCAAAGGCCCAAAATAGAAAGAGGCCGCAGAACTTGTGGTCAGTGAGCGCCTAACTAGGGGGGCTTGGTGGCTCATACCCCTCGGCCACTGAACGAGGTTGGATCATGAGCTGATGGCACCAGCTTGGAGGGGGGCTGCAAGCCAAAAACACAAGCTTGACGGCACCAGTTGGAGGGGAGCTACGGCATGTTCCAAAGCGCAGAGGGCTTCCTGATTGTTTTGTCACCGATGGCATGGGACCATGTCATCGGCGAGGGGGGTGTGAAGTGTGAATAATCCCTCAGCGGCAGCCATTAGGGCCTGTTGCTCGGGTGCGTCCAGTGGCCAGAGGCAACCTTTTGTTGTGGTTGTGCTCAGCCATCTGGGGTTGGCAAATGAACCATGTTAGCATCCATTCATTGTATATATATATATATATTTGCTGTATATTAAACAACGTTCAACAATCTGTATATATTAAACAAGGTTCAACAATCCGTGGCCCCATGTGGGTCCCACAGAGTTGCGGGCATCAAACATCATCAAATGGGCCAGGTGGGGCCCTCCGTCGTCCTCATAGACACCCACATCCGCCAAATCAGCGGCATGCCATTCGGCCATCATCCCCTCCATCAAGCGACGCTCGTCTGCGGTAGGTGGACGGTCAAAGGCATCCTCGGCCAAAGTGGACATGCGAACATCTTCCCGTCCTTCTTGGATCCACTTCCTCAGTTGAGAATCTGAGATGTATGAGATATGTTCTGGCTAAACTACACTAAATCACCAACCATGAACTGATAACTAATATATAAATAACAAGATTTTGGGTGGTTCCCCCTATACCGTCATTCCTGCGAGGGTTTCTTGGGGCGCCAAGCAAAGTTGGCAGTGGAACATCTTCCATCTATTTTTTTGCATCTTGATTGTGAATGATTTCCCATTGAAGATAGGGGCTGTTCCATAACTGCTAAAGCTTGGATTGCCCATTACCAGGGGCCCCAGGGGCTCCCATGCTCGCACTTTCTCGGGGTTCCCACTCAAATGATGTTGAAAACCAACATGTTCCGACTTCACATTTCAGTTTGATCAGTTTCTGGGTCACAAAAATGGGAACCTATCCTCCTGTTGGGCTATTCCACCGCAACCCCAACGGGCCCCAACGGAAACCTCTGTCACTGCGCCACGACCGAGCGGCTCAATGAGTTCCTCGAACTTCCCAAAGAACAACCTGGCTCCGGATCTCGAGATCTGCTGGTCGCTCCGATCTATAGACATATAAAAATCCAAACCAACAGGAATATCGTTATCAATATCAAAAAACATATATCATATATAATATCCATATATCATATATCCAATAGTTCAATCATTGGTCTGATGTAGATTCATCCCGTTGGTTTGGGAATTCGATCGGCTGGGCTGCGGCCCAAACATCAGTTCATCTATTTTCCGCATAACTAACGTCGGCTAACCTCATCCTATCTCCCAAGTACATCGCCGCTGATCATATAACGCATGTCAACCCCGGATCAATAAGCCTTCAGAGGCTGCTGAAGAATTCTGGTGGCACCATTCTAGTAGCACAAACTCTCACTATTTGGGGGGAGCCCAAAAATAGAACCCCCTCTATAATTACAAGAAATTTTACTACATAAATCCGTTGACATTGTCCATTATACTGCCACCATCCCGTTTTTGCCAATCCTAGCCTAGTGGATGAATGGAACATCCAGGACATCACAGGACCCCCCAGGGCGAAACCTATCTGGTTGGTGGTTTGAACCATCTTGAAAAATGATGGAGTTCGTCAATGGGAAGGATTATATATCCCATATATGACATGGAAAATAATCCATTCATGTTTGAAACCACCAACCAGCTATTGATTGACCACGGGAAACACACCATAGTTTCAACCGTTTCAACCGTAGGGACCATCATGGACCATCCCAATCCATTCGAGGCACCGGTTGGGCTCTGCAGAAACTTCTTCAGGTCCCCGCAGTTTGCCATCAACATAGATCCAGCATTCAGGCCCTCCAGGGACATAGTTGTCCCAGCCATTTTGGGAGCCATCAGTCTGAAGGTTGAAGCGCTTCCTTGGCTCAGAATCCGAGAAATTTTAATGTGCTTAGAATCCGAGAATAAGTGAATTAATCTCGTTTGAATGGGGGATCAGAGAATTGCTTTTTTTTTGGAAGCTTTGCTGGCTCTTTTGTAAGTGCTTTTGGGCGGATTTTGTGGATACTTGTGGTATACCAAAACAGGCCAAAACTTTTCAAAGTCTGCGAACTCCCACGTGCCTTCAAAATTCCATTCCCAATTTTTACCAACATTTAAAAAATGCAAAGGTCCTTCCCCATGTCCTTTTCAAACCACCCCATCCCCCAAAGCGGTTTGCTTTTGCAGGTGGTAAACCCACCATTTGGGGGTCGTTTTTTACATCATCCCAGTCAGAACGGGGCACTCCCAATTTCATAAAGCACAACATTGGGGATTTCATGGCATTGGAATTGGCTTTCCCATGGTGTTTTCCCCATTTTTGGATATTTTTGACCCAAGCTGCAGATATCGCCAGGTGGCCACATGCTGCCCATGCACCCAATCAGCTCCACCTCGCGAGGCGCGTCCGCCCACCAGTTGCCGGGCTTCCAGCACCACACAGCGCAGCTTGGGATTCTCATCGTGCAAACGCAGGGCACAGGCCAGGCCGGCCAAACCGGCACCCACCACCACCACGTCCACCTTCGATGTATGGTGAGAAACTCAGGTTGATATATGCAGAAAATTGAGGAAAATTGGATCTAAATAGAATTATAAATGGATCGAAATGGTGCTGTTCTGATGGTTGGAACCACTTTTTTCACTCAAATCTGAGGTCGTCATGTTGTGCGAATTGTTGCTTTGAACCGCAGGACCCCCTGGAAAAAAACATGATAAACAATGGAAAAACACATGATTTTAGAACGGCGTTCTAAGCGGTGTTTCAACGGTCAGAACGGTCGGAACCACCCAACGTTTTTCGCCGTTTTCGAGCCCTGTTATCCCCAGCTACCGACCTCCTCAGCTGGAGACAGAAAGTCAAAACAACAGCAGGACATGACCGCGGGACGTTGCGACTGTCGAAGGTCTACCCACTGGGGACATCTGAGGACTAGGTGACTAGCTGAGCTAGCTGATTCTTCATGAATTTCATAGGTTTAAACCGGTTATTCCACAAGGTTCCCCGGATACTTCCTTTATGCTTTTGTTAAAATTCTGACATAGGTCACGTGTTTTTACCACAACTGACAGGCTGCTTACAGTAACTGCAGCCGGCTGCAGACTTGGTAGGGCTGATCTTATAAGTTTAAGCAGTGAGGGTCTGGCCGCGAGTGCAAACCACACATCAACCCAAAAAATTGAACATCGAAGACTGAAAGTGGGCATCTTCAGTAGCAAAAACCAATCAAGACCTTGGCCTTCCATGCTCTCTTGGGCAAGTCTTGGGATACACCTATTCTTACCCTGCAAGCAAAGCTATTTCTCGAGCCAGAAGGCTATGCACACTTGATTGGCCAGATTTGCTGACTGGTTTCAGCCTGCCAAGCTGGTAACACGGTCATACATCGAAAGTTGAAGCTAACTCTTTTCCTCGGAACGAACGTGATGCACCACCTCCCTACCTGCCCTACCTTGGTAGGAGCAATATGAATCCATCATAATATTATGAACATATCATACGACATATCATTCTTATATATTTCCTATATGTAGTACTGCATAACTACGGGCAAACATCCCGTTTTGCCCCAGGGACTCTCAAAACATTGTAAATTCATGTAAATTCAATATGAGTCATTCTGGCATTCCTGAAGAGCTCAGGTAGGGAACCTGTGCGTCATTGCACAAGTCACGCAAAACGAGGTGTCTGGACGTAATACATGTCAATGTATAATTATGCATACATACATATTTTGTTCTGCTATCGTCACATGCAGATATACATATATATATATACGTATATATATATATGTGTGTACGTTTAACAACCAGAATGTCCAGACACAATATCTTCTGTTCCATTTTCTGTTGTAACATATATCTAGATTATCAATATATATAAATATAACGTACTATATTATAATATATTATAAACAAATCAAACCTCCAAAAGATTCCAGGTGTTCTCACGTCCTGCATCATCTATCCAGGCTCTATTGGGGCTAAGTTCCAGGCCCCCAGCAATGCCTTTCGATCCTCGAACGGACGATGGTATGGGACAACTCCCCCCATCACTACTGGGGGTTTTGATGGTTGGCTAGTCATGATTAGCATTGATTAGCTATTCAATCAACATCAATTAACAGAAATTAACCATCATTTATAGTTGATGATTGACCCAAGCTGGTAATGATGAACTTTTTGGTGAAACATAGCTTGGCTGACTGTTAATTACGAACTTTTCAGGGGGATTAGTGAGCTAAATTCCAGCTATGAACGATTAGTAATTCATACTCAAGAATGAAGGGGTCATCAAACCATATGGAGGTTTCCAAAAATGTGGGTACCCCCAAATCATCCATTTTATGATTGGATATGATTGGATGTTCCATTATAAACCATCCAGCTATTGGGGTAGCTCCATCTCAAACCTCTGTTTCAGGTGCGACCAAAATTGGAGGGCACCCATCCCCAAAAGCGAAAAACATCGTCGCACGGATCAATTGGAGGTAGCTGGGGAGTCAGGAAGAAATCAAATCTCTCCCTCTCTCCATCAACATCTATCAACATCTACCAGCCCCAGCCGCCAGGGATTGATAGCCCAAATGGACAGGACATTTCAATGGCACATGACCCATTACCCAGATGGACCCACTTGGCCTATGCAAATTTAGGGGACTACCATCCCATTATATCCATTTATATCCCACAAAATATCCCACAAAATCCCATTACAGCAACACCCCCTAACACGAACATATACGAACATCCCACAAAAATCCCGTAATTCACATCCATTCATCCATACATCGCAACTATTTTGGTGTGAACAAAAGGCTACGAAGGTTTTAACAGCCGACATAGCCCTCTCAGCCACTGACTCTCGCAAGCGTTCGAGGCTAGTCCTAAGGACATGGAGATCATTGCGCATGGTGAAAATACGGAAGGAAAACAACATCCAAAAAGCTAGGCTTGTCGCATTTTGTTTACAGGTGGTGAACATGTCACCCTCTGGTAAACTAACATAACTATGGGAAATGACCATTTTTAATGGGTAAATCCACGCACTAAATGGCCATTTTCAATAGCTTTTTGTATGTTTACCAGAGGGTAAACTTTTAATGGGGTGCACTTCATGCCGATTGGCCGATCGGCTCAATTGAAACGATCAGAATTTGTTGGACAATCGCAGGGAGACATCCCAG
Source organism: Cladocopium goreaui (assembly GCA_947184155.2). Taxonomy (NCBI): domain Eukaryota; class Dinophyceae; order Suessiales; family Symbiodiniaceae; genus Cladocopium; species Cladocopium goreaui. Next base: position 232,535 of record CAMXCT020003212.1, on the reverse strand, counting down.
CTAGCCCCGTGGTTAATTAATGCATGGTAAATCGTGCCTTCTGCCTTTTGCAACCTTCTCATGGTAAATCTATGTAAATCTTAGATACCTGCAAAAAATCTAATTTCTAGCTGATTCTAGCTGGTTAGTACATTTTGCCATTGATAGCAAAAGATTAAAGTACCAAAATATCTAACCAAGGTTGACCCAGTACTCTGGTTACCAGCCAAGAACTCTTCAGAGAAACCACACCAACCACCCTGAAGATTTGCCATCAACAATGGTGATCTTCACCCTGGCGACGAATCCTTTTCGCAGAGGAGCGAGTCGTTTGAGCGAGTCATGAGCGAGTCATGAGCGAGTTCGAATTCGTGGCGGAGGCGGCGCCATCCATCACTTTCCAAAGATAAGCCACGAGAAATCACATAAACATGGATTTGCAATGCTAACCATTTCGAATTCACCCGATGAATCATGGAGTTGATTAGAGTTGATGTTTTGGATTACCGTATTACATGATTCTTGCTGGCGGTGTTGATTTGCACAGCCACTACTCACATAGTGACCCTGGCTACGGGTGTGGCCCCACCTGCGCCGTACTGCAGGGTCCTTTGGATCAGCTGGTTTCCAGCTGCGTTTCTGCAGGGATCTGAGATGGGTTAGATGGGGGCAGCAGTGGCACTATATGGAAATATGACCTTCCATTGCTGTGTTTTCCGCACATGTTGCTTGATGTTGCTGGTTCTGCCAAACCAGACCCGGTTCTCGAAAGTGGCATCCCTTCAGACCTGTCCCACTTTTTGTCACTCGCCGCAGCAGTTCACCTCAAGGTCGTGAGAGTTGGGTTTCCCCCGGAGTCAGAAGCTTCAACATGTTTCTTGTAACGTTCCCAGGATGATTCAACTTGGGGGTTTCCATTAGACCCAGCTCTTCCCACGTTTTCCATGGCGTTTTCTCTGTCTTGCACCACAGGTGGCCAAAACTTCATGACGTTTTGAGCGCAGCACAGTGCTCAGTGGACCAACTTGGGCTGAGCTTTATCGGCTTAGTCCACTTTGATCACACGATCCTTACGGCGTTCCCTCATCTGCCGCCGCTTTTCCTCCTCCTCCTCCGCCTTTTTCTTGGCGATTTCCTAGGTGCTGAGGGGCGCCAAAATGGCCAAAAAGCGGGCCCCAAACCCTGCCAAGTGCCATGGCTTGAATTTTCTTCATTTTTCTCCTGGGGTGTTGATGAATTTTGCAGCTCACCACCTGGTGAAAGCGATGGCTGACACCCGCGCGCACCACACCATTTGTGCATATTGTGTAATTATTATACATTATGTATGCCTATGTATACCTATATGCACATGTACAACACACACATGTAGAATCATATAAATAAATAAATACATAAATAAATAAATAAATATATATATATATATATTTATGCACATACCGCAAATATGTATGTTTTTGTGAGACAGAATTACATCTTGATAAATTCTGTGCAAATGTGGATCCTCCCAAGAGGGGTGGAAGAGTTTCAGCTGCAGACCTAGGAACCCTTGGCAGCCAAGCAGATCATCCGTGGTCATATCCCTTAATGCTTAAAAAACATGTTAAATCTCAATGTCTGTTGGTTAAAATATGAAGTTGACATATGTTAAAATCACGCGTTTTTCGGGTTTCATCCAAACACCACAGGTACACTGGAGGGGTTTAAATGGGTTAAACACAGAGGTAAACTGACCTAAACTGACCCATTTAACCCCCCTTACATCCTTACATTTAGCTATTCCTCTTCCCACATCACCAAGCAGCTTCCTTGGATAACCCGGAGTACTTCTTTTTGATCTTTGGCCGTTTCTTCGCTTCTCCTTTCGGGGCAGCCTTTGCGGCTGCATTTCCTTGAGCCTGGGGCTGACTGGGGGATATCCCCGGATCTCTCTCCATGGGGGATATATCCCTCAGCATTTCATGGGAAATGTTGATATTCACTGGATTTAGTGGGATCTAATGGGGATATCATGGCATATCTATATATACCAAGGTTGGTGGTTGAGCCGAGCCACCCCCTCTGAAAAATGATGGAGTGAAAGTCAGTTGGGATGATGACATTCCATTCCCAACTGTTTCTGGAAAGTCATAAGAGCCATGTTCCAGTCACCACCAACCAGTATATGTTACCCTCCGGTGTGTTGAAACCTGGCTATAAACAACCTCCCATTTGTAGATGTTTTTTCCAGCAAAAAACGACACCTCTATGGCTTGTTTGTTCGGGGATTTCCCGGCTTGCCACGGTTGATGATCTTCAGATTCAATCGCTGAATGTTCTTTTCAACCATAGAAGACATGTATATAAAAGGTATTAAAAGGTATCAGTTGGCTAATTGTTCATCTTCCCACCATTTCCCACCTTCAGCTGCTATTTCACCATATTTTCTCGGTATCAACAATAGAGACTATGTCAACCTACCCCCCACTGAGAAACACGATGCTGTGATCTGAGCATGGCCTCTAACTTTCTTTTCTTGGTCTGCCAGCGAGCGATCAAAATTCGCAAAACAATGCATCGCATCAACTGCATCAACTTCCAGCGGCCGAAAAAAAAATCACGGTCAGACATCAACCATTTTTCGTCTGAAAATGCTACCCAAAACATGTGAGTCATTTCGGCGATTGAAGTAAGATCAAGCTTAAGCAATCTGACCAACAAGGGTGATGGATCTGCCCCAGGGTTGGCTGAAGGTTTTTGATCAACCCAATTCTGCTGTGAATACCAAAATCCCCGTTACAACTATACATGCTGTGTCTCTATGTGTATTTAAATGATGAATGTTGAAATGTTGAAAAAATAATATTCATGGTAACTATATATATATATATATGCATATATATATAACTATGTATATATATATATTATGTATATAAGAGATTTCTTTTTAACATGATCCATTATACAAACAGTATATGTAATATAGATAGTTATATCACAATAATCCACAACTTTCATAGTTTCACAATATGAAGCCTAAAATCAGCGAAGCAAATCGTTCCACCGTCCCACCTGGCTGTTGGACTCGGAATCAGATCCTCCGTCCTCTTTGTTCGCCCCCGTCAGCCAGCCCTGTGCGGCCAGGAGATTGGAAGCACCGTTTGGACCGTTAAAGGGTCGTAGCAAAGAACCACTAGGAGGTTGTTAGCCCCCTAAAATTTCTGAAGTTGTAGTTCAATGGCTGGGTTTATGCTAAACATGCATGGTTGAAATATGTTGACATAATTATGTTGCATGTTTTTTTTGATCAGCGCGGGCGTTTCTAAGGCTTTCCTGCAGGTGTTCCCTTCAAACAGCAATAATAACTATCGGGCGTAAAATGGGGAGAACATGGGAAAACCCCAATTGAGCTTCAAACATCTAACAAAAATATCTGAAAATTATACAAAATGCTCCGTTTTCACCAGTGAGTTGTGACTGGATTGTCATGGTGACAGATCCAGTCCTTACCCCACGAAAACGATGAGCTGGAAATTTTGCTAGCCCCATGAAGCCCCAACTGCTTCCCCATTTCTTTCTTGGGAATATGGATAGAATATGTTAGAAACCATAGCTATCCAGAACGCCAACAGCTCCAACAGCTCTCTCTCTTCAGTGGAAAGTTTTTCAAAGCAGCCCGTGCCAAGGTGCAGGTAGGTTCGTCTCACCGACAAACATACCTAGTGTTTCACCAGTGCCGGAGCGGCATCATCTACCCTCTGGTAATGATGAAATTCTCGGAAAATCCACCATTTACAAATGACTTCACAATATAAATGCCCAGCTGGTTGGTGGTTGAGCTCGCCAGCCCTCTGAAAAATGATGGACTTCGTCAGTTGGGATGGTGATATTCCCATATATGGAAAAATAAAACATGTTCCGAACCACCAACCAGCCAGATATCTCTGGGGGTTTCAATTGCCATCTTTGATTGCCAGAGTCTACAAGTGTGTGCAGGTGTTGATCTGGTTGGTGCCCTCAACTGGTCCACAAACCCCTGGTCAAAAAGGCTTAATTTCGCAGAAAAACCATGGAATATTTATGATATAAACGTAAATGTACATCCAAAACACCACCACCAAACTATGTGAAAATTCCTTACATTTCAAAAAATGGAGGAGTTGTAAACCACGATCCACGTCACGGAACATCCAAAAACAATGTGAAAATCAGATATATCCAACATATCAACATCATCCCATGACCAAGCATGATCCCTTCCCGATCATATCAATTCATCTTAGCTGTTTAAGTGGCACACTCGAATCATCTTTGGAACCTTATGAAAGCTATGAAGCTATGTAAACACACGTCTTATCCATGCAGTTCCAATATGTTCCAATGCAGCACTCCGAGAGTTTCATGATAAGATGTGCTCTAAAAGAAGTTTGGCGCCAAACATGACACGAGCCAGCCACCCCTTGCAGTCTGTTGACACGTGGTTTGCCCTGCTTGCTATGTAGGGGTTGGACGCTTTGCAACGCAAGTGGGTCAAGAGTTTTGGATCCAATTCAGAACCATGCATCGTTACAAGGCCAGCCTGACCTAAAACAGGCAGATGGATCTTCAAATCACCTCATGAAACTCACCTCCGGCTTGAGGCGTTGGCTTTCATCTTGATCATATCTTGATCATATGACCATGAAACTCATCATATTTTCCCAGCATCTTTCGATGATTCATCGAAAAATGAAACTCCAACTGCTTCCATGGCACCATTCACAGGCCCAGCGCACCATTGCCTCGCCCAAGGTGATGAAGCATCACTCTTAAGTTGAGCTGTTGGTGGCACATAGCCCTTGGCGCTACCATGTTGACCTGCACCGAGGCTAGTCGCGAGGCATACCGAGCGCCGGATAGCGCCGGCGCAGCAGCTGTGAACCGAAACATTGGGATGATCGTCCCATTTCTTTTTGCTTGCAAACAGTGATCAAACAGGCAAGCCGCTTACAACAACATACAACCCATACAACCAGAAAGCGGTGATCAAACCATGTTCATTGCTGTTTCAAAATGTTTCAAATCAACCAACTTCATAGATCTCTGGGATCAAATAAGATCAAATAAGTCTGCAGGATGGAAAGGGGCCAGCGGCCAGGGCCCACTTCTTCCATCATATTCTGATTTTGACCCGAAATGTGGCAATTGCTGCTCCCCCCAAAAAAAACGCCCAACGGGGGGGACATTACTCATATTACTCGTTGAAGATCAACCATGTTCTGAAGCTTTCACAAGTCTCGCACAACAGAACACCATCCAAACGTCATCAAACGTCCTATATGCTGTTAGTGTTGTTCTACAATTATGACGATTTTTTTTTCAGACCAAGAAAGTTTTCGTCCAACTGCCTTAAACTCCAGTTGCAGCATGTTGCCGCCCCGAAAAATCGCCTGGCAAACATCCAACTGCCGCCATGGCCAAAAGATTGTACTCCTCCACCGTCTCAGGTTTCGGACAGTTGCACCTGGTCGGATCTCATGGATCTGATGGATCTTATCACTGGAGGGCCATGATGATGACCATGGTCTCTGGGACCTTACCCGGCCTGGTAAACATAGAATGTCAACATATGTCAACTGGTCATACTGAAACACTGCCAGTTGCAACTACACAAACGTTGCCCGTAGATGTCCGTAGATCATAGGATGTGACATGGAAGTGGTAGCTGAGGTCTGTCTACCTCATTCGAGTTCCAACATCTCACAACTTGGACTTTGTCATGTTGCTCACTGCAGCTATATTGCTGTGAATGGCTTCTTTCACGATGTTTTTCAAGCAAGAGTTGCAGAAATCACCCAGTTGGGCCTTTTTTTCCAGTAAAAATCAGGGTGTTTCCTGTCGGGTTCCCCCAAAAAAAAAACACCAAGGGGATCTGGTGAACATTGGTGAACTTCCAGCACCATCCCCCACTCCCCACCTGCCACAGACTGGATTCCGCGCGAAGTTCGTGGACTTGCACTTGGGACAGGTCCAATCCCCAGGCTGTCCTGCCGCCCCGCGGGATGTGGGGATGGCGGGTGTCCCACTAAAAAGGCCATCCTTTAGGAGGTCTGAGATCCAAATCACTGATTGATGATGATTGATGAATTGATGACCATCCTCCATTATTAGGATCAATTCATATCAATGATATAATTAATATGTTTATATATATATATATAAACAATTAATATCCTCCAACATACTCCAACTCTTCACGATGTCGGCACAAAAACCATGACTTGGGGATTCAAACGATACTGATACGTCCCGCAATGGGCCAAGGTTTCAAAAACGAATGGGACATCACAGTGGGTTGATCTGAGCTACGGTTGGACGTTTTCAAAGTCAACCATCATCTACCCTCTGGTAAACGTTTACATAACTATGGAAAATCACCATGCTATCAATGGGTAAATCAACATAAATCAACGAACTCAATGGCCATTTTCAATAGCTTTTTCTATGTTTACCAGGCCGGGTATCTACAAGCAACGAATCCCCGGCTCGATTTTGAGTCGATTCTCCGAGGTGATACCGGTGATACACGCCGATCAATCGGAAATCCCCCAGGAAAATACCCTCTGGTTATGTCAAACATAGCTATTGAAAATAGTCATTTAGTGCGTGGATTTTCCCATCAACAATGGTGATTTTCCAGTTCGTTATGTAAAGGTTTACCAGAGGGTATGATTTTCCTAGCTATCTTACAGTAACCTCCATTTAGCTCCGGATTCGCCAGCCAACACGTTTCATGACACCAGTCCGGCAGCATCCCATCGATCCTGTCGGGGATTGCAGCGGATTTTCTTCGGCCGCAGGCAAGGGGGTGCCATAGGTGCCTGAGATGGGCCTGCGGGCCCCGCAATCTTTGCAGCTGATATCACCTCAGCAGGATCGATAAAAAAAACGATGAGGAACGATGAGGAACTGGGGTTCACCAAACTAACCAAACCCCAAACCGGATCCTCCGGATCCAGCTTCGGCTTCGGTCCCGATTTTCATGGCCCCCAGGTCTCATCTAGACATGGGTGAACTTGTGATGATCCCCTGATCCGTTTGCCAGTGATTTTCTTTTTGGGATGATCGTTCCCACAAAACCCGACTCTTTTTTTATGGGTTTCATGCCAATGACATAGGGATGATCTTGGATCCCTATAGATCCCTGATTTTCTGGATTATATACTATCGATTTAAAGTTGCCAAAGTCACTAGAGAAAAACCATCCCATACCATCCCCAATTTGGCCATAAATGGGTGGTATAAACCATCAACATATGGGCGGTTTTGTGTTATTGCTTTAGACTAACATATTGGCCCACAGCAACACTTGCCTACTGAAGCTGAAGCGGCACCGCATGGCACCCTCTGACTAACATGGCTATAGGAGATCACCACATTGTAGTAGGTACATCATCGAACTAAATGGCTCATTTTCCATTGCTATGTGAAATTACGGAATGGTTCAAAAGCCACCGATCAAAATGGTGATGACCGGGGGATGGTAAGCATGACAGCCAGTTTTACCCACATTACCAGTACCTCATGTTTCATCATGTTTCAATCCATTTTTGCCACTGAAATGGTCTGTTTCCCAACAGTTCCTCCCAAGATCCTACGACAAGTCACGGGAAAACTGCACCTTTTTGCAGAACTGGCACGGCCAATCTCCCGGATTTCGGGCGTTGGGCCCCGCGAGGGCCAGAGTCGTCACAGCTGGAGCAGCCATAGCGTTGCTGCCCAGGGCGTGATGGGGGAACAGTGACTTAATCAAACAAGTGGATGCAGGTATAACATATATCTACGTGTATATGATATATCTATATTTATAACTTATAACTATATCTATGCAATACAGAGAGTATATATATATATATGTGTGTGTGTATGTATATCTCTAGCTACATATATCTAAATATGTCGATATATGGTTGTAAATACCAGTTACTGTAAAACATTGTTTTGGTAGGTTCTAGGGGTGTGAGCATATCTATCTATCTATCTATCTATCCATCTATCTATCTATCTATCTATCTATCTATATACATATAGATAGAGATATAGATATGTGTGTGTGCGCATGTGCGCATATATGTGTACATGTATGTATGTGTATATATATATATGCATATATAATATAAATAATTATATAAATTGGTGTGTGTGTGTGTGCGTGCGTGTGCATGTGTGGGGCTGAACATGTTCAACTGAGCTGTGTGAAATGATGTGGGTAATGCATGGTTTTGAGGTCATGATGATGAAACTTGTTGAAGATTAAAGGGATCTTGCTGAAGCAGCGTGAAATCGACATGTCTCCGTGCCGTCTCCAGGGTTCGGTGTTTCTCGCGGTGACAAAACTGCTTGAGCCTGATGCCTTGCAAAACTCCTCCCTCGAAGCATGTCTCAAGCCCAAAATGTACGTTTCATGAACCCAAAAATCGTTTGATAGGTATCCTCCATTTTCAGACCCACCCACCTGTCCAATCAAGCTGGCTTTATATCCAACCATATCCAACCATTTCGCCACTAAACCATGGTTTTCATTGGTTTTGTACCGCTATCATTTGATGATGAGTATCACAACGAATCAAAGAACATAGAAAAATACAGTCCTATCAAAATATTGATAAATGCGGCAATCTGGCATCACTATGGAAAATCACAGTTTCTGGTGCGTGAACCATCGAACTGAATGGTCCCCATTTTCCCTATGTTAAATTGCCCGTGCCGGGCACATGATAGATAATTTATGATATTATTTCATTTAGATCATTTAGATGATAAATGATAAATTTCATGATAAACCCATGATAAATTTCATTAAATTTCTATAGATGATAAATGGCTTTGATCATTTAGTAAACCATCAAAGCCATGAGAATTTTCCCATCACTTTCCCCATCACTCGATGATTTTTTGTAGCTCTCAAGCTCCATCCATTTCCTCCGCTGGAACCGCTGATGCCACTGGGTGCCGCTGACGAGGTGAAGGCCAGACATTCTGGCGACGGCGGTTCGGCACCTGAGAAAATCGGGTGGGTTAAATCCCATGGGAAATCCCATAGATTTTTGGAAGTAAAATCCAGTAAAATCCCATCATGAATGTGTAGGTTTATAATGGTTTAGTATGGTTTAGTCTGCTGGGAAAATCATCGTAACGAAATCATCTGTAAAAGATGATTTTTCATTGCCATCTTTGATTCAACACGAAAAAGGGTCAGCAATTTTGCACAGATCTTTGGAAAACCAGGCCATGGATTTTAAGATGTTCTTTAGCTGGTTGGTGGGATTCGAACCATCTTGAAAAATATGACTTCGTCAGTTGGGAAGGATGACATCCCATATATTGTGGAAAAATAAAAGTCATGTTCCAAACCACCAACCAGTTACCCATAGGATCCATGTATGCTATATATGATGACATTTACCATCAATATACCCCAAATGTTAGCATATATATACCATACATTGATCCTATGGGTTAGAAATTCCTAAAAACTCCGATGCCTCTGCAGTATTTCCACAGCTTGGACGACCAACTGGACCCATGATGGATGACAAGGAAGTTTGGAGTTTGAAATCTGGTTGGTGGTTTCAAGCCCTCTGAAATTTAAAATATTAGTCAGTTGGAGCTACTATTCCCAATATATGGAAAAAATGATCCACACCACCAAGTAGAAATGATATTAATATATATTCATGCGCTTAGGTGCTCAGTTTTCACACACCCAAATCATTAATCCGGACCTTGTCATAAGGGCTTACATGGATATGAATATAAGAATATTAATCTAGTGATTATCTAATGTATTTTTTTTGGATTCAGGAAACAAACATGAGATAAACCCGCGTCGTTCTATCCGCCGCGCCACGAAAAGCAGCAATGAAATCTCCGTTCCGGCGTCGCCTGGCAGAGCCCTGTAAGGGTGGGAAATTCACCAAGCAAACATTCGGGATATTGATCAAAAATGGTAGTCAATGGAAAAAATTGTTTGAATCCATAATAATCCATAATATATATATATTGGACATTGATCACATACGATTATCTATATATAGTTATAATATATATATAATATGATTATATATGTATAATCGATGGTAATGGTACTGACGTTGTTGGCATTCAACAATGCCTGGGGAATGCAATCTGGTGATTGCAGCCCCCTTTCCGGTCTGAAGTGGATTATCGCAGTGGGATCGGTTGACTTTCAATATTGAATCTCAGCGCAACCATGTGGAAGAGATTATTCCTTCTACATGCTTCCACTTAGATTCAATATTGAATAGCAGCTGATTTTTTTCAGTTACCCTCTGGTAAACTAACATAGCTATGGAAAATCACCATTTTTAATAGGTAAATCCACTATTTCTATGGCCATTTACCATAGCTATGTTAGTTTACCAGAGGGTACCCGAAAAATCAAACTTGGCCATGGAACATCCAGGGGGTTTGGTTCGCTGGGAAAATCCCAATGGCGGATCAAACTCAGCCGCGACTAAGTGTCCCGGCAGCTCGTAGCGTCCCCAACCTGTCACCATCGCAGCGATTTGAGTGTATTTATATCACCCTCTGGTAAACTAACATAGACCCTGGCAGATAGGGGTTGGAAGACTAGTTTCCATTAAAAATGGGTGATTTTCAGGGTCTATGTTTATTTACCAGAGGGTATATATGGCAAATATAAATGTATACCTATAGGTATACATATCATATCTAGATCTAGAATGATCTAGATTCTTAGGATGGATCCCACATGATAAACCCTGGGATCACCTACCATATGGAAAATGACCTTTTGTAGTTGATTTACCTATTCAAAATGGTGATATCCCGTAGCCAACTGTTAGATTACCAAGTACATAAGATCTGGATTATCTATATCTATAGCTATGTATAAATAAATATTATATATATATATGTGTGTGTGTGTTCTATAATTTTATCATATATACATAGATATATATATATACACTATATTATGTATATATATATATATTATATGTGTGTGTATTCTATCTATGGCTATCTCACATGGCTGACGACACTGTCCTATTCTCAAAAAAAAACTCCGGCCTACGCAGCCTAGGCGACCTCCACGGAGCTCGCTGAGGGCCTGGGCGGTGAAATCGACTGCTGATAGATAATCTGATGAATATATACCCTCTGGTAAACAACAACAGAACTATGGAAAATCACCATTTTTAATGGGAAAATCCACTATAAATAGCCATTTTCAAGAGCTATGTAACAAATTACCAGAGGGTAATCTTTCATTACATTACTATCTAATTCATGTGTTTAACAATGTGTTTACAAAAAATATGTATAATAATGTATAATATACATCTACTGAATTCTAATGATTGGCCTTGAATTTTCGAATGAGCTATGAAATGCTGGTATACATAGTCAATCATAGTCATGTTAGATAAGATGATATAAGATCTTATAAGTAACCATTGCAAAAACATGGACATGGGGGTAACCAGCCATGACAGCTTGGAGGTTTCAACATGTTTCAACCTCCGGGTTGGAATCCCCAATTCATCTGGTAAAAGCGAGCATGGTTTGTGCCTGGTAAAGCTTGCCATTTTACTCATTTTACTTGTCATATCAGAACTCGGAGCAACGAATCAACATGAATCAACAAACAAGCCTCGCGATGCCGGCTTGTTTGGATGTATATGTCACCCATTTGCGCGTTTTTTTTCCCATAGTTCTCGCCCCATATCCCAGCTTATGGGGCTTATTGGGGCTTAAATTCCCCAACAAATCAACCCAATTGCACCCCCATGGACGGAATCACCAGGAATCATGGTCAAACTCCATCCGAAAATCCCTGTCACCGCGGCCAAGGGTCTGCTTTGTGCCAATGGTTGGCCCTGCTCACACATGGCCTTGGGGGATGCACGTCACCGACGTCACCGACGTCACCACAGCAGAGCCGCTGTTTTTCGCCTCAATCCATACTATCCAACGATGCCGAAGACTTTGCTTCAGAATCTTCAGTGCCAACCATCATTCGCTTCACCATCAACAATGCCATGGCATGGTAGTGCATCACCTGCGGTGGTAAGTCCATGTGTTTCATCTCCTCCAAAGCCTTGGAAAGTGGCATTTTTCGCACCAATGAAACATTGGGGAAACATGTGATGAAAAACGTTCAGATCCATACGATTTTCAATCAAAACAGTTGTTGTTGAAAACCTCAACTTGTTTTAAAACATTCTCATTTTTGGTGGCTTCGCGAACGGGAGAATAAGCATTCAAAAAATCACCTAGTCAAAGGATGATTTCTGGTGGATTCGCCAATAGGAACATCATTTAATTAACATCAAGAAAAACACATTTCATGAATTTCATGTGGTTAAAGCAATAACAAACTATCCTCCAAATTACTATAAATAGGTGGTATAAACCACCAAAAATGGGGTGGTTTATTATCGTTTTAACCACATTTACTGGCTGTTGGTTTCCACCCATCCCATGAATATCACTGTAATCAATTGAGATCATCCTAGGTGTAGATCTTCAACATGCTTCAATAATCCATCTGTTTCCAGCAACATGCCAGTTGGGATGGTTAAAAAAAAACACGCACAAAACACATCTAAAAACAACACAAAACAGATTTTGAAACCAACATTTCGATGGTAAAATCAATGAAATCCATTGAATTCCTCCATTTTGGAACCACCAGCCAGGTCCAGCCAGTCATTTTACACCAGCCATGCAGCCCTCAGTGTGGGTTGCCCCAAGGACTCCGGCCAGCAGCGCGCATGCACATGCTGAGCCCTGCTGGTGACTTCTGCCATGGCCCACAAGAGGCGGCAACCGTGCTGCAGCAGGGCATTGTTGGGGCACACCGCCATGGCCTAGCGGCCTAACATTTACCCGGCCTGGTAAACGTTTACATAACGAACTGGAAAATCACCATTTTGAATGGGAAAACTCAACTATTTCTATGGCCATGTTCAATAGCTATGTTTGTTTACCAGAGGGCAAAACACTCCCAATGGTCGCTGGTGAAGAGTGAACCCATAGTAATTGGCCATGATTCATGACACAAATCCACATGTAGATCATTTCTGCACGTATGGTGAACTATGAGGAATTTTGGAGAAACTATAATTAAGCAGAATTAATCGTAATTATTCGAATATATATATATATATAATATCCGTGTGTATAAAAATGTATTTGCAATTAGAGCTCATTATGGTCAATTAAATAATTATAATTATATATATATATATATGTGTGTGTGTATGTGTATATATATGTATATGTATACTGTATATACTACCACATTTTTCAATAAGTATAATCGTCCCATCTTAGTCTCCCCATTTTTTCGCGGCCTGCAACAGGGCTGGCACGTTATGCAGTAGCGCCTTCACTGCTTCGAGGCCCGTAGGGCACCTCTGTAGCCACAATGCTGCGACGTCGCAAACAAAGCCCAAGGTATGGCTGGAGTGGCTGGAGAGAGCCACTTGGATGGACCAATCCTTGGAAGTTTGGAAGTTTTTTCTGGGATTCCTATGGGGATATCATGGTTTTTTATGGGAGTTCTTATGCGGATATAATGGAATTCCTATATATATATATAGATATCATTAATTTTCAATGTGGTGATATGATGGTTATGTGTTGTGGGAAGCTCGATGGGATATAATTTGATCTGATATCACAGGTCGCTGAATTGAATCAATCGTTGGAATATAACTGAAACCGAAACCATGGAATAATTGGAATATATAATTTATATATATATAATATATATATATCTCATGGAAATTCATCACCAATCTTGGGTGGCCCATGGTGGCCCCCTTTTATGGAAAAAAACAATCCGCATTGTGTTCCATCGATTGGATGGTTTTACAATCAACACCAAACGACCATGTTGGATTAAAATATATTAAAATTAATGTTTGCTCAATGGCACTTTCAGCATCAGAATGATTGTAATTGCGTAAGGTGCATGGAACCCTACTACTCATAAGAATTGGATTTCTCCCCATTTTTCTCATGGCTGGATGAACTTTCACCCAAAATCAAACCGCTCCCAGCATCAAGGGCTTCCGACAGGAAATGACCGTCCAGACCATCCTTCCAGAAGGTGGAGGACCGGCTTTCACCATATAAAGTTTCAGCCATCAATCCTTAGATTTGCTATGATTTGCAGAGGACCCTGGGGACCATAAAAAATAGTTTCAGCCATCAATCCTTAGATTTGCTATGATTTGCAGAGGACCCTGAGGACCATAAAAAATGATGTCCCCAAATTTTCTGCGCAACGAGCAGAGGGAGAATCTACACCGATTCTACAGCAACCCAGGTGATTTTCATGGATTTTCCCAATTATCATCCCAAGTTTTTTTTTTTCCGTCAGAGCATCACCACAATCCAATGTTTGATACCGGGTAATGCCAATATCTATCCATCAATCTGAAGCAAATCCATCCCAAAAAACACATTCCCCAAAAAAAGGAAGTCGACCTCAAGCACACATAGAAAAACATATGAGCCAACCAATGAAACACATGCTAAAAACACATCAGCTCAACCTTTCCAGATCTTGAACAAAGCCATCGAGTCTGAAGACATTGCTGGCCAACTGGTCATTTCGATGTCGTCTCAGGATCCGCCAGATTTCGTGGTGGCCGTTCCTCTGAATCAATTCCTGACAGCTGTCATGATCATCCACCAGCAGCCACAAGGCTTCCAGGGATTTCTCCAGAACCTGGGGATCCGGGGATGAGTGAAAACCCTATGATTTTCCAGCAGTTTTGATGGGGATTTTCCATGATTTTCCATAGATCTTGCGGCGATGAACATCCATCAATCCCAGCAATTTTATGCAATGTTGCTGTTTTCGACTGGTCTTTTTGACAGATTTTGACATCAGAAATTAGATGATTTAGATGGAAAACCTCAGGTCTCTTCGACTTCAACATGTCGATGGAAATCCGGATGCCGCCCAATCTGCAGGCATCCTCTGCAGCGTCATGACCACCATCCCTCAGTGCTCCGTTCAGGGTGTGCAGCTGCAGCAATTCATCGGAGCTCGCAGAGGCCAAGTTGGCCAAGATGCTATGGATGTCTTTGGGCTCCTTAGGAACTGGCAAAATACCGGTAATTTGTTACAGTTTGCTATTGAAAATTGCCATAGAAATAGTGGATTTACCCATTCAAAATGGTGATTCTCATAGCTATGAAACAAATTACCACAGGGTAATGGCTTTTGTTGGCCATGAAACGTGAGGAAAAAAACATCATACCTCCCAATAGGTTCCCCCAGTGCTTTTTTGGTGGCTTCAGCCATGGAATCACAAGGGAAAACAGCTCAAGATGAAAAATCACCCGAAAATCGACCATTCCCCAGGGCTCTGTGATATCAACGACTTCAGTCACTGACGTCGTAGCATCTGGATCCAGCAGCCACTTAGCTCTGGCAATGGGCCGTGCGATCTGGTGCTCTTCGAAGTCTTGGGGCTGCTTGTCACGTCCCATGGCGCGCCGAGGGCTGAGTTGCAGGGGAAGCTGAGTGGGGATCACTTCTGAACTTGTGAAAACTACAATCCAATGAACCCCCAAGTGTCATGGTGTTTGGACATATATCCGGTGTATCATGGTATATCTATTCTTCTTTGGAGCACGAATCTGCGCATATGTAGAGGTTCTGCCGGGCAAGTCTAAGGAAAATATGCCCAAAAAACATCCGGGGTTTAGCGGGCAATGTGCTGAACATCGAAGAAACCCGAGCTTCAATGGACTCCTTGACATCCTTAAACAAATCAGTGACTGCTAGGTTCCATTATCTAAAGTTGACCGAAGAAAAATTCAGCATTCTGTCTTGTGATGTTTCTTTTGTTTTCCAATGTTTTTCCATTGAACATGACAATACCCAACTGGTTGGGACACAGAAGAACTATCGAAACCGAGAAGCAGAAATGGCAACAAATTCCATTCAAGCAATTCCAAATCAAACAGACACATTTGATCAACTGCTTTTGCCTTTCGGAGTTCCCACTCTAAGTCAGGACCTAGCAACCTGGATGTCACAGTGGTTGCAATTACTGACTGCAAGCGCAGCATGCTTAAGGCACCAATGATCCACATCATCCACATCACCGTAGCCATCGAATCCTCCCTTTCTCCCCTTTCTCCTAAATCGAAAAAAGTGGCTCACCATTTTTCAGACCTGAAGTAAAATCATGTAGGGTGACCTAAATCATCCTAAATCATCCTAAAGCCATATATCAAATTACCCTCTGGTAATTTAAAATAGCTATTGAAAATGGTGATTTATAGTGGATTTACCCATTGAAAATTGTGATTTGCCATAGTTATGTTAGTTTACCAGAGGGTATATCCATTTTTATGGTGATTTTTATGGTGATTTTCATGGTGATATCCAGCCTCCAAAACATCGCCCCAAAATGCCAGGAGCCACACCGCGCTCTCAACAGCACAATGCGAGGTGGTCCCTTGGGCGCGCACGACGCTCCACAAGGGAAAATCACGGGGGTAAAAACGTCGGCGTGTTCTGGGTGGATTTCGATCTTTCTAGGGAGGAAAGATTGAGAGTTTCCCCCATGGAACCTGGGGTTAATGTGGGTGAATAGGATTTGACACTCATATTTTAACAAAACATCTTTTTAGTATGGAAACATCATATTCTACAGTTCAATATTTTACACTAACTTCCATCCTTTTAGTTTGCCAAAACAAGATTCAAATCTCGGGGATTCAACCGTAATGGAAACAGCAAAAAATCTCGTCCGTGTAAGGAGAAAAACCATCACTTTCGAAGTGGCTCCTGTGGTATCTGTGTCATATTGTGTCATGATATGTCATGATCAATTTCTTGAAAACATACCATGACACATGTTGCAATCCCTGGATTCCGATGGGCTGTTCCCAGCATCTTGAAAAGTTCCGAATCCTCCTAAGAGTTTGATCTGGTTGCTGGTTTTAACATGTTTTAACCCCTCATGTCGGTCATCTCAGGAAAAATCATCCCTTTTGATCCCTTTTGCATGCTTGAAACACAAGAATAACATTTGAAACAGCCAGAGATGTTCCGATCAATCTGAGCTGGTCAGACCCAGCAGCCAGGCATAGTGACCTCACTGGAATGATGGGAGGTTTCGGGAAATCACCAGATGTTCTTGCTTCAGGTTGGGGAATTATCTTAGTTCACCTAGAAAAATGTAGCCTTTTTCACCTTTTTCCCTCTTAAATTGCTCAATTAGATATTAATAATGGCGACACAACTGTGGTATACTGGGGGAGAATTTAGGGATATATGATGATAAATATCCAACCCTTGAGGGTATAATCCCATCCCCTGTTCATATCACAGTTTTTTACCGCCCCTTTTTTTCATGGTTCCAACGATGTAGTTTCCCTACTTTTCACTATGCCACTATGGGGCTCTTTAGTATCTTTAGGGGGATGGGATTAACGGATTTAACAGTGAGAAAAATAACCACCAGAAATTTATGAAACGTCTTTCTATCCTACCTTCTGGTTATTAAGAAATCCATAGTGGTGAATTACTCTATCTTTTTGGGGGATCCAGCCTGGATATACTATGACAAAAACCACCAATACAAGTGGAAAAAATACGGAATGCATGGCGCACGCGGCCCCATTTTGGCTTGCCTTGTTCAAGCTGCTCCAGGGGGATAGGATTGTACATCATCTGGTTGGTGGTTTTTCGCCAACCCCTCTGAAAAATATGAGTTAGTGAAAGTCAGTTGGGATGATTTTTCCATTCCCAACTGTTTCTGGAAAGTCATTCAAAATTCCCTGGTTCCAGTCATCACCAACCACCATTTCTGATGGTCAAATTTCCAACTTCTGGGATCCACATGAAATGTCGCTTTCTGGCATCAATGGGATACCCTCTGGTTATTTCACATAGCCATTAGCCATGGAAGCCATGGCCCATAGAAATAGATGGTTTACCTATAACAAATGGTGGGTCTTTCAATGGCTATGTAACAATAACCAGATGGTATTTTTCGAGATATTCATGGCATATCAATGGACATACAGGGAATATCAATGGGATATTTTTGCAACGGAAAACCTCATCATTTCCCAACGTTTCCCAAGGTGTCCCACCGGGAATCAAACCCTGGTGACAATGATGAGGTGCCGTGCCAGAGAGGCACCTCGCACCTAGGGATTCTGCTGGGGATGGGTCGAAGAACCAAACGAAATGCTTGAAAACACAACATCAACAGAAGGGATTTGCAGCTGATTGAACTGATTCTATTCATTGATAATAATTTATAATTATAATCATGTATATATTCATTTATATATTCATTTATATTCATTTAGATTCATTTAGATTCATTCTTTTCGATGTCTTTCGTTTCTCTTTCCTTCCCATGATTGGATTTATGATGTGTTCGGAAAGATATGAAAAGAATTGAACACATGCAAGACGATGTGGGCTTGAAGGGAGATTCAACTGCCAGAAATACAAAAGCTCATTTTGCCATGTAATCTCGCTGGTATGAGACACGTGTTTTGGATTGTTTTATATAGGTGATATGGGTATGGGCCAAAATTATTCACGGCATTAACCCTTCTACGTAACCATCCAAAATTGGTGATTTTACCAATGAATAATGGTCTGACATGTCAACCCATTCAAAGAAATAGGTCGTGTCATTGAAAATCATCATATATCATCATCCAAAACATGGTTGAAAATGAACAGCAACAGCCAATGGTTGAAGAAGCATCAAACGAATTATTCAATCTGGACATGTTCACACACCCCTAGTAACTGTAGTAAAATCATAGAGTTTGACACGTTTGACACATGTTTTGGCCCGTCGATGTTTTGCACCTTTTTCGAAGGGAGCAAGGTTGGGGGAGATGACGCATCTTCCAGTGGGAGTTTGGCGTCCCTTTTGGGAGGCTTCGGATTGGTTTGATCAAGATAGTGGGATGTATCATGATGTATCATCTGCAACTGAAAAATCAATTCTTCGGGTGAGTCAGGTAGGGTTTCCCTGGCGCTGTCGAACCAGAAAATCGTTGGTCAACGAGTCAACGATGACTTTCAATCTTGACAGGGAAGCAGAGCCAGTGGAGTCCCCCAAATTTGGCTCAATCAATCAATGTGAAATGATCAAATACATCAGGTTGCTCCAAGCCTCCAAGTAGTCTGAAGTCAAGACATTCGTTGGGATTGAAATGATTTCATTGGAAAAAAAGGATCACCACTTACTTTCAAGCACACAAGTCTGACATCTTCACTCTAGAAAAACAACATGTCTGAAAAATCACATGCCATAGTCAACACATGGTTTCTGATCCATAAAAGGGACAATCATCAATTCATTATATCATAGGAAATTATATGCCCGCAGCGGTCTCCAATTATGGGATGGAAGACCAAACACCATATACCATAGTTTTGATCATGGTACATACGGAATACTTGCAATTATATCCCATGATTCTTGTATCCCACCCATATCCCGTGAAATATCCCAGAAAATCAGGGTCCCAGGTCTCCCCAACCCAGGAGGCCAATAGCCCTCGTTCCACTTGAGACGCCTCGTCCTAAAATCCATCGGATTTGACCAAATTGATCCAGGATGATCTAGCGGTTCATCAACCAACTCATCAGGATGATCTGCGTTTTGCCAATTGAAGCCATGCTAAAATTTTGCAGATCTCAATCGCCTGCATCGCACGTTGGCATAGCAGTCGGCCTCGGCAACGTGGTTTTCTTCAGCCAACAGTATCAATGTACCATGGTCAAAACTCAAAGCCTGATACAATTGGGATATTTCTCTGTGATACAACTGGGAGATTTCATGGGATATGATATACTTGCCCCAAAAAAAACATGTGACTTACGGTCAAAACATGGTGTTTGGTCATCCATCCCCTATTGGGAGTTTTCTTTTATAGGTATATAAATCACTAGTATGTTATAATGGATTGATGACTATGACTATCCCCCGATACGGGTGTACAATCCAACTCTTGAGCGCCACACGAACGGTTGTGACTGGTGATTTAACAATATTTGTACATGATTCAACCATCACAATAGGGCGTACAAATCAAAAATGACGGGGTTGCGGTGAGATTTTTTTTCATGGGATAACCACCTAAAGGTGGCCCACCCCAATCATGATAATCATGCTATGGTTTATTGAGGGCCCAGTCAGCACCAAAGATCAAAAAAAGGCCCGGGGCATCATCGAACTGCGGGGGGGGGTGGTCGAACCCCCCATGAAAATTCAGTCAGAATCATCCAATATACCCTCCGGTATCCTCCGGTAAACGTTTACAAAAGACTACGGGTCAAATCACCATGCTATTAAAATGGGTCAAAACAACCATTTCTATGGCAATGTTCAATAGTTTTTTGGAGGTTTACCAGAGCGTAAGTCCACATGAAGAGACAGGAAAGCTGGGCCCCCCTTGCAGCATCCATTGAGATCAGGCCTTTGCACAACGGGTGGTTTTTTCTGCACCCGATCCACACTTGAAACGACTCTTTAAGTCAGTCGCCTTGGAAACAAAAAATTACTTTACTTCGTGTGATCCCCACCATGACATTTATACATGTTCTTACTGGCACATCTTCTGGCATTCTATCTGACATATCTTCTGACATTCTATTTGGCATTCTATCTGGCATATCTTCTGGCATATCTATCTGACATATCTTCTGACATTCTATTTGCATTCTATCTGGCATATCTTCTGGCATTCTATCTGACATATCTTCTAGCATTCTATCTGGCATATCTTCTGGCATATATTCTGACATATCTTCTGGCATTCTATCTGGCATTCTGGCATTCTATTTGGCATTCTATCTGGCATATCTTCTGGCATATCTATCTGGCATATCTTCTGGCATATTTTCTGGCATTCTATCTGGCAAATCTTCTGGCATTCTATCTGGCATTCTATCTGGCATATCTGGCATTCTATCATATCTATCTGGCATATCTTCTGGCATATCTTCTGGCATTCTATCTGGCATCTGGCATTCTATCTGATTCTATCTGACATATCTTCTGGCACTGACATATCTTCTGGCATATCTTCTGGCATATCTTCTGGCATATCTTCTGGGCATATCTTCTGGCATATTTTCTGGCATTCTATCTGGCAAATCTTCTGGCATTCTATCTGGCATATCTTCTGGCATTCTATCTGACATATCTTCTGGCATTCTATCTTGGCATTCTATCTGGCATATCTTCTGGCATATCTCTGACATATCTTCTGGCATTCTATCTGACATATCTTCTGGCATATATTCTGACATATCTTCTGGCATATCTTCTGACATTCTATTGGCATTCTATCTGGCATATCTTCTGGCATATCTTCTGGAATATCTTCTGGCATATCTATCTGGCATATCTTCTGGCATATTTTCTGGCATTCTACCTGGCAAATCTTCTGGCACTCTATCTGACATTTTATCTTCCTACATGAGGTCCGGCACTTGGCGTGGATACTCGCGGTTGAGGTCCGGCAGGGAACACTTGGCGTGGATGGTCGTGGTTGAGGTCCGGCAGGGAACACTGGGCGTGGATGGTCGTGGTTGAGGTCCGGCAGGGAACACTGGGCGTGGATGGTCGTGGTTGAGGTCCGGCAGGGAACACTGGGCGTGGATGGTCGTGGTTGAGGTCCGGCAGCGAACACTGTGGATCGCGAGTCGCAGTTGAGCAGGAGGAGAGGAGGAGGAGGACGAGGCAGGAGGAGGCAGGAGGAGGCAACTGACATAAAATCTAACAACCCTCACCTGGCAGGTGGGGAATAAAAGTTGGCAAAGACTTTTTGGATCCCATGTTGGGATTGGTTCTTCAAGGTTTTTCCTGTCAGAAAACGCCGTTCATGGTCAAAGAAGGTGTGTTTCACATCATCTCAAACCGTTTCCTCAGCCTGCTGGTTGAAGTGTGTATTCGAGTCTACCAGCAGAATTGGCCTCCCAGTTTCCCCAAACAATGAAACAACAAACGCACATGTCTGCTGACAATGCCTCCAAAAAAGTAGAACAACAGTGAACACAATTGATAATCAAGGCAATCCCCACATCCCAATGAACATCCCCAATAAATTATAAGAGCAATTTCGTGCCATAATGCTCGATTAAAATCTCCGGTCCGCAAAAATCAACAATCTGATTGATTTCAACACAACATATACGGTATATATCCCATGATAATCTCCAAATGACAGTAATTACCATAGTATCTGGCATGATAATCATCCGAAAACCCCCCGCTAGCCGCTAGCATTATCATTATTAGGGGAGAATATTCCTGGGGACAATCACAAATAAAACCCATTAAAGCAACCCGACCATCACCATGGAAACCGACGCACAACTCGCCGTGACACTTCTCATGATCTTCTCCACTCTCCGTCATAGCTTCACCTCATGAGGAAACATAAAAACTGACCTGGAGGTGGTTGTAATGATCAACGAACATCATTGGGAATCAACCCCGATATGTTTACAGGATATGGTGAATAAACATCAAACAACCACCGATGCAACATTAACCAAACATCATTTGGGCCTATTAATTGGGGAATAAACAAACATTTGGTAATGTTAACATTTGTTAACCACCATCATTTGTAATTAATAAACAACCACCGGTGTAATAGACATCATTTGGGATAAACTATCCTGAACACCGCCCCAAGGGAATCAACAAAAATCTCTCCCTTGCTCGACGGAGGATCTATGAATGGACGGATGGATGATCGATAGAGAAATGGACATATTCTGGTTGGTGGTGCAATAACCATCTGGAAAAGTATCAGTTCGTCAATGGGAAGGATTATCCCATATATTATGGAAAGTAAAATTCATATTTGAAACCACCAGCCAGTATTTGATGCATCAACAAGGCTTTTAGCTTATGAAGTGAGCCGATATGTGAACACGATTCAATCGATACGTCATCATTGGCAACAAATCCTGAGATTCACAACCTCCAAATCTCCAGTGAATTCATGATTCTTGGCAAGCGTGATGCCTCCACAAGCTGAGATTCGCTGATTTCGGGATACTTACCCGCTATACCTCTGACATCATTTCCACTGACATCGAAGTACGGTCAGCGAAGGGGGGCCTGCGGCGTTGGGTTTGATCGGAAGCAGATCTGAATCAAGGATCAAATCGCTTGAGCCAAAATGGCTAGTTGAGGGACTCGGTGACTAGGTTGGGGCAAATGCAGAATCTAAGGTTGCTAGCCTTTCACGTGAAGAAAAGGGCAAAACAAATGCTGCCCACTGACAAGATGGTGATTTCGCCCGCAAAGTTCAGTCCAAAATATTCCAATCATGTTCTGGTTTATTAGGGGGATCACTAACCACCGGCAACCATTAATAAGGCCGAACCTGAATCGTCGACTTCGGGGGGGTACCGACTTCCGAGGGGCTCGAAGGGCCCATTTTGCCATGCAAACGACCCCAGGTTTTATTTCAACAAGACACGGATGGTATAAACCATCCCCAACTGTAGAATCACCATGTGTTTTTTCCTTGGCTTTTCCACTTCAATTTTTACATCAATATACCAAGATAATCCCATGCCCTTAACATTAAACATCCTCATTGTAGGATCCCAAACATGATAAACATCCATAAACATGTGCCCCATCATCCCCTATGAAGAAACCATGGATTTCTGGCTTCTGTTTAATCTACACATAAATGGAAATCTCAGGATCCTAAAATGGAGCTACTGTACCATATAAGGCCACATTTTGTGGGGATATCCCCTTACATAGGCCTTGTATAGGCCTTATACATGGTGGCCATTGAAAACCGGCTTTTCTCCGTTTTCTCGATGGGCCTTGAGGCCGCCGATTCGACTGTTGCTCAGGAGCTCAGCTGGCGATCAAAAATCATCGCGAAAATAGCGGCCTTTCAAAAGGCCAGACTTCGCAGCGCGCTGCAACCTTTAAAAAACATGTGTGTCATGTAGTAAACTCCAATATATATTGAAGATTATTGAAGTATATATTGCATATGTAAAATTATATAAACGAAATACATTGCATGCCCCGTTTGGAAAGCAAATTCCTCAAAACACGAGCACCGGTTGCATATTCCGCGGGCGGGCCCAAGAATGGGAATTTAGACCCAATTTGTGGCAATGCGAATGGGACAAAAAACATAAACACGGACAAAATATGCAATTTTATGCTCCAACGGACACTCTCTAGCTCTGCCAGGTTTCTGTTGAACTACTGAAGCACTTAACATTACTTAAATCAGATTCCTTGATTCTGAGATTCGTAAATAGCATGCAAAACCTGCATAGGTAGCATCTGCAAATGTGGATACTAGCTATACCAAGGTTTAGCCAGTTAAGAACCTAACATCTCCAGAATCCACCACTTTTCTACCATTTGTTTGCAAGAAGAAATATGGCCAATGGCATGGCTGGGTCCCGGGGTCCATTCTCAGGCTTCAAGGAGAATGGCTTCTTGATCTCTCAACTTGCTCTCCTTTGGCCGCAAATCATGGATGTCTGGTGGTGTCTTGATTCCTGGACCCTGAAAAAATCTTGGGGAGAACAGCGTCCAACTTTTCTCAAGGAAACACAACCTCCCACCATTTGGGGTCATTTCCTTTGAACAGCTTGGCGATTCAATGGGAAAACTGGCACAAAATGGTTCAACCAATGGAGCTCCCCGCCAGACATGGACATGAACAGGAACAAAATGAGAAACAAGTTACATCATATATGTATATATATATACACACCTATTCATATATAATATCTTATATATGTATATGTACAGTAAAGAAAGTCCTTCAGGATGCACATGAACTTATAATGATTTTTTCATGGCTCAAGTGAGCATAAAAAGTAAGAATTAAAGCGTAAATCTAAGTAAAAAATGCTATGAGCAAAAACAAAGGGCCAATTGAAAGTCCAGGATGGTCCAGTAACCGTTAGGAAACCGCCCCAGTATCCCCCAGTAACCACCCAAAAAAAAAGCGGACAAGCAATTCATCGCTAGGATATGGTAGGATCCCAATTCCTATCGTTGCGGGCTTGCAGAGGTTGCTATCGTTGCTGGCTGCCCAAAATAAAGTGTTTCCAGGATGCTGATTCGATGATGTTATGTCCAGGTGTCCAACCTTTTTGGCATCTATTTAGGGGGTACTGATATTTACATACATAGTTTTCCTTAGTACTATATCAACCTATATCAACCTATATCAACCTATATCAATCTATATCAATCTATATATATCATACTTCGGGAACAACATGACATTGAACTTCAACATCTTCAACCATCCAAAATCAAGCTATCCCCCGAGAGGTCCGAAGACTGCATACAAACTCGAGAGTTTCCCATGGTTCATTCCAAGCTCTCACATTCCCTACCGCCCGTTCAATCACCATTAAATCGCCATTGAATCCCCATTCAACCCTATCATGATTCCATTAATTCCCCCTTAAATCACCATTACGTTCCATTTAACACCATTAAATCCGGATTCAACCTCATCATAATCGCATTAAATCCACATCAATAGTCCTACTAAATCTCCATGAAATCCCACTCAACCCCATCATAACCTCATCAAATCCCATAAAATCCCCATAAAATCCCCATCAAATCACCATCAAATCCCATCACATCCCATCACATCCCCATGAAATCCCCACGAAATCCGAAATCACCACGAAATCCACCAAAAACGCCCGAGTTCGGCCCAGCATCGAAGCCACTTCCCAGGACCTCGCCCCCACCGAAGGCGATGGGCGTCTTGCCCTTGACGCCCATGGGATCTTCAGGCACCTGGGCTAAGAAAGGTCTGGCAACAAATATGGCAGGATTTTTTCAAGATTCTCTGGTTGCTGGTTGGTATACCTACCCCTCTGAAAAATGATGGAGTGAAAGTCAGTTGGGATGATGATGATTCCCAACTGAATGGAAAAATAAAACATGTTTCGAACCACCAGCCAGTTGTAGATGTAATGGCGAAAGATGATGAGTAAGTGTAAGTATCCTCAATTGTGGGATATATATATATACTGTAAAAACTCCTGCAGTAAAACCATGTATTGTATATATCATCGTACTACTCTGTAGCGTTGGTTCAAAAGGATCAAGAGCTTAGCGGCTTATTGTGGTTTAGCCCCATTGTTATTGTAACATTGTTGGCTGACCTGTGAATATACAGGTTATCAGCCGTAGTCTCACTACTTTGCTATGGGGACCCCAACTGACCTTCCTCTCGCCGTTCCAGGGTCAGGTCCATCGGCCATTGCCGTGCCCAATGTGGCCGGAGGCAACTCCGAGCCGATGGATGACGAGACGATGTTCCAACCTGTCGTAGCGTACTTTACATTCATACAAAACAACCTATCCCAAATCACTAGTGGGAATACCCTGCAAGTCATGAGGGAAGCTGAACAGAGGCACCTTCAGATAATGCATGGAGTAGTTGACTCAATCCGAAGTGACTGGTCAAATAGGCTCGTAATGCAAGAGCAGGAGTATGAGCAAAGGTTGCAGGATGTAGAGAACAAGGCAATTGGAGCAGTCAATGAGGAAAGGAAAAGAGGCGACGAGTTAGAGGTCAGACTTAGTCAGGCTCAGGCATCGCATGACAAAAGGGTAGAAGACTTCAAGGTAGAGGCAAACACAAAGCATGATCAGAAGATTGCAGAGGAAAGGCAACGTATCACTAGTGAATTCGAAGCATCCTATGCACAAACAGTTGAACATGCAAAGAGTGCCATAGCTGCCACGAAGAAGCAATATGAAGATCAGGCTGCAATTGATCAGGCCAGGTTCATTAGTTTGAAAACGGAATTCGAAAACTACAAGAAGGAAATGGCCGAGAAGATCAATGAGGCAGCGGCTCAGAATCTCAGCCTTCAGGACCAGATCGATGACCTTCAGGAGCAGGTAAAGCATGTTGCCAAAGCGCAGCATGCCTCCGTTCCGAAAGCATCCGTCCAGAATGCCGAGCCAGCCGCTACCGCTAGCGTGCCCCACTTCAACATTGCCACTCCTAGAGCATCCGATGCACAGGCTGCCAAAGGCAGTGATGAGCCGATCCAAGAGTTGAAGACGCCTGCAGTGTTAGCACAAGAAGCAAAAGCCAAGTTGGATGAGCTGCTCAAAGGTGGCAGTTCCCAGCAGAAACCGGCTGTCGGCAACGACCAGCCCAATTTGCCGACACAATCAGGGTTTTTCACTCCCACTGAAGCTATCAAAACTCCCCCAAATGACTCTCCTAAGAGCGTGACCAAGCAACAGCAAGTGATGGGTCCCTCAGATCTTATCGAATTGGTGAAAGCCTTCACCCATAGGGAAGAAAAGGATAAGCCAAAGACTAAGGAGGCCGAGATCATCAAGCTGAACAACATGCCCGCTCCGGAGTCATACAGGACTTGGAAGAACCATGTCAGGGATGAGGTAAAGAGTTGCTCAGATCGTCCAGACGAAGCATGGCTTTGGCTCAACGAGGTGTACGATCAGGAGTGCACCAGAGAGCAGTTGGAGAAGAAGCTTCAAGATCCTGGGAAGTTCCTTACGCTGGATACAAAGCTATCAGCAGCGCTCACGCGCTCAGCCGGAGGGGACCTCGCAACTAGGATCCTGAATTTCAAAGAGCAACAATCCCGAAAAGGCATCCAGGTCAGGGGAAGGTATGTTTTGCTCATGTTTGAGGACTACTTCAAAACATCTGAAGAAGCAGGTAGCCTTTACAGAGTAGAAGACCTTTCGGGTGTTGTCAAAGTAGGCGATACTGTCCAGGATCTCAGAAGATTCATCAACAAATGGGATGCTACCCTAGCTGGCATGGCTGTCACCCCCGATGATGCTGTGTTAAGGGACATCTTGTTGAGACAGATCCGACCAAGTCAGTTGCTGAAATATGACATCGAGATGTTTGATCGTGCACATGAAAAATCCCATGAAAAGTCCTATAGTTTTCTTCACCAATCCATGAAGAACTTGATCGACCGTGAACGATTGAGGGAAAACAGGAACCGCATCGCGGAGAAGAACAAGGCTGGGATTAAGGACACAAAGGCCGCACCCGCCAAAGGCGATGGTCGCGGTGGCCGAAAGGGCTCTCCGAGTCGCGGTAGATCGCAGGAACGAGGTGGCAAAGGTGACAAAATTTGCTACAAGTTTCAAAAGGGTACCTGTGATAAGGGGAAGAAGTGTCCATTTAAGCATGTCAAAGATGATAAGTCTCGAACTCAATCACCGAGAAGAACCAAAACACGTTCACCGTCAAGGGGCAACAAAGATGATAAGGGGAAGAAAATGTCCAAGGAAGAAATGGCCAAGACCCCATGTATCTATCATGCCCAGGGAAAGTGTAGACGTGGTGACAAATGTTTGATAAGCATGACGACAAAGCCGCTGCCGCTACCAAAGACACCAAAAGGGCCAATTCACCCGCTCCCAAAAAGAAGAGCAAGGATTCCACAGCCGCTCCATGCCTGATCCAGAAGTTTGCCTGCATTGTCCGGAAACAGCCGAAGGGATTCTTCCGCTCCATGCCTGATTCAGAAGTTTGCCTGTATGTCCGAAAACAGCCGAAGGCAACTTCGTGCTCTGATGAGTCAAGTGTCAGCATGAAGCGTCTTAGATTCCGAAAGGTCCCACATGTGATCGAGGTGAAGGCAGTTGGTCGTCAAGTCCCCGTCAAGCACCGTCCAAGAGAGTTCACTAAGGTGTACAAGACAGCTGAAGATGTTCCAGTTTCGTCCAAGGTCGAACAACATGAAGCTCAGGTTCGTGCAAGACAGCTTCAAGAAACTGTGAAACTTCATGATTCAGATGTTGCACCTAGTTGTGGGTTTTGTTGTTGGAATGAAGACACATGTGACATCACTTGCAAAGAATGCAGATTCGTCAGCGGTCCCAAAGCTCTTAGAGACATTGGTCGTTTTCCGTCAATTGCCACGGCCGCGCCAAAGGCCGGCGTCAGTTGGCTTGTCGACTCAGGTAGTGAATCCGATCTTGTGTCCAAGGGTATGCTGAGGGATGTTAGCGCCAAGAACTGCCGTGCAGCCGAGCATCCGATTTCCTTAGTTACAGCCAACGGTTCAACTGAGGCCAATGAGGTTGCTGATGTCAAGTTGTCCGCATTGCCAGATCCCGTGCGCCCGTACGTACTTGATCATACCCCAGCTGTGCTCTCCGTAGGAACCAGATGTGTAGATCAGGGTTACAGTTTTGTCTGGCCTGCCAATGGCAAACCGATCCTAGTCCGTCCAGACGACAAAGTTGTCCAGCTCAAAATCGAAGGTCATGTCCCAGTTTTGGATGACAGTTGCAAGGTCTATCCCAAAGATCAATTTCAAAAGGATAAGCACCTTAGAAAGTTGTTTGCAATGCCGACCTCACGGTCGAGCTCAAAAGCCAAGCGGGACGAAGCCCAGGATGAAGAGCAATTGGACGAGCTGGTGGAGGATGACGCTCAGCAGGAGTACATCCGAAGCCGCAAGACTGAGGATCTGCTGGCCGAAGCTGCAAGTACCCAACATCAGTATACTCATTTCCCCAAGAACCCATTTTGCAGAACCTGCCAACGAGCAAGAATGATGGCTCCTCAGGCAAGGAAGAAAGGTGGTCAGAAGAGAATTGAAACTGAAGTGTTCGGTGACCACATCATTGGTGATCATGTCATCATTAAGAAAAATGTAGAAGAGGGTTTCAGGGGGGAGCAAGTTGCATTGGTGTTGAAAGATCTGCACTCGATATGTCTACCCTAGCCAGTCCAAGGACTCACAAAGCTGTGTTGATGGTTTGAATCACTTCATTGGATCAAAGGATGATGTTCAAGTTGTGTACACTGACAATTCCCCAGAATTGATCAGGGCCATCAAGGATTTGGGTTACAGACATCAAACATCAATTGAATATGTAGATTCATCAAAGTCTTTTGCTGAACGCGAAGTTCGTCAGATGTTGGAAGGTGCCCGTAGCAACTTGTTGCAATCAGGACTCCCTTTGAAGATGTGGCCACTGGCCATGCAGCATCATGCGACCGCGATCAACGCAAGCCCCCAGCTTGACGGCAGTGAATCCCCGTGGCAACTCAGGTTTGGTGAAGAGTTCCCTGCAATGCACGTTCCATTTGGTGCCAAAGTGTTGTTCTGGAACAATCCCAAAAGGCTAGATAACACATCAGGTAAACTCTCCCCAACAGCAAATGAAGGAATTTTCCTTGGGTATTACATCCAACCAGGTCATGATTGGAAGGGTGAATACTTAGTTGCCAAGTTGGAAGCCGCCGACTATCATGTCAACTGGGGTGCATTGACAATTCAAAGAACAAAAAGGTTGGAATTGCCATCCGAGGGTTTCATCTTTCCTTTGAAAGCTCTGATTGACTCGAAAGCACCCAAAGCCGATCGCCTCGAGGATCAAGTCATTCCGCAGACTCCCAAAGCTGTGCCTCTTGAGTCCAGTTTGCATCCGCCACAAGATGAGTATGAATACGAGCCAGGGACGCCTCTACCAGCCGACAGCGATGTCGAGCCTGATGCACCTGAAGCGCCCATATTCCCAGATCTCAAATTGACCCCCAAAGGTGAAATAATTCCAGATGGATATCATTGGGATGGTCACCGGATTGTACGTAACTATAAAGGTTCAAAGCGTCCGGCAGGGATCGACTCAGAATTGTGGAAGATGTTGAACCCTCAGGAAAGGAAACTGATCATCGAGGAAGAAGCCAAGAACGCAGCCAAGGAGCAGGAGGAAAAGCCAGCACCATCATCTGGCAGCAAGGGCAAAAAGAAGAAATCTTCGCCTGCCCGGCTTGAGGCAACTCAATGCCCTCCTGCAACTGCAAAGCTTGTAGGCAATGTTTGGGAAATTATTCCAGCCACTTCCCAAAAGTTTTCCGTGCCGGCAATGCCAAAAGTTGCCGCACCTGCCACAATTGAGCACCGGCCCAGAATCCGCGAGCTCGTCAGGGAGAAGATCGAGGAACTTGAGTTCAAGGTTGCACTCGAGCTTTTCGCTTCAGTTGCTAGGCTTGTATCAAAAGATGAGATTGCCAGCAACCCCAAGGCTAAGGCCGCCCTTGATAAGGAGTGGGAAAACCTCCGGAGTAAGGGTGTTTGGGATGAGAAGCGTGTTCGTGAGTGCCGCGACATAGTAGCTGAGGCTCGTCGCAATGGCCAAACTGTGCACCTAGGTCGAATCTTTGAGGCTTGCTATGAGAAGGGTTCTGAATTGCCTGAATCAGACCCTCGCCGAAAGTTCAAGGGTAGGACGGTTTTCCAAGGAAACAATGTCAGGGATGAGAATTCCGATCACGCACTCTTTAACGAGTTAGGCTCTTCCCCAGCATCCATGGAAGCAGCAAAGCTGCTAGATGCTTTCGGTAGTCAGCCCGGGTTCTCCAAACAACAGGCAGATGCAATCCAAGCCTACATACAAGCCCTCTTCACAGGGGTGCCCACATGGTTATCACTTCCTCGAAATCGGTGGCCAAAAGATTGGGAGAAGAAGTACTGGCAACCTATGGTTCCTATGTCACTTGCCCTTTATGGTCATCCTGATAGTGGGGGTATTTGGGAAAATCATCTCAATAGCCGTGTGGTGAAACAAGGTTGGAAGCAGATTTTACCTGACATTTGGCATTCAATTTTTCATCATCAAGAGCTCAACTGTCTTTTGGTTGTGTATGTAGATGACTTCAAGATGGCTGGACCCACTGCCAACCTGGAAAAGGCATGGGCAAGCGTCAAGGCTGCAGTGAACATTGGTGATCCTGAGCCATACGACCGCTACTTTGGCTGTACGCATCGTGAATTCCAAAACATCCGGTTGCCTTCGCAGGCACACCCTTTTGCATTCGCCTTTGAAGCCAAGAAGTCAGCAGCCGCACAACACAGAACACAAGACTGGTGGGAGCATGATGAAACAAATATGGCATGGATTCGACACCACATTCAACCCCGTAAAAGATTGTACCAGCCGGTTGATGAGGGGGGAGATGTAACTGGTCAAAATTCAAGTCGCATAACTTTCTTTGACAAAAAGGTCACATTGAAAAGTTGTCCTAGAATCACCGACGGGAACAATCAGGGGGGCTATGATGTTTATACAGATGATTGGAAAACATCTAGCAATCAAACAAATGAATTCTGGACAGGAAAAACAGTTTTCTGTTATGGACAAGACGGACCTGACAAATTCAAGCAGTTTGCAATGGCAAGTAAAGCCAGACCAGGACCACATCGCAACAAACGCGAGGCGAAAAAGGAAGCCAAGGCCTCTAAGTTCAGGGGGGTTGATCACGCAGTGAAGACCAAAGCTGGCGTCATGGCCAAGCCCGTGAACTTAGTGAGATATGACATGAGTGATTTCCTGGGGTCCTGTGTAGAAAATTATTGTAGTCTTGCAAAAGTCAGTCCATCGTCCTTGAAAGAGGTGCCAACGCCATTCACAGATGCCGGTATCGCACGGCCCACACTCAGTGAAGATGAAAAGCCTGGCAAACTCCAGCCAGTGGCCAGCACGATCTTGATGAAGATCCTATTTGCCGCAAGAATGGCAAGGTTTGACTTGTTGCGTGCCACACAAAGCTTAGCATCTAGAGTGACAAAATGGTCCATTGAATGCGATGTTGCCTTGCATAGATTGGTGTCTTACATTCATTGTACAAAGCACCATTTCTTAGAGGGTTTTATTGGGGATGCCTTTGATGATTGCCAACTCTGGCTGTTTGCCGATGCAGACCACGCAGGTGAACATGATAGCAAGAGTACCACTGGCAGTGCCATAGTGCTAGTTGGCCCCAACACTTATTACCCCTTAAATGCATTCAGTAAGAAACAAACGGTTGTTGCCATTTCTTCGACTGAGGCCGAGGTAGTTGCCGCAAATCACAGCATGAGAGCCGAGGGTATTCCAATGCTGGCCCTGTTTGAGCAGTTGAACCTTTTCAAGAAGCTTCAGGGTAAACCAGCTCGCGACGCCGCGAAGCCCCAAGAAGATGTTGTGTTCACTAGGATCGACCCTGAAATTGACGAAATCCGTAATGGGAATGTCGATACAGGTTGTAGTGCTGCGGACATCAACTCCCTCAAAGCCAGTTTCCCTGAATTTTATCAAGTCAAATTTATGGAGGACAACCAAGCGACTATCACAGTCATGTCCACCGGTTCATCAGCATCCATGAGACACATGAACAAAACTCAAAACATCAACTTCAAATGGTTGAAACAACAATTTGAATGTAAGCAATTCGATCTTCTCAACGTAGGAACTAGTTTCCAAGTTGCAGACATTCTTACAAAACCTTTTACCCGACCAGCCCTTTGGTTGCATGCCATTCATCTCATTGGCATTGGCCCGACAAAGGTGGAAGAAGCAGCAGCCCGCCACACAGCGGCGCCGAACTCCACTAAGGTGCCAAAACTAGCAACCGCTGCCGGGAATCAGGGGGGCTCCCAAAAGTCTTTTCAGCCCAGAATGTTGATCGAATTTTGCTGCTCTGATGATTCAAAGCTCAGTACCCCAAGAAAGTCAAATGAAGATTGCCACTGCATTAGGGTTACCGAAAAAGAAGATGGTACCACTATCAGCTGTCGGCAACGGCTAGCCTCCCAAGTCAAAGACTTCAGAAATGATTTCAATGACGGCACTTTGATACTTTATGCATCATTGCCTTGTGTTGGGGGTAGCCCATGGGGGAACGTCAATGGCCTTACTGTCGAGGGTCAAGAAAGAATCAAAGAGCAACAAAAACAGTTTACCAAGTTGTTCAAATCTTTTGTCAAACTTGTGGATGAAGTTTATGATGAACGAACCTTGATAGCATTTGAACTGTCCAAGAATTGCAAATATTGGAGATGGCCAATGGTAAGAAAATTCCTTATAGAACGATCCATGACTACTCATCACTTTGATGGTTGCATGTTGGGTGTTCTTGGAAACAACGGCCAACCAATGAAGAAAAGTTGGACCATTGCAGGAAACTTCAAAGAACTTGCGATGTTAGATCCCTTCAAATGTGATGGCAAACATGAGCATGATCAAAGTAGGGGCAAAGCTCTTAAACTTGCTGAGAACTACACTTTCAAGTTGACTGACATGCTCCATGAGTGTTTCCGGGTAGCTGTGGTGGGCCAAACATCCAAAAGGATTTCACCCGCTGTCATTCGTGCCTGTCCTGCTAAAATGGCTGACTCGCGATATGCCACAGCACACCCGGCCAGCCGCGAGGCTGCGCTCGAAGCCACACGTGAGGCTAACAAAGAAGCATGGTATCTCCTCCACAATCGCATTTTGTTTGCATTGGCCATGCGAAATGAAGGTGAGACTCAGGTTTCTCAGGACCTTGTGGATGGATTGATGACCGAATGGACACCGGCCTCGGCCCTGAGGTTCTACGGTCGTGAGGATCCGCTTGCAGAATACCTTAGCTTCTGCTTCATGCCAAAAGAGTCCCATATTGAAAAGATCATGTTTCCAGAGATGCCAGTTAACCAAGTAATCTGGATCTTAGTCTCCGACTCGTCATGTGCACTGATCACAGGGCGTAGGAAAACCCTCAAGAAATACGATCTGTCCGAGCATTTTCGACAGCGTAAACCTGGGTATGTGACTGAGCTCATCCATGAGATGCTTTGGGGCAAGACTCTGCAAAAATTGGTCAAACGTGGGATTGAATTGGCCGCGGACGCCCGCGAGCGCTATCCTGATGCCCGCATCAATCTGCATTTGTCCTGGTTCGGAAATGAATTGGTAGGTGAGGAAGGGATTGCCCAAAATCCAAATTGGCCATACGACGGTCCCAACGGGCACTGGCCGACGCTTCAGGATGATTGCGAACGCCACTTGACTTGGTTTGTCAAGAAAGCCCAAGAGCTGGATTTCCCTGGTCAGCTGACTATGGCATTCATCCGATTTTTGACCAGTTTTTCGATGCGTTGGAACCCAAGTTCAAAGCCTTGACATGCAGCCCTCTCGGGCTTGCCAACCCCAATTTTCCATGGTTGCGTGCAAAGGGGTACGCCGATGCAATGGAATTCAGAGACCAATGGCATTTCGCCAACTCTGAAGAAAATCGCACACGGCTCTCTGCGTACTGGACGGCAACTTTGTTTGCCATTGACTGTGGGTGGCGGGTTGGCCGAATAGGGCTTGAGCTTGCACAATGTGGCCAGGAAACATGGGATGACTTGCGAAGGAACATGAGCGCCGTCCTCGACGAGCTGCCAAGATCTTATCAGGAGACGGTTGCAAGCATCACCAAGTTGATTTTTGGCGAGTCCCGAAGACACATTACCCCAACAGGCAGGTCGTTCACCAAAGAAGACGTTGAAGCTCAACAGCCTGACACAGAGGATTACATCGATGTCAAAACGATGGCTCCTGGCACCTTTGCCGAGCCTCCCAGGGACGACCCTCCAAAACCGGCCGCCGGCGACGGCGAGCCCGCCACATCCAGCAGAGCATCGATCATGGTCCAAACAGCCGAGGTCTTGTTGAAGTCACGACCAAAAGCAGTGCCTGCCCCTGCAGCCGCAGCCGCGCCTGCAGACGACACAGGAGCCACTTCCAGCCAGTACCGGCCGCAGGCAACTGCGCGCTTGGAGGAACATGCATCCGGTTACGTGAAAGCATATTGGATGGAGGAGCATTTGCCCGAATACCAATATACAATGGTAACCAATGCAGACGGGGACGATGTACCCGGTATCCTTTTTGACGGTACGGCTTATGAATTGGAACTGCTATCGGCATCCGACGTGGAAACCATCGCCAGCCAGACTCGTGTCGACAAGAAGTTTTCTGATTTCGCAACCCGTGTCAATAAAGTTTGCAGGGGGCATGGATCCTGCGCCAAGGTACCAATGGACAAGGACCTTTGGATTGACTTGGAGGATTTTGCCAAAGCCTTCCGCAAGGAAGTGCCCCCAGACGTTTTCATCACCGTCTCAAACCTTTTTGGCACCGCAATGAAAATCGACAAGCATGGCAAGAGTAGGTTCCAATTCTTGTGTGCAAAGATTTCTCATTTTCCTGTCGACAATGGCTTAGGCATGGCATATTATCCCGTGAAAATTCGTGCAATCCAGGGTCATTCCCAAGCTGCCCTGAAGACCGCCGGGGGTCTTTATGCCAATTCAACCCCCCGAGCGAAAAGCCGCCTTCACTGGCGTGTCCATTTGTGCCATGACTGAGGTCCCTGATGTTGCATTCCATCGCACGATGAGAAGCAGCTGGAAGAGCATCGCACAGAACGGCCTGATCCCAGGCGGCGGTGACTCAGTCAACAGCGGCCGTGCCCATTCCTACATGTCGGAGCACCGCATAGGCACAGATGGGTATAGATCCGGACTAAGAGCAAAATGTCCAGTTGAAGTCAAAATTGCAATGCGGCAAGCAGTTGAAGCCGGTGTCATCTTTAGTCGCACAGAAATGGATGGTATTTTGTGTTCAGAACGCATTCCACCCCAATTTCTGGTCAGCATCTCAGAGGATGGAAAGGTGCTTTGGTCCCGCGCCGAGAGCAATCTCGAGCCCAGCACTTGGACAAGCGCGGAAGCAACCTCATCACCGACATCCAAGAAAGTCCAACTGACTGCTCGCGACGATGCCAATGACGACCCAATGGATGACACCAGCACGGGGCGACCCGATGCCAGATCCGCAAATGATGATGATGCCACCAATGACCCAATGCAAGTTGACCAGCCACCCGCAAAGGTGCGCCGTGTTTACGTTGCACCAAAGTACTGCGAACCTTTCACCGGCACTTGCCCCCTGTGTCAGGTCGAGTACGTCAGTGGTCAAGTGGCATGCACCACACGTGGATTTGAGCCACTTCCAGTGGACGAAAGTGGCGAAACAAAAGGGTCTGACCAACCCAACAGGCGTACACGGATCCTGGAGAAGCGCATGCAAAAGCTTGCAGGGTTTGGGATGTACGGACAGGTGAACAGCACCCTGTTGGCGACATTGACCAACGAACAAGCTGACCAGTTGCGGCGAGAAATGGGCTCAAGGGGAATTACATCCATTGAATCAGCAGTCATCAAAGACTGCCGCGACCGTTACAAGCGAGCAAAGGCACTTGGCTATGAGGACGTGGAAGACCGCTATGCAAGTGACGTTACGTTTTGTGACCGCGTTCATGGTGAGGGCAGGGGCTTAAGTGAATGTATTTTCGACGATATGTTTGCGTATGCCAATCTCCCAGATGCGCCCCGCACCAGAGCCCAGATCTCGGCTGGCGTCGCCGCCAATGCCCAACATGAAAATTGCTTGTCAAAGTTGATTTTTATGTCCCCCAACCTCGAGGTGTGGAAGGATTCCCCATTGAATTTCGCAAGACATGGAAGAAGACTTGGGGTTTCATGTTCGGTCGCCACATTTTTACAGAAGATGAATATGTCAGCTACATCGGCCGTCGTGGCGCATTTCGTGGCCTGCTGACCTGGAAGGGCACCGTCCAAGTTCCTGTCAATGGCACTCTTGAATTCCTCGAAAAGCTGTATGAGGAAAACCTCCCATTGGTTCGGGGCAACCTTGAACGCAAGGAGAAACAGAGCGCCGCTGCAAAGGCTGGAGGTCCTGGGGGTCAAAAGGCCGACCCCACGGTCGCGCCCACTGCCGAGCGAAAACGCAAAGCTGAAGCCGACACATCTGCCACTGGACATGATGACACAGCCGCCGCAAGCTCCGCTCACGCGGACGCCTCACACGTAGATGCCTCATTTGGTCCCGCATCAACACCATTCCTTGCACCAGAGCCACCAACACCCAAAGGAGGAGCAAGACCATTCTTGGAGCCTGAGACACCGCCCACTGCAAAAGCAGCAAGCACCGTCACATCAAAGGCTGCAAGCTCCGGTCGCCCGGATGCCTCCTGGAGTTGGAATCGTGATCACTATGGTGCACGCCGTGAATGGAGTTTCTGGCGTGGGGCTTGGGATTACCGTGATGAGGCCGGCGGCCGTTGGATCTATTGGAACCGCAGGTAGACGATGATTTTCTTTTGTAGCATAGCGCAAGATGCGGCATGGTAATGTGCCTTCCTTGCAACGCTGCGCTGGGTTTTACGGGCTTGAGCTTTTTAGAGGGACCTTTGAAAGACTGCATAAAAACTTTCAAAAACCACTAAAGAGATTTGGCTACCCGCGAGGGTATGCTCTTCTGGGTTATTCGTTCTCCGCAGTCGTCCCTGCTCGCCCGAGGGGGGTGTAAAAACTCCTGCAGTAAAACCATGTATTGTATATATCATCGTACTACTCTGTAGCGTTGGTTCAAAAGTGCTAGCAGCTTAACGGTTTGCGCCCCTTATAGTAATTGTACTATATTGTTGGCTGACCTGATAAAATACAGAGTCAAAAAAATGAGAGTTTTCCGGGAAGAAAGCAACTTTACTGAGGGGTTTGATTTGGGGTCTGATGATTTGGTGATTCTCAAGGTGTTTTGCACCTGTCTCCATCATTGTGGCGCTGGTTGTTGCTGCGCAGCTTATTCTGTGCCAGCGTTTGCGCAGGGCTTAGTCAACTTGTCGCTGGTTTACAGCTGGGATTTGTGGTCTTTGATGTCTTGGAGAAGCACCAGATCCTGCTTTCCTTTTGAAGACCCTTCACAGCTTGGCAACACAAAACTGAGGTTCTACATTATGCTTCGATGTGGTGTTCTGGTTGACTTCAAGAATCTTTCTCCATTCAAGGACCCAGAAGCACATAGCTACAAATATGCTACAAATATGCTACAAATATGCAACATGGTCTTTCCCCCTAGGTGATAGGGATGTATAGGGATCCGTTTTCGGACACCGTCCTTATTTGTCGTTTGGTGTCACAAAAGGCTTGCCATGACCCCATGACCCCATGGCTTGGAGGATCCTCTCTTTTGGTGGGTGCTTTTGAATGGAGTGATGTCCTCAGTGCGATGGACCTTGGTAGATCATGGTAGATCTCAGACAATGCCATACAATGCCTATGATATTAGCACGATTATGCACATTGCAGTACCATGTGCCATGTGCATTCATTTGATTTCATGGATGATCATGGGTTGATATGTGTTATTATGTGTTCTATGTATTTGAAGGTGATGAGTGCCAACAGAATTAGTTTTCGCTGACCGAAGAAACAACAGAGAAACAACGCTCGAACAACATAATATATACGGTAACAACATTTAAATATGTGGAGGGCGGGCCAGACCGCGAGGCCCAGGAGGTAGTATAAAATACCAGTCCGTATATTTAAATGTAATTACCGTATGTTTAAATGAATTGGATTCCGTATGTTTAATGGCCGGGCGGGCCAAGGAAAACCTTCCCGGAGGTAGTCTAAAATACCTGTTCGTATGTATCAAAATCCGTTTATTTAAATGTAGTTGCCGTATATATATATATATGATTATATATATATAGATAATCATAAACAAACCAGATGCAGTCAGCTGCCGTGGCATTCGCCGAGAGTCCTTTGCAACACCGAGCCAGGAGCGGAGGTAACCCTCATGTTCAACATCGTTTAACTAGTTTGGTCATTTTGTAGTCTCAACTATTGACATGCCTGGAAATTCAATTTGAGTGGAGGTTGTGAAGCACAAAAAGTCCTGCTGGTGTGCTCCAAAGCCTCGTGTGCACGAATTCAGGTTTGCGCCATGTCACACTTTGTATTCCATATGCTGGTGGTTCAGCAGATGCACATCGGGAAAGACAATTTGCAAAAGGTCATAGTGGCTTGTCGGAAGACTGGTCCGTTCTGGCATCATGTCATGTCACACTCTGATTGATTGAAATCGGTGTTTGCCCCGCGAACACTCTTAAACTCCCTGGAAAACCCGGACCTTTCAAAAAGGGAATGTTATTGTTCGCCAAAGGATTCTCTGAAGCAAGCAGCTTGGCTGAACTAGGTGATTTGAGTGTTTTAACAGAAACATATTGGTTCGAAGCATCAGCATGAAAACATCGACACTGTCTGAATTTGACCAAATTTGACCAAGAAGGGATAGAACTACCGAATCGGCCAAGGATTCGTTCTTTTTCGGTTTGCCATCTATTGTCTATGTGCTCTTCCTATACTTGTCATACGATGTCGAATGGTTGCTGCTTCCGTTGAGCAAATTCTGGGAATCAGATCCAGAATGGGCTCAGAAGACATCCTTCGAAATGGTTCCTCAGCTGCGTTCTCGAAAGGCTAAGAAGATTGTGCAGCATTGCACAGAATTGACCGTGAGAAGCAGCGTGTTTCCAGTATGCCCTCAGTATGCCCCAATTCTGTTTCGTTTCCAGTAGCCATTCTGAGATTCCTGAGATCTCCTGAGGCCTTTGTGACTGAAAGAGCTGCTTGCAAGACTGTGCTGCAGGATGCAACATGCATTCAGGAGACATATAGACAGAGACAAGCAGCAAGGCTCTATCTGACTCTATACTTGACGATGAACTTGCAGGATGTGGCTGATGCTATTGCGCTGCAGTCACTAGACCGTGGCTTGGATGAATAAACATGAATAAACTACAAGCTGCAAGGAGAGAAACGCATTTTCCCGGTGCAGGTTGGGATGCTTGTGCTTGGACTTGTGCTTGGACTAGCATTTCACAATATTTCACATCATGTCACTACAGATGGCTCTGTGGCTCTCTGTGTTCCCTTCTCTTTGCACGCGGTTTCTGCGGACATCTTGGGGCATGACTTGTGCTTCGAACTTGCTGCCGACAGGATGCGTCTCCAACCCCTCAATCAACATTCTGATTATCATTCAACCTTTTCATTTGCAGGGCTGCTGTGTGACCGGTGGCATGTTTGAAAAATGTGTCTGGCAGAAACATTTTTTTTGATCTGCGACATGATTGCAGAGGTGGTGTGGAATTGCAGAGAGCTGATAGCCTGACAACTAACAACGCTGCACGCGCCTTGATGCAACGTTGTCACCTGGGAGTATGCAAGAAGGCTATTGATGGATGTTGCACATTTATACTGTGCCAAACTGCAGGGAGAACAGTCGGTGCTTACTGTATGGTTGGTTTGCAGGATGTGCAGCGAAGGAACAACTCAGAATTTGATCATTCTACAGAGGATCTAGGTATAGACCTGAAACCCAGGTCCCTAATTTCAGTATAATGGCCCTGACGTCCTACCATTGGTGATCAACAAACTGTGATCTAAGGTCCGACTCGTAATGCATTTGCAGCTTGGCAAATTCCTGCACTTGGGGATTTCATTGGATTTCCAACTAGATCCACCTTCCGTCCGGTCGCAGTTTTGAAACTTTAGAAGAATTGGTTTGCGTGTCCAAATTGATTCAAATGGCTTTCTTACTCTTGCCTCGTGCTATGAATTTGTCAGGTGCCGGAGGCTAGACAGCAAAAAGCGAAACAAGCTCACATAAGTCGGCGACAAGTTGTGTCTGTGCCGGCACAAACACCAAGGACAAGATTCCAGTTTGCAATTCGGTGGTTTGGAACGACTGAAATGACGTGTTTGACCCACTGTTTTGAAAACAACGCCAGACCAGCCTTAACAGCGGATGGGATTTTGAGCCAATATTTCAATATTTCATTCTGGATTTCATAACACTGCGTCCCTGAGTTGTGTCCTTTAGCCGCTTTAGCCCAGCTCTTTTTGCCCAGCTGTTAGAGCTTTGGAGCAAATCCAAGACTTCGATATTGCACAAATTTGCACCCCAATTTCTGTGGTCTCATTGTTGATGCCTTGGTGATGACCTTTGGCATCCTTTGGCGACATGATGGTGACATGCAGGAATTATTTTGTTGAACGTGCTTGGATTTCTCGTCTCCTCAGCGACTCTCAATTGGTGGCACAGGATCGGCGGCTTGGCTCAGACAGCCTCAGCGTGGCAAGACTTGACGAATTTTTTCAAGAAGCAGTTCTTACTCTTCTGAAACGAAGTAAGAATGAGAACAAAATGGAGCCGGACTATGCCGGACTTAGGAAGTGCCGCACTTTCTATTTTGCTTGGGTGATATGGATGTGCTTGACATCCTTCATGTGTTTGGCTGCTGCAACTTGGCGCATAGATATTGATGATGTTGTGACCCAGTGAACTCAGTGGCCTGGTGGGACAAAGCTTGAGGTGGCAGCGGTAATCCTTCAACTGAAAAATGATATCGAAGACATCATTGCTGGTCATGGCATCTTGGCATATGTTTCATGGATGTTTGCAAGGAGAAACCATGAGAAACTGTGACTGTATTGAAGGCTATTGGCTACTGGACTCATTTGACGCGTTTTGATATTCAGGGTGCTTCAAGAATTGCTTGTGTGTTTCCACTTCCACAATCTTTCACAATCAACAATTGTTTCAGACCTGTGCAAGGAGAAGAATATATTTGCGTTGCCATCGTTGGGACAAATGCTTCTAGCTCAGATATGCTCAGATTGCCATCGTTGTGCCATGCAGTTTCCAGTTGGAGAAGCCAAAAACCCTAAGGGAACGTATCATCCAGCATCATCCAGCATCCAGCAGCCAGGTCCTTGCCATGATTGTTGTGGCCTGCTACTATGTGGGTGACCTGGTCTTTCCATGAATGCGGCAGTGCGGATGATGGGGGGCATCCCAAATTGTATCTTTTTGATGCCCCCCACACACACTGCACAGAAAGAATTTGGGATTTTGTAGGTTGCAGGATGGTTCACCATGGATTGAGATAGAAATCTGTCTCAAACATCACAAGAAATTGGGCAGTGTGAAATGCCTGATCTTTTGTACTTCGAACAGTCTCCCACTTTTTGGCCAGGGTACGAAAATCGCGATGCCCCTGTACACTAAATTGATCTAATTTGTGGCCTACAAGCCTGAGAATGCAGAGCACTTGTGGTTGCAAACATAGCTTCCACATCACCTCAGCAAGTGTGGTGTCAAAGAGAGCATCCAAAAAGCGTCACACGGGGACCCTGGACAGCATTCACTCATGAGTCATCATTTATGATTTATCTGGTTGGTGGTTTGGAACATTTTTATTCCATATACTAGTATTGGGATGTATTGGGAATAATAATCCCACTAATGTTTTTCAGAGGGGTTGAAACCACCAACCACTTTATGATTTGAGTTGTTTTGAGAAATAAAGAATAAACTGACTGAACCGTTGCAGCGCAAAAACTATCGTTTTTCCATGTTTTTCCACTTCTGACACCTGTAAACATGCACGATCATCCTATTACCTTTTTGGCAGGGCCAAATGGTCGTTTTCAGAGGCGTCTTGACGGGACCACTGTTCAGCTGCTCTCCAGCTCTCACAGGCCTCGCTGCAATGCGCCCGTGTTGGTGCAGCTTCGCGATGCTTCGCGGATGTTTGGAGCAGTTGACATCAAAAGCGTGACTGGCTTGAACATGCTTGAACCATGTTGACTCCTTGAACGGCGATCAAGTTGCAACTAGAAATTTGCACGCCCATCATGAAGTTGAAGGTTTGAATAAACTTTCTTGAACAGAGCCTTTCTCAGGCCCAATAGATAGGAAGCGTCAAGAATCAAGACCGATGCCACTGTGCACTCAACTTTGTCATTCTTATTGTTGACTTGAATTCTATTGCATCTGCAATTTTGCAAGAGGGTAGTTAAATAACGTATTTAAAATTTAAAATAGTAATAAGTAATAATATCGGGATGAAAAATGAAACTGTGTTGCTCATGCACGGCAAACGCTGTATTGTTTTGTGCCTTCTGGAGCGACCGGTGAATGGGCATCAGCTGGGGCCTTATTCCAAGCTGAGCCGAGACAGCGACAGTTGCAAAGCTGTACAGCTCTCTTATACGTCTGGTTGCGTTCAGTGGTGCCTGCAGAGATTTCATTTCAATTCATTTCATATAGCTTGCACCGTTTCAAATGGTTCAATCTTTACCTCTTCTGCTGAATATCACAAGAAATCACAAGATCTTCGTCACAATGTTGAGTTGAGGAGCAGCAGCCAGTAGAACGTTAGTTACATTGGTTTTCATAGCAGGCTTGAAGTGATGGAATGACTAACACGGCGTCTGAATCAGCGATCGCGCGATTGCTGGATATTCCCACCTCCTGCAGCCATGGACACCGACTTTGCAGGGGAGTACCGGTCACTTGCGGACCCTGGACACCTAGCCGATGTGGAATCAGATCCAAAAAAGGTGGGGAGGGGGATGACTTCCCCTTGTAGGGCCGATCTTCATCTGTGACTGGACTGTTTCCACAGAGCACATTGTACAGTACTTGTACAAGACAAGCAATTGCAACCAAGAGGGACAACACACCTTCAGCTACTATTCAACCACTTTGAGTTGCTTAGTGCACGCGGTTATCGTGATACAGTGACACGAAAATGATCATGAACTGAAGCTACTTGCATTTCACTGGAGATGTTTGAAACTCGACATTCAGGCCGGAGAGGCGCAACGTTTCAAGAAGATACTGAAAGCCAATACCTCCACCTTCAAAGACAAGGCACGAAAATCGAGGAACATCGAGGAAATGTGCTCTATGACTTCGACCCAAAAATAGACGAAAGCGCTATCACGCTGGGGGGGTTGATCTTGTGGTTAAATTTTATGTTTATGATTTATAATAATATGAATATGTTTATAATATGTCGTTCAACTGTTGTTGCATGTTGTGGTGTTGAAGTAGTATTGAACCGTTAATGAGATGGCCATATCTTTGGATGCCCCTGGTGTTTGCCAACTG
This sequence comes from Cladocopium goreaui, assembly GCA_947184155.2. Lineage (NCBI taxonomy): Eukaryota > Dinophyceae > Suessiales > Symbiodiniaceae > Cladocopium > Cladocopium goreaui. The sequence goes on along the minus strand of CAMXCT020003212.1, from coordinate 187,854 downwards.
TAGCCAGGAAATTAATATCACTGTTGCCAGGATACATGTAGTGTTCCAACACAAAGTGCCTGTTTGTAAATATTCTTATGCTGTGTGACGCTTGTTAGCATTTTATAGCATTTTTGTACGTTAGAACAAACCAGTCGCATTGGCACGTCATGCTGGTTCAGGTGGAACGCGAAAAAATGAGTCGCGCTTTACGAGCGAAGAAGGACACTACTCAATTCGTAGAGACCTGATTCTTGAGTGAACTGAAGCAGCAGTCAAGCATTTTAATTTGATTTGTACCCCCAGGCATTCGAGAGCGCTTGATTTCTTATGATGTTGTGCCAGTTGCCACCTGCAGGAGCGTGAACAACTGCGGGCTTTGCGCGGTGGCAAGGGACACACCTTTCTGTTGCTTGGCATACCTCTTTGATTGGTCCGACTGACTGAACTCTTTAATTGTGATTTCCTTCTCTACTGATCGAGTGATGTTCCGAATGAAAGTAACATCAATTCGGTTCTTGTCTGATAGTCTGATAGTCTGATAGGGTCTGATAGAGCAAGAGCATTTGCCTTTGCTCATCGCCTGGACATGCCACTTAAACCTGGCCTTTTAATATCCGATTCTGCAAACAGAATTCATCAGAATTCTTTTTCCATCATGCCTGCCCGGGCAATGATTTCATATGTAATAAATACAGGTAGGTTAACCCCATGACTGCAACATTTGTCATATTCCAGCAGTTCAGTTGGAGATTGTTTTGGCTGAGATTTCATTTAAGGGAAATCAGCCTGGCAGGTACTCATTGACCAGTGCCCATTCACATCGTCTGGAAGCTGTGCGACTCCAAAGATTATTCAGACTACATTCTGAACATTTTGAATTTTGAATATTTTGAATTTGGAATTTCAAGCACCTTGATTCCTTTAGTTTCTGACCTGGTTTCACGCCAAGGGTCTTCCGAAACTTTATCGGCCTTTTCATCCTCACCAACGTAGTTTGTTTCATCATTGAGACTGACAAGTCCACCGAGCAGAGATACAGACCTTTCTTTGACAATCTTGAAGCAGTGTCCTCTTGTCTATTTCTGGTGGAGTATCTTATGCGGCTGCTGACAGTTCATGAAAACAAGCGCTACATGGAACTGTCTCGCTGTCAAGCACGCTGGAAGATGCTATGTTCTTTTCCATCCTTGATCGACCTGGTTTCTTTTCTGCCATGGTTTATAGAAAGATTGCTGCCGTACAAGCTGCCAAACCTCCAGTTTGTGCGAGTCATTCGCCTATTCCGCTTGTTCAAGTCCAACTCAGTGATGGGTTCTGTTGACGTCATTGCACGTGTCTTGTTCTTCAACAGAGAAATTCTGTGTGTTGCATTCATGATCGACCTGATCTTGATATTGCTCATGTCCACCGTCCTCTACTACATGGCGCCTCCACCAGACACCCCTGGACTTGAAGATGATTTTGAATCCATTCCTGCAACCATGTACTTGTCAGTGATGATGCTCACTGGACAAGGTCAACCTAATGGACAGTTGCCATGGTACACCAAAGTGATCGTGGTTGTCACCGCAGTACTGGCGACTGCGCAATTTGCCATTCCTGCCTCCATGTTGACTTGGGGCTTTGAGCAGGAAGCTGAGAGACGTCTACATAAGAATCATCAGGTGCAAATCAAACAGAAGGAGCGCATCTTGAAAGGGGACACGCAGTGGGATGTCGAGGACATCAGTAGTAGTTCCACAAGTGAAAGTGATGTGGGTCATGAATGGGCTGAGTACGAGGCAGTTGTTGTCGGCAGCGACAGTGATACTGAAGAAGATAACATCGAGTCCGCAGCCCATTTGACCTCCCTAACAGCTTCTGAAGCTGCACGGATTGCCAAAGTTTTCTCTATCTTGGATGCTGACGACAGTGGAATGCTTCAGACTAGTGAGATTTGCAGAATAGCATCCGGCCACTCAGCTCAGAGTGGGCAGATTGATTGTCAGAATTTGGTGGAAGTCCTTGATGATGACAATGATGGGAAGACAACATCTGAAGAGTTCTTGCAGTGGCTGACTGGAATCAAGGCCAAAAATGTGCACGTCTTTCACATGATTATGAAAGATTTGGAGAACCTGAAAATGACCAAAGGAGCTGAATCAACTTTGACCTCAGGGAACCTGATGAAATTCGCGCAGCGCTTCCAGGAATTGAATGATGAGGTCAGAAGGCTGAAAGATGAGCTCGCATCGAAAGAGGCAGAGATTTCCCTCCTGAAAAGAGATCGCCCAGCCGCATGAGCCGCATGAGCCGCATGAGCCGCATGAAACTTTTCATCGCCATCGTGCTCGCACGATCAATATCCGGCAATCTTAGGTAAACGCTTTGCATTGAAGGGAAAAGGTGCGCGATCGTGTTTGCACCAACTGTGTATCAGCAGAGCAATCAGTGTTTGATAAGTCTGCAGCAAGATGGGGCTAAGACGCCTGCTGTTGCCCAGGCGCGCGATTGGCTGAGAAGGTCATGAGATGTCATGAGGATGAATGAGCAATTTGAAAAGAGTGTTGCTATGACAGGGGATGTTGCTGAAAGCCAGTATTAGTGCAATGAATGAATATTGAATGTGATCCATGACGTGTTTAAAGTCGTCTTGGAAGGAACATTGCTTTTCTTTTGTGTTGCTCTCTGAGAGCAGTACATCCCTTGCAGACCTGAAGTGAATAGATACCAAGATGGTGCACTTGATACCGCCCTTGTCAACCACTGCCAATGAAGAGTGATAAAAAGTGCGCGCCTTTTCTGTCAACACTTTACGAAGCTTTCACACACAACTCTTCAGAAGCCCCAATCTTGGCAAAGATGCATGTCCACAAGCGGCCCTTGAGGCATATTCGTGAGGGTGGGCGCAAATGAAGTTCCTAGCAACTCAAGAAAGTAGTCCTAGATAGTCCTAGACGGAGCAGTGCAAGATACTCAACGTTCACAGCAAGATATGACCTCAAGCTCACCTTGACACTGCTAGCCCCTAGCTTGCGATGCCTGACACTGGTGACCGAACAATTCCGTACCCAGGTACAGAGGTAGGCCATGGTAGCCCAAACCCCCAACTGTCCACAGTTTTCTAAATTATGAGCTCAGGCCGAAAACAAAACCACAAGCGTCGACGACTTTCAATAAAGACATCTCCGATGCCGCAGGCGGATTTTACAAATTTCTACAAGCCCTGGCGCAAGACAGTTGTCAAGGAAGCTCCGTTTCCATCCATTTCCCACCATGTCAAACCTGGCAAGCCCGACGCCACCAGATCCACCAGCACCAATATCATGGCAAGTGGGAAACAAATGGAAACAGCAGAAACTCATAGAAACTCATGCGGTTGGACTTGATCATCGCAGCCAAGTCCAGGACCGAAAAAGCAACTCTGGTCACTTGTGCATCCAAAAAAGCAACACGAACATTGATACAAGATGCCACAATCAGCAAATCCATACGCATCCCAATTTAATCGAATAATTACTTGAAAGCACGCGGATCAGAAGTCTGGTCTAAAAGAAGCAACGCATAGTAGGACCTTGTAGCTACGATTTGAATCCAACCGGTTCAACTTCAGAAAAAATCAACAAAACGATGTGGCAAGCATCGACACACATTGCAACCCTTACTCGGGTGTGCTTACTTCCTCGAACGGCTAATGATGGGCTGTCATTTGCACAACACGGGATTGGCATGCATTCTTTTTGTTTTTGCGAGCGCGATTTGATTTCTGAATACTTCAAGGGCACAGGTTTCGACAATACAAGTTCAACCACTGGAAACGGGGCAAGCATACGCGTTGCATCGAAGTAAGCCACGAACGCCACATTCTTGCCAAACCTTGCGGAGGACTGCGTTAGACAAAACAAACGGTTTCGCTTGAGAACCCTTTGTACCTTCCACAGAGGCAACGAGAGCGGCGAATGACTCTTAATTACGAAGCCCTTCAACTAGACCCTTGAACAGGACCGGTGATATGAACAGCAGCGCAACACCGTTGAATGGAGTTTCGTGGCGACACATCGTTTTTCTAATAATGCCTTCATTTTCGCTTGCGGAACTGGTGCAAAGCTTTCGGCTTCATGAAAAGGTCGGACCAATTTGAATCCGGCTGAGCATGCAGTTCATTGCCTTTGAAAAAAGTACGGTCGCCCCGTCGCACCTTGCGTTTCCTCCGTACCCTACGGCTTGCTACTTGTATTGTTTGAAAGTGGTGGATTTAGTGGATGTGGTGGTGGTGGGGGTGGTAGCAGCGGAGGCAATGGTGGCGGTGAAGCTCAGGCTGCATTTGAAACGTTTCAATGTGCGACATGCTACTCGTTTTCAAATTTCGGATGCCAACACAATATGAATACAATATGCATACGCAAGCGAGAAAGAGAAAGAAAGAGAAAGAAAGAGAAAGAAAGAGAAAGAAAGAGAAAGAAAGAGAAAGAAAGAGAAAGAAAGAGAAAGAAAGAGAAAGAAAGAGAAAGAACGAGAAAGAAAGAGAAAGAACGAGAAAGAAAGAGAAAGAAAGAGAAAGAAAGAGAAAGAAAGAGAAAGAAAGAGAAAGAGAAAAAGAGAAAGAGAAAGAGAGAAGAACGTAGAATCTGGAAGGTAGCACCAACTAGTATTTCATTTGTATTGTGACATTTGTTTGTGGACTTCTGTTGCTGGTTGTCCGTTTTGCCGGACCTCCTCGCCAGTGATTCAACACTCTAGCGACGCACTGTCTTGCTTATCTTGCTTTCGGGCCCTGGTCAAATGCTGCTGGACTTACCATGTTTCAAGAATCTCTTGGCCTCAGGTTTTTTTGTGACATGTTGTGCAAATTTTCAGCAGGGAAACTACGAAATTTGACTGATCCTTTTTTTATTTGAAAACTTTGACATTATATATATATATAATATATGTGTTGATATAGTATGCGAATGTATGCGAGATAAAGGTACTTTCAACTGGTTATGAGTTCTTCTATGGCGCGGGTCAATAATTTTCAGAATTGAGCATCCACGTTTGTTGCCCGTGCTGTGGTTTCACCCAGTGGGCCGAATGAAACTTTGGTTTACAGATTTTAGTTTGTGGCAACAGTTTAGAATCTAGGGGCTATAGCCCTGCAGTCAATCCAAGGGTGAAGTTTTCTTCAAACCAATAAAATTGTGTCTGACACCCTGATTTTATCTACCAAATTGTACCAAGTTCCCTGCACTTGACCCAAGATCCATCCCGCAAACAGGTCAGACCTTTTTTTAATGAACAAAACGTAGATATCTAGAGGGTCAATTCATTTTAGTTTCAACATGTTTCAACAACGTTTTTGTTCACTAGGAAAAAACAGTTTCATTGAATCCATGGTCTTGGAAACCATGAACCCTTTCAATTTATTGCTATCAGCGCATTGAATCTAACAGTTTTTTTGGAGGGTTCTTCATAACTTCGACCGTGCCCGCATCCTTTACCCTGCTCACGCGCCTAAATAATATCACGATGCCACGACCCTCATCAAACGGCGCGCATTGATCAACTGAAGCGACGCCTGCGCAGTATCAATCACCGCTTGTGATCTGATGTTTTCACCATTCGGGGGTTATGCTTCGACCTCCAATTCCATGGAACACGTTCATCATATTTAATTGCCTTCGGCAAGCCTGCCGGCCATAGAGAGGTGGCCCCAAGGGAGTGTGATGTGCACTCTATGTGGTTGACCGTATACAAAATGAGTACCGCCCCCCCAGCAAAGTACCGCATAGTACCGCCAAGTACTATGTATGAACCTCAGCCCGCTGCATGGAAGGGGACACGGTGGAAGAACAAAGTCGGATTTAGAAACTGCACTGGATTCAGAAATTGGACGTCGGATTCAAAAACTAGACGTCGGATTCTGGAAATTAAATGTTGGATTCAGAAATTAGAGGCGTAGTATTCAGAACCACTTTGGTCGGATTCGGAGTGTGTTTTGTCGAGTTCAGACACTACTCGTCGGATTCAGATACTATTTCGTCGAATTCAAATTATTCCGTTGGATTCAAAAACTATTTTGTCGGGTTCAAAACCTCGTCTGTGGATTCATAATTTGTTCGGTCGGATTCAGAAATATTTTGTCGGATTCCGAAACATTCCGAAACCATTGCGTCGGATTCAGACACCATTTTGTCGGATTCAGAGCCTATTTTGTCGGATTCAGAACCTACCTATTGCGTCGGATTCAACAACCATTGTGTCGGATGGTAAGCTCTCGCTTCGGGCGCCCACACGCGTGCATCGCTTCGGGCGCCTGCTGTAACCAGCGTTTTCTCGAACTCTACGTATTGGTACGTGGTGCGTGGTAGGGTCATCATCATCATCATCATCATCATTTTTTTCTGAGGATTGATATTGTTGTTCATTTTATTTTTCATCATGATCATGATCATGATAGCGTCAGGAGAAGATGTGATAGCGTGACATCATGTTGGTGTGCAGGTGCAAGAGAATATCGCCTCATAATGTAGCAAGTATGTCCTTGTGCCAAAGGAGAAAAAAACGTTTTCACACACACCCCATCCAACCCCATCTCCAACCCCGCAGCAAGCGATGTGAGCAGACAAACGCTTGCAACAAGTGAGCGGTTTCTCGAGCTGCGAGGGAGGCATGCGGGACGCCAGTGGGACAAAGCCACAGGTCCGGCTGAATTCCACCTGAGTTCCTGCTTCCCACCCTACTTGTGCAAATTGATGGGCCTAGTAACCTAAATATCCCGAATATCCGGGATCAAATAACAGTTACACAAAGGGGAGGACTTGGGCTACAGTACAGATTGCCAGCCAAGGGTCGTTTTGTACAAAAAAGTGAAGTTGGGCCAACCTTTTTGTAGTTGAATTCATTTTGTAGTTGTTTCATTTAAAATCATCGTTTTTATTTTGTAGTTTTATCTGTTGAGTTAGTTAAAGCACCCAACATAAAATTTCATTTGCATTTTGTAGTTGTATATATATATATATATGTTGAGGAAGTTGAAACATCCATAAAATGCTGCCAGTACAGAATCGTATCTAACAACTGCACGGGGTCAACGCTTGATCCAATCAAATTCAACCAATTACAACTACAAAATGTTTTCTGAAAAGTATCTTGGTCGGAACTTTGGATGGCATAGGCCCAACTACAAAATGTTATTGGGAAAATTCATGTTAGCATTTCCGATTTTCTGTTATTTTTCAACTTAAGATGCATAGGTTTTTGTGGTGCATATCTTCAATTGTTTTCGAAATCAAACCCAGTTTTGCTCTGTATTTTGTAGTTGCAAAAATGGGGCCATGCATCCAATTTTGTACTTGCAGGCCGGATGCTTTGTGTTTTGTACCTATCAAAATCCTCTGCACAGTTTCCCCCCCCTTATCTGAACCCCGATACCTGAATTGTTTATCGAAGGAAATTTAGAAGTCAAACTTCCGACAATATGGACAGATGAAAAGCAGAGCAGGGCAGAGGCAGAGAGAAGAGGAAGATTAGAAGAGAGAAGGTCAGAAGAGAAAGAGTCAGGAAGAAAGAAGATGCAGATGCGCGAAAAGGTAGGAAAGTCGCGAAACACTGTGTTTTTACAATGGTTTGTGGCTCCGGAGGGTCGAAAAGTAGGCTCGCTAAAGCGGCGGGTGCGGAGCCAGCTGGCCAGATGAGCGATGAAAAATTGCACGCCGTTGTGGCGCGAAGCACATTTTGAAGTCAAAATGTGCCAAACACACCAGGTTCGGACCACTTTTGGAAGTTGAGATGTCGAAAAAGTGCACGCCGTTGTGGCGCGAAGCACATTTCCAAGTCAAAAGTGTTAAACACTGACGGTCTCGGACCACTTTTGGAGGTTCAGATGTCGAAAAAGTGTCAAAAAAGTGCACGCCGTTGTGGCGCGAAGCACATTTCGAAGTCAAGCCTTTTTTGACGTGAAGATGTCGAAAAAGTAGACACTGATTAACTTAACTAATTTAACCAACTTAACTAACTTAACTACCTTAACTTCGACGAAAACAGCAACAACAACAACAACACCACCAACCACAACAACTACAACTACAACAACAATAGTTCGATAGATGGAAAGAAAGATTGATAGATAGATAGATAGATCGATCGATAGATAGATAGATAGATACATAGAAAATAGATGGGTAGGTAGGTAGATAGCCAGAGAAAAAGAGAGAAAAAGTGAGAGAGATCAAGCACCTTTCAGTCCATCAGTGGCTTCGCTCTGCCACCCCTGATTCACAACAACCAATTTCTCCTATAGGTTTCCTATTTTTGAAACTTCCGCCACCGTCTTGTGCGGTACTACTGGTATATCATTCTCAAAACCCTCGGCGCTACTCCAAGCGCCTTCCGCACCATGTCTGCTTCGAGCCACTGTGCGGTAAATGCACGCTTCTCGATTCTGCGCGTGTCATCAGGACATCCAAGCAACCAATGCATTGAATAGGATCCTAACTTGGAGTTATTTTTATTCAGAATCAACCCGCCACCCCTTCTGTCCAATATATTGAATCGGATGTTCCCGAATGCGTAGCAAGGGTTCCCGTTTCACTCCTGGGGGTCTGGGGGCTGAGGGTGTGTTCGCTCGACGTTGCGTTTGTGGTCGCAACCGTCCGCAACCATACGCAACCGTTCGCAACCGTTCGCAACCGTTCGTGTGAGGACCGTATGGCCGTGCCTATGGGAAGTTCTGCAGGAGGGATCCTTTTTGGAGGTTTCAGACGTGTGGTTGCTTCGTTTCGCGTGGAAGGCGTGGCACTTCGTGACATTCAGATGTGTTTTGTAACGTGTCGAAAGTCGTTTTCCGTGGCAGGCGCAATACTTTTGTGACGTTTTCAGACGATGTGTTGCAGTTTTCGTGGCAGGCGCAGCACTTTGGACATGTCCATCGTGATTTTTCGTGGCAGGCGCAGCGCTGGACGTGTCGTGTGGCGTGTTTTTTGCAAATCGCATTGGCAGGGCTGCGTCAAGTGGCGACAAGGTGGAAATTCCGTGGCAGGCGTGGCATTTTGTGCGATGTGCTGAAAATTGACGGAAGCGTCGCACGAAACATGGATTTTGAGGTAGCAACTTTTCAGGTTCTAAGGAAAACTCGTAGGAAAACGTTGATTTTGAAGCTACAAAGTATGAAAATTCGAGGAAGTCTCGCACGAAATGCTTGTTTCGGTGCTCCCACCTGTCTCGTCTCGAGTCTCTGGTTTTCCCGTGGCCTCGCCGTGTCAATGGGGGAAACTGCAAAACTTGTCCTTTTGTCATGTTGCCAACTGTGAAAATTGGAGGAAGTCTCGCACGAAATGCTGGTTTTTCTGCATCCACGTGTCTCGTCTCGAGTCTCCGGTTTCCTGCTGGCGTCGCCGTGTCTATGGGGGAAGCTGGCAAACCTGTCCTTTTCGAATGTGTCCAAGCAGGTTGTCATTTCGTTTTGCGTGGCAGGCGTGGCACTTTTGTGACATTCCAACCTGTTTGACAACATGTCGAAAATGTCAAAATTGGAGGAAGTCTCGCACGAAATGCTCGTTTTTCTGCGCCCACGTGTTTTGTCTCGAGTCTCTGGTTTTCCTGTGGCGTCGCCGTATCTATGGGGGAAGCTGGCAAACTTGTCCTTTTCGAAGGTTTCCAAGCAGGTTGTTGCGTGGCAGGCGTGGCACTTTGTGACATTCCAACCTGTTTGATAACGTGTCGACAATGTCAAAATTGGAGGAAGTCTCGCACGAAATGCTCGTTTTTTTGCGCCCACGTGTTTCGTCTCGAGTCTCTGGTTTTCCTGTGGCGTCGCCGTATCTATGGGGGAAGCTTCGCACTCCACAAACTAGACTTTACACTCCACACTCCACAATTTACATTTTAGACTCCACACTCTACACTTTACACTCCGCACTTTGCGCTTTACACTCCTCACTCCTCACCTGAAACTTTACGCTCCACACTCCACACTCCACACTTTACACTGCACTCTACTACACTTTCCACTCCTTACTCCTCACTCTACACTTTACACTCCACACTCCACACTTTACACTCCACACTCCACACGACACTTTGCACACTCCTTACTTTACACTCCACACTTCACACTCCACACTTTTGGAAGCTACGGTCATAGAGGAAAATGTTCCACTTCTCATTCCAGTACGTCTTCTTAGAGATCTTCGAGCAGTGATTGACGTTTCCACGGAATCAGTGATGTTTCGCAAGCATGCTGCACATACAACCATGTCAATTTTGCCGTCTGGTCATGCGCCGATCAGTGTCACAGAATTTGCTCCTGGTGGTTGGGAATTTCCTCGTAAGGCACAGGTGAGAGGTATGAGAACATGCGTTTTTGGGCTTGGTATGGAAACAAACGTGCATTTCAACATGGCAGCCCTTTGCGAGAAACCAGAAGTGCCCCCATCAGCTTTGTCACTGTGATCATGGCGAGTCTGCTGATGCGACCTCGGGACTTGCAGGAGTCCGAGAGCCACGAGGGATCTACCCCCCGGCAGCGCCGATCTTGTGCTGCATGGCGCTTACTCATGGTCAAGGTGGTGGAGCTGATTTGGAAGTTCAATGCCGACGTCATGCAAGAGGCAAGAAAGTCACTGGGTATGCTGCGTCCCTCGCACGTCACTGGTTGGCTTTGTGGATCACCAGTACCGGCTGGCACAGCACCGAGTGTTTCACCTTTGCCGATGTGTCCCGTGCCTTCCAACAAGCAAGAAGACTTGGAGCGACAGAGGCAAGAAGTGGGATTCCATTGCCACCTCGAAAATGAAAGACGGCCTCCAAAGTGCCTATGAGTATCAGCCCACACCCAATGCAGAGCTTGAATGGGTCGGGCAACCAACATCAACGAGAGGTGTGGTGTGCCGATTGCCATGCGAGATGGAAGGTAGCAACTACACCAACACCATATCAGCTGCCATCGGTGCCAAGCTCATTGATCATGCAAACATCACCCACCCCCGTAAAAAGTACAAGAGAGGGGGGGGGTACGCTCCCAAAAATGTACTTTTTACGTGTTTCTTCCTAGAGTTCCCCAGGGAAAAATTTTATACACCACGTAACGTTCGCGGGGGGGGTCTAAGATGGATGGGGTGGACAAAGGCAGTTCGAACTCCCCCCCCCTAGTTTGATACATTTTGCACATGTTTTGGAATTCCTGGGGTTCCCAGGGGTTTTAAACCCCTGAGCCTTTATACTTTTTACGTACGTGTTGGACAACCATTGCGTGGGCATCCCCAGGATTCCTCAGTGTTCCATGAACCCTGAGGTTTATACATTTTACGTGCGTGTGTCTATTTTTCGATATTCATAAGCCAGCTGGAATTCACTGCCCCCCTAGTTTTATACTTTTCGTGTTTTTTCTAGACACCCAAGTTGCTGAACTGAAAAAAACATGATTGATTTGCCGGCCGCCGTTTTTCCGAAAGCCTTTTTTGGCCACACCCCTCGCTTGTTGAGCCGAAAGAGCCGATCAGCATAAAGAATACAGGGTCTAAGACATACAAAACCAGAGCACACGGAAAAAAACAAACTCGGAAAACACAAAATAATCAAAACTTGTCAAACTCCAGGTTTTGATTGATGTTGTTTGCCGTTTTTGTGTTTTTTTGTTTTTGTTGTTTTATATGGTGAATCTTGCGGGTTGCTTTTGGCGATTCTGTGTTTTGATTGTGTTTTTGTTTTTTGTTTTGTTCTTCATTTTTGCTGGAATCAACTTTCTCTGTTGAAGCCGGTGACAGACTACAAGGGCAAATGAACGGAATTTTGCGTATCCAACCAAATCTAACCAGGACCACATATTTTCGAAATGTATTCTAAGGAGGGGTGAGCCTGTCCCCCCCCTTTCATACATTTTCGAATTTTCTTTTTCTCTTGACCCAAACAAATATGTAAGGTAGTATTGGTTTGTACACAAGGACATACAAAAGGATTTGATTGGATTTTGTGTGTATCCAACCATATCCAACCATGTCTAAAGTCTAAAAACATATCGAACCCAGAAATTCAGAAAATGTATTCTAAGGAGGGGTGGGCCTGTCCCCCCTTCCTTTCATACATTTTTGACTCTTCTTTTTCTTTCGAGCCAAAAATGACTGTAAGGAGTTTGTTTTGAACCTTTTTGTATACCAGGCTTTTGAGCCGAACAGCATAAAGAATATAGCGGTTTAAAACATACAATACCAGAGCACACAGAAAGAAAACAAACTAGCAAAACACAAGATAATCAAAACTTGTCAGACTCCAGGTTTTGATTGTTTTTTTTTTTGTGGCTTTTGTTTTTTTGCTTTTGCTGTTTTTTCTGGTGAATCTTGTCGGGTTGTTTTTGGCGATTCTGTGTTTTGATTGTGTGTCTGTTTTTTATGTTTTACAATTTTTGCTGGAATCAACTTTCTCTGTTAAAACCGGTGTCACACTACAAGGGCAATTGAACGGAATTTTGCGTATCCAACCAAATCTAACAAGGACCACATATTTTCGAAATGTATTCTAAGGAGGGGTGAGCCTGTCCCCCCCCCTTTCATACCTTTTCGAACTTTCTTTTTCTCTTGACCCAAACAAATATGTAAGGTAGTATTTGTTTGTATACAAGGACATACAAAAGGATTTGATTGGATTTTGTGTGTATCCAACCATATCCAACCATATCCAACCATGTCTAAAGTCTAAAAACATATCGAACCCAGAAATTCAGAAAATGTATTCTAAGGAGGGGTGGGCCTGTCCCCCCTTCCTTTCATACATGTTTGGCTCTTCTTTTTCTTTCGAGCCAAAAATGACTGTAAGGAGTTTGTTTTGAACCTTTTTGTATACCAGGCTTTTGAGCCGAACAGCATAAAGAATATAGCGGTTTAAAACATACAATACCAGAGCACACAGAAAGAAAACAAACTAGCAAAACACAAGATAATCAAAACTTGTCAGACTCCAGGTTTTGATTGTTTTTTTTTTTGTGGCTTTTGTTTTTTTTGCTTTTGTTGTTTTTTCTGGTGAATCTTGTCGGGTTGTTTTTGGTGATTCTGTGTTTTGATTGTGTGTCTGTTTTTTTATGTTTTTCATTTTTTGCTGGAATCAACTTTCTCGGTTGAAGCCGGTGGCAGACTACAAGGGCAAATGAACGGAAGTTTGTGTGTATCCAACCAGATCTAACCAGGACCACATCTAATCATAATTAACCCAGAAATGTATTCCAAGAAGGGGTGAGCCTGTCCCCATCCCCCTTTCATACCTTTTCGAACTTTCTTTTTCTCTTGATCCAAAAACATGTGTAAGGTAGTATTTGTTTGTATACAAGGAAATGCAAAGGGATTTGATTGGATTTTGTGTGTATCCAACCATATCCAACCATATCCAGCCATGTCTAAAGTCTTATCTAAAGTCTAACCCAGAAATTCAGAAAATGTATTCTAAGGAGGGGTGGGCCTGTCCCCCCTTCCTTTCATACATTTTTGACTCTTCTTTTTCTCTCGAGCCAAAAATGACTGTAAGGAGTTTGTTTTGAACCTTTTTGTATACCAGGCTTTTGAGCCGAACAGCATAAAGAATATAGGGGTTTAAAAAATACAAAACCAGAGCACACAGAAAAAAACAAACTAGGAAAACACAAAATAATGAAGACTTGTCAAACTCCAGGTTTTGATGGTTTTCTTTTGGTGTCTTTGTTTTTTGTTTTTGTTGTCCTTTCTGGTGACTCTTCATTCATACGCATCGTCAGAGCACTTATTTTCTATGAGGTCGGTCTTGTTTGCTACACAAGGACGTAAAAGGATTCTATTGGATCTTGTTCTTTTTTTGATGTGTGTGTGTCAAACCAAATCAAACCTTATCTAACCATATCCGACTATCACATTGCAGCCCTCAAATCGTTTTTGACATTATATAGAAGTATTTTATTAGAAGTATTTTTTTCTTTCAGAGATTTCCATGTAAGGTGATAACATCATCATATCTTACTATCACTTAGAAACCGAGGCCTCGATAGACCTGTGCAGGGTATGCAGCTCAACTAATCTCAATTTGTACCGTGACAACAGCTGGAGAGAAAAGCAGCAGATTTTGATGGAAGTCATGTCTGAAAAGTCGTTCCCATGATTTCTGCTTGAAGGAAATCAACGGTGTCCCCCCTAGGTTTCATACATTTTAAGGTATCAGTCCCTCCCGCCAAAACAACACCCTCCCCCCTACTTTCATACATTATAGAAAAATGAATAAGAGATGGCTGGGGCATCTACCCCCTAGGTTTCATACATTATTGAGTTAAAGTATGAAGGCCATGGGGGAACACCGTTCCCCCATGGGCTTCATACTTTTCACATGCAATATGTAAATTGACTTTTTCAAATCGACGGTGTCCCCCCCTATGTTCATACATTACAAAAAATGTATGAAGGGGAGGGGGGGTGTACAAAACCCCTGGGGAGGGTGATATGCAAATTCCTCAAGCCCTGCAACCACTCAGGGGGCGATGCCTCCGGCGTCAGCAGCAGCAAGCAGCATGATCAAGAAGGAATTGAGGTGCAAATGCAATCTACCTGCAAACCGTCTCAGGGTGAAGAAGGAGGGACCTACACAAGGGAGCCTTCTCTACAACTGCCCAGCGCAGGTATGCAACTATTTCGAATGGGACCCAGTGGAGCTGGAGAAGTTGCAGAGCACGCCAAAGAAGGAGCCGGAAGTCAGATCAAAGAGAGAGAGGATTCAGTGCTGATGATGCAGCAGTCACTCCACGAAGGAGTCCGCAACTTGGTGGGAACGGTGGTGGAACAAGCAGAGCAGAGGCATCAAGAGGTGATGGAATCACAGCACGCACAACATGTGAAACATGAGAGATCTCACCGTGACGGAGGTCTATTCAGAGCCTCGGGTGGCGAAGACCGCCGAGCGTTTTGGAATGAAAGCAGGCACCAGTTTTGACTTGAAGACAGGTTTCGATCTGTCAACAGTTAGAAGACGCAGATCTGATTCTGGTATGTCTACCATGCGGACCATTCTCAAATCTTCAAAATCTCAATTATGACAAGATGCCAATTGAAAGGGCGATGGTCATGCTAGGTGATGGACTGGAGCACCTGGAGTTTTCCATGCAGGTGTATGAATGGCAAGTGAGAAGAGGTCGGAAAGCAGTGTTTGAACATCCAGCAAGATCAAGGGCATGGAACGAGAATTGTGTACAGCGAGTGCTGTCACTTCCAGGCGTGGTAAGAGTGCGTGGAGATCAATGTCAATTTGGCTTGAAAGTTTCTGAAACAGGAGAGCCCAGTAAGAAACCCACAGATTTCATGGTGAATGGAGACAACATGGCACGAAGGCTGGCTATGAGGTGTCAAGGAGGACACACACACACGCCCAGCTCATGAATGGAAAGGCAAAGAGGGCAGAGCGTTATCCAGAAAGATTGTGTGAGGCCATGGTCAAGGGCTTCAGAGAGGACATGCAGGAGAAGTGCTCCTGTGTGTTTGCCTTTGAGATTGAGGGTGCGCTGGATGAAGAGGTCATGCGTCATGACGGTGAAGAGAATCAGAAGAACAACCCAGCGTACCGAAAGGAAAAGCAGAGGATGAGGCAAGTGAAGAGGAAAACGAAGAGCTCACTCGAAGATTCACAAAGAGTGACAAGCGAAAGATTCGAAAATTTCACAGCAACTTGGAGCACCCAAATCAACCAAACTTTCTCAGAGCACTTCGAATTGCACGAGCGAGGCAGGAAGTGCTGAAATTTGTCAAAGAAGAGTTCAAGTGTGATATGGGGATGGGTCAAAACCCTGGTACCTAGTGAACCCCCAAATAGCTAGTAAATGGATGTTCATTCCACTAAAAATGTATCTCTAGGTATTGACCCATACCCATATATGCGAGGCACACGTGCAGCCAAAGGCAGCAAAACCTTCAACTCTTCCAAAGCACTTTGAGCCAGGGAGAATCATTGGAGTGGATGTAGTCTTCATGCCAAGCAATGATCCTCGATTCACCATCCCAGTGCTGAATGTGATCGACTGGACAACGTGCTATCAAACCTTGGAGCCACTGGAAGGAAGGCTGTCAGAGACAGTATGGAAAGCCTTCATGAGGAGCTGGGTCCAGGCGATTGGAATGCCAGAGCTAGTGGTTTGCGATCAAGGTAGAGAGATTATGAGTTCATTTTGCAGGAAGGTCAACGAGGGTGGAGCCATCATTCACACAATTGGTGCAAGAAGCCCATGGCAACAAGACAGAACTGAGAGACATGGAGGTCTAGCAAAAGGAATCCTAAAGCGAGTAGTAGATCAAGTCCCTCCCGAGTGGGTCACCAGGCCCTCTAAGCCAAGAGGGAGCATCGACACCTGAAACCCCAGCATCAACAGCAAGCAGCAGCAGCAGCAGCAGCGCCAGCAGCCCAAGCAATGGGCATGAGGAAGGAAAACTAGGAACACCAACAGCAATACAGCCTCAACCAGTTCCAGAGGAAGTGATGGAAAGAGCAACCACTTCAGTAATGCGAAATGAGCGTTTGGATGGAGTGAAACAGGGCTTCAATCCAACACGCAACGAATCGCAACGAGGTTGAAAACATGCGATTCTCCCCATATGACAGCAGCATGTGGACATTCATGGAGGAGGATTCAACAGTAGAGGTCAAAGAGGATGAGTGGGTGTTTCACGAAGCTACCAGATCTCTTTTGAGAATTCACCATCAAGAAAGGAGAGGAGCATTTCTTCCACACGACAAGCTTGGGTGTCCAATCCCAGTGAAGCATCTGCATCACAAAGCAGTTGTTTACCAGCACTTTCCAAATGGCGGACAAAAGCTATCAGAAGTGAGTTGGAGGAAACAGCGTGAAGAGGTGGGCCCCAAAAGATACTAGGTCGGCTTCACCGAGTTCAAGCTGAAACCCAAGGTGTCTATGCACAAAGCGAGGGAGATCTTCGCTGCAAACAAAGGCAGTGATGAAGTGAAGGAGAGCGATATTAAACCTGAGGAGTGGCCACCTTGGAAAGTTGCAGACGGTGAAGAATGGGCAAAGGTGGGGGCATCAGGAGCAGTGAAAACTCTATATCCAGAGGAGTCAGAGGAGATAGAACGCCAGCTGAGAGAAGCTGGAACAAGTGGAAGAATACTTCCTTCCAGGAAGCCAGCAGAACTCCCTGGCGAGCCACCAACAATGAGGTCAAGATGGTGCATCCGGGGAGACAAGGACCCGGATATTCTGTCTTTAGACGGGTACTCTCCAACTGTCACCACTGCAGTAGTCTCCATTGTGTTGCAAACAGCAGCATCCAGGAAGTTTCGTTGTGCCATTGGGGACCTCAAGGGCGCGTTCATGCAGTCCGAGCCATTGAAAAGGCAACAGGGAAGATTGTTCTGTCGTCAGCCACGAGGTGGACTGGCTGGATTGAGATCAATTGCTGGGAATTTTGGCTGGTGCGTATGGGTTGGGAGATGCACCACTTCACTGGCGAAGATCACTGCTTAAAGTTCTTGTTCAACTTGGATATTAACAGTCAAGCATGGATCCATGTACGTTTAGGCTCTTCAGCGAAGGCAAGCTTCGAGGCATCATTGTGGTGGAGGTTGACGATTTGTTGACCATGGGAGATGAACTGCATTTTCAGAAGATGGAGGAACTTCAGAAAAGGTTCAAGTTTGGCAAGTTCAAATTTTTGGATGAAGAGCAGAAAGGCGTGTCGTTCAACGGCAGGAGGCTGAGGATGCTTGAAGATGGAACGTATCTAGTGGATATGCAAAAGTTTGTTGAAGAAAGGTTGAGAGAGGTTAGTTTGGCAGTAGGAAGGGCCAGTCAAAAGGATGAGGATGCAACAGATGCAGAAAAGACAGAAGCAAGAGCAGTGGTCGGGGCTTTGACATGGGCCGCAAAAGAAGGTCGTCCCGATTGTGCTGCAGCAGCAAGCATTATAGCAGGAACATTGAATCGAATGAAGGTTCAAGACATCTTGGATCTCAACAAGGCTGTAAGAGAGGCAAAGAAAAGTTCCAATATGAGTCGGAGAATTCAGCCAGTCGCTCCAGATCAGATCATCTGGGAGTAGTCACCGATGCGTCATACGCGAATGCGAGTGGAGGAGCTTCACAAGGTGCTTTTGGAGTGATATGTGTTGAAGAGTCGGTTCTGACTCGAGGAAGTGGAGCGGTCAATTTGCTTCACTGGAGGTCAGGAAAAATGTATCGAGTGGTGAACTCAACGCTGGCCGCAGAGAGTCAAAACCTGTCCAAAGGGTTGAGTGAGCTGGCATGGAGTGTCACGGTGTATAAGGACCTGATCACTGAAGGTTTTGACCTAAAAGAATGGCAAAGAGCTCTCAAAGATCAGCGCGTGATGACTTTGGCAAAAGATGACATGGATGAGACGCTGAAGCAAAGTCCATGCGTGGTGGACGCAAAGAGTCTGTGGAGTTTCGGGGGTAGTAGGAGTAGTAAGAGTAGTGAGAGAGCTGCAGGAGCAGCGGAAGCAGGAAGCAGTGGGAGTAGTAGGGTACTACTGGTGGTACCAGGTGAGAAAATCAAAGAAAGTAAAGGACCGGATAACCCCACAAGTCAACTTTTTTCCGATAATCAGAAAAAGTGGTTGAAGCGGCACGGAAAAAGAAGAAAGGACAAAGGAGATGGTGGAGGGCCAATCATTTTAAAAATTGTATGTGAAAAGTGAAGAGTTGTGTGTGGTAAAGTTGTGTGTGAAGGAGTTGTGTGCGAAAGGTTGTGAGTGAAAGATTGTGAGTGAAAGAGTTGTGTGTGAAAGATGGTCTGTGACAAAGTTGTGTGTGAAAGAGTTGTGTGTGACAAAGATTGTGTGTGGCAAAGTTGTGTGTGACACAGTTGTGTGTGACAAAGTTGTTGGTGACATAGTTGTTTGTGACAAAGTTGTGGGTGACAAAGTTGTGTGTGAGAGAGATGTGTGTGAAAAAGTTGTGCGCAAAACGAAAGTTCTCGCCAAGTGCCACGCCTGCCACGCGAAACGGAAGCTCATGTGAGCAAGTGCCACGTCTGCTATGCGAGTCGATGTCGCCAAGTGCCACGCCTGGCACGCAAAACGAAAGTTGTCGCTAAGTGCTACGCCTGCCACGCGAAACGGAAATTCATGTGAGCAAGTCTCACGCCTGCCACGCGGAGCGAAAATCTATGTCGCCAAGTGCAACGCCTGCCACGCCAAACGCAGGTGGATGTCGCCAAGTGCCACGCTTGCGACGCAAATGGAACGTCAATGTCACCAAGTGCATCCAAGTGCTACGTCTGCCACGCAAAGTGGCGCGGCGCCCCGGGCGACCAACAGCGACCAAGCGTGCCACCAGAGCCAGCCAAGTGCAACAAGTGCCACGCCTGCCTCGCTAAACGAGGGTCGATGTCGCCAAGTGCTACGCCTGCCACGCGAAACGCAGGTAGATGTCGCCAGAGCCAGCCCAGTGCCATAAGTGCCACGTTGGCCACGCGAAACAAAGGTCGATGTCGCGAAGTGCCAGGCCTGGCATGCGTTGTGAAAGTCCATGCCGCCAAGTGCCACGCAGAGAGTGTGTGCCAAAGTTGTGTGTGAAAGATGGTGTGTGAAAGAGAGTGTGTGAGAAAGAGAGTGTGTGACAAAGTTGTGTGTGAAAGAGAGTGTGTGACAAAGTTGTGTGTGAAAAAGTTGTGTGTGAAAGATGGTGTGTGAAAGATGGTGTGAGAGAGAGAGAGAGTGTGTGACAAAGTTGTGTGTGAAAAAGTTGTGTGTGAAAGATGGTGTGTGAAAGATGGTGTGAGAGAGAGAGTGTGTGACAAAGTTGTGTGTGACAAAGTTGTGTGTGAAAGAGAGTGTGACAAAGTTTTGTGTGAAAGATGGGGTGTGAAAGAGAGTGTGTGACAAAGTTGTGTGTGAAAGATGGGGTGTGAAAGAAAGTGTGTGACAAAGTTGTGTGTGAAAGATGGTGTGTGACAAAGTTGTGGTGACAAAGAGGGAGCGGAGGAGGAGGAGGCGGAGGCGGGACGGAGGCGGGACGGGTGCAGAATCAAAAACAAAAACCCCACACAAAGATGTGGGGAAAAAACAAAAAAATTGAACGAGACTGCTTGATGATTTGTGATTTTAGTGGAGCATTAGGAACCAGGCAAATTCATTAAAAGTCCCCTGCTTGTGAAACATAATGCCGCGAGTTCGCGCGAACCCACATCCACACTACGATTGTCCAGGCCAGTGTGAATTTGGATGCACCAGATGTTCCCAATAAAACGGAATTAAACCGTTGGGGTTTGGGAAGCGCCACGGTGAGATGCCACAGCCTTTAAAATGAAGCACTGGGAGGGGGTTGGGTTGCCCATGCTTTCAAAATCTTTCAAATGCCTTGACATGTTTTGGGTCATGGGCACCGTTCTATATAATCTTTTTGTACGTTTTTTTTGGTGCGTAGGTGGAAACAAGGAAGTGGAAAACAAGGGTGGCCCTCCATAGAATGGCGCTGCTCAGGTTGGACGTAAGGGTGGCCCTCTATAGAATGGAACTACCCAGGTGGGAAACAAAGGTGGCCTTAATAGAATGGCACCGCCTGATGGGAAGCAAAGGTGGCTCTATAGAAAAGCGGTGCTAAGGATCCTGTTGGAAACAATCTTGTCAGAATGCCTTAGCCGAAGGAAATTTAGAAGTCAAACTTCCGACAATATGGACAGATGAAAAGCAGAGATGGGAAGAGTAAGAGAAGAGAAGAGAAGAAGAAAGAGGATCAAAGAAGAGACCATCAGAAGAAAGAAGATCCAGGTGCGTGAAAAAGTAAGAGTCGCGAAACGCTGTGTTTTTCCAATGGTTCGTGGCTCCGGAGGGTCGAACAGTATTGCTACTGCTGCTGCTGTTGCTGCTACTACTGCTGCTGCTACTACTGCTGCTACTACTACTGCTGCTGCTACTGCTGCTACTACTACGATGTTATATTTTTATTCATGTTTTGATTGCAGCACGTTGTTTTGGTTCCGGTGGTACCAGCACGAGGCCACAATACTGCCCGGGCGAGGTTAGGTTCTTCAGTCAGTTTCTGATTTGTGACCACCTAAGATCATAAATCCAAGCTAAAGCAAGGCGCGCCCATCATAGCGAACGAGGGAAACCTGGCGCACCACATTGTAGAAAATACGAAAAAAAAAAGGGGAACTCTAAACTC
This sequence comes from Cladocopium goreaui, assembly GCA_947184155.2. Classification (NCBI taxonomy): domain Eukaryota; class Dinophyceae; order Suessiales; family Symbiodiniaceae; genus Cladocopium; species Cladocopium goreaui. The sequence goes on along the minus strand of CAMXCT020003212.1, from coordinate 166,783 downwards.
AGGAGTGGCACCAAATTAGAGCAGGTCTGATTCTGCGGCGTGCCTATGTGTGCAACGCCTAAATTGAAATGTCGGAGCGTTTCCCGGAAACCTCAACCGCACTCTCCCAGCTGCCTGTTTCAAGAGGTTTTCTCATGACAAGTTTGGCTTAAGCGACAAAAACATGGAAAGGACTTGTTTGAAGCAAGTGTTTAATTATTGGGATCATCTGTGTCCAGCACTGTGAATTTCCTGGAACTGCCCTTGCATGTTTGTGTGACACACCACCAACATGTAGCAGTGGAGTTGTTGTCGGCGTCTACAACACATCAGACTGCAATTGAATTGTGGGGAATCATACGTGTCATTTTTGTTTTTTTTTGTTTGGGCCATGGATCCGCTTTGTGGAACGCCATGTGGTTCAGCCAGTGTGCAACCCCATGTTGAAGTTGCTGAAATCAAGTCCAACTCTCAATTTTCAGAGCCTTGAATCAGTTTGAACCCTTGCTTTCCAATACTCTCCCAGGATGCGAACATCCTTGCCCAAGATGAGAAATCCACTGAGGCCAGAAATGGTAGGTGCTACCATGTTCCGCGCCCATTCTTCTGAAGTGATGCTGGAACAGTTGGACCATGCAATGATGATGTGGGAAGCTCAATCTTACATGATTTCGCTGCATTGATTGACCCAAGTTGCCATAGTTTTTTTCATAACGTGTGTCCCACGGTAGGTGTTCTGTTTCGTTGCTGTGCAGGTCCAGAAGGCCAGAGCAACTGGTGAAGAACCTCAAGATACAGCAATCTGTCCTTGAGGCCTTCCATTCATCCCCTGTCAGATCCTGTCAAAATTTGTGGAAGGTTTTGACAGCTTGACATGGTTTGAAGTCAAACCAACTATAGTTTTTGCAGATTCTATTTTGAACAGTTGTTGTCAGGCAATGTCAGGAACACTTCCATTGAATATGGCAAGCAATCAACGGCAAAAGGGAAGCCTAGAAATGCACCACACCTTACACATTGGTTTGCACCACCTGTCTACGATAATAGATGTAAAAGCGTTGCATGGCGAGGCAACACTGGAAGAACTTGAGAAAGCAATTGTGGACTCACGGCCGGTACCTGAGTGGTCATGGAAATTTATGGAATCATAAAGCCGAGTATCATCGACGATCGTTGTGGCACCGTGTCAGGTCAGCAACTTCCCAGCTGAATATCTCTGTGAACAACGCGCTTCGTGAAACCCAGGCCGGGCTGCCAGGATCAGACCAAACATATCCAAACATATTGCCAGAAAATGGCAGAAATATGATAGAATGCCCAAAACAACCATGGCCAAACACCTCGGTCCAGGAACTGGCTCCTGGCAGTCCAGTGGTGGTCGATCGACAGGTGCCCATGGCAGTGATGGCAGCATCAAAATTCCCGGCGTATCGAGGGCAGAGCAGCATAAGACCAACATGTTTTTGCCTACGGCCCGAAAACCGGCCCAGCGTTTTTACGTTTTTTTGCATTATGATATGGTGGGGGGTGGGGGGTGGGGTGGGGGGGTGTAATAACGTCCTGTGTCCCGTTGCGCACTTCTGTTTTGGATGGGGGGTGGGGTGGGGGGGTGTAAAAACGTTCATTGTCTACGTTATCATCGATTTTCTTCGGAGAACACACTTCATGTTACGTTGCACACGTAATTATGTTTCAATTTGGTGAACGCACTTCATGTTAGGATGCACACGTATGTCTTTAATTTGATGAACACAGCTCATGTTACGTTGCGCACTTCTGTTGTAATGTGTGCCTCTGATTAGTGTGGGCCCCCCCAAACAATTTGAGTATACTCTATAGCTCGCACTTTTTTTTGCCACCCCCCTCAACAATTTTTTGGTTAATCAACTTAAGTAAGGATGTCAATTTACTTTCAATTTATTTCAATTTATTTTTAATTTGCTTTCAATTGGTTTCAATTTACTTTCAATTGATTTCAATTTACTTTCAATTGATTTCAATTTACTTTCAAATTATTTTTAATTTACTTTCAATTGATTACAATTTACTTTCAATTTACTTTCAATTGGTTTCAATTTACTTTCAATTGATTTGAATTTACTTTCAATTGATTTCAATTTACTTTTAATTGATTTCAGAGGTTTTGTTTTTTTTTCACTCCCAAAAGTTGGTGCTCACAATAGAGTACCATCCAAACAATTATATTATTGAGTAACTGAGCCACTCATGAGGTACCCCCTTGAAAAATTGTCTGGGTGCTGTTTTTTAATAAGGGTTCAATAATGCATCTAGTTATTTGGAAACTCTTGCGTTTTAAAGCTTTAACACAAATATTGCTTTCTAAAGTAAAGGGACCAGCTTTACCCAAAGAAAGGTGGAGAAAGGGTTTTGTTTTTTTTTCACTCCCAAAAGTTGGTGCTCACAATAGGGTACCGTCCAAACAATTATAATATTGAGTAACTGAGGCAATCATGTTTTTTTTCAGGCATCTAATTATTTGGAAAATCTTGCATTTTAAAGCTTTAACACAAATAGTGCTTTCTAAAGTAAAGGGACCAGCTTTACCCAAAGAAAGGTGGAGAAAGGGTTTTGTTTTTTTTCATTCCCAAAAGTTGGTGCTCACAATAGAGTGCCAGCCAAACAATTATATTATTGAGTAACTGAGCCACTCATGGGGTACCCCCTTGAAAAATTGTCTGGGTGCTGTTTTTTAATAAGGGTTTAATAATGCATCTAATTATTCGGAAAACCTTGCGTTTTAAAGCTTTAACACAAATATTTTTTTCTAAAGTAAAAGGACCAGCTTTACCCAAAGAAAGGTGGAGAAAGGGTTTTGCTTTTTTTTGCCTCCCAAAAGTTGGCGCCACTCATGAGGTACCCCCTTGAAAAATTGTCTGGGTGCTGTTTTTTAATAAGGGTTTAATAAGGCATCTAATTATTTGGAAAACCTTGCGTTTTAAAGCTTTAACACAAATATTGCTTTCTAAAGTAAAGGGACCGGCTTTACCCAAAGAAAGGTGGAGAAAGGGTTTTTTTTGTTTTTCTTTTCACTTCAAAAAGTTGGTGCTCACAATAGAGTACCGTCCAGACAATTATGTTTTTGAGTAACTGAGCCACTCATGAGGTACCCCCTTGAAAAATTGTCTGGGTGCTGTTTTTTAATTAAATTTTCATAAGGCATCTAATTATTTGGAAAACCTTGCGTTTTAAAGCTTTAACACAAATATTGTTTTCTAAAGTAAAGGGACCAGCTTTACCCAAAGAAAGGTGGAGAAAGGGTTGTGTGTTTTTTTTTCACTCCAAAAAGTTGGTGCTCACAATAGAGTACCATCCACACAATTATATTATTCAGTATCTGGGCCACTCATGAGGTACCCCCTTGAAAAATTGTCTGGGTGCTGTTTTCTAATTAAAATTTAATAAGGCATCTAATTATTTGGAAAACCTTGCATTTTAAAGCTTTAACACAAATATGGCTTTCTAAAGTAAAGGGACCAGCTTTACCCAAAGAAAGGTGGAATATGTTTTTTTTTGATTCCAAAAAGTTGGTGCTCACAATAGAGTACCATCCAAACAATTATACATTGAGTAACTGAGCCAATCATGTTTTTTTCAAGCATCTAATTATTTGGAAAACCTTGCGTTTTAAAGCTTTAACACAAATATTGTTTTCTGAAGTAAATGGACCAGCTTTACCCAAAGAAAGGTGGAGAAAGGGTTTTGTTTGTTTTTCACTCCCAAAAGTTGGTGCTCACAATAGAGTACCATCCAAACAATTATATTATTGAGTAACTGAGCCACTCATGATGTACCCCCCTTGAAACATTGTCTGGGTGCTGTTTTTTTTGAAAAGGTTTTCATAAGGCGTCTAATTATTCGGAAAACCTTCCGTTTTAAAGCTTTAGCGCAAATATTGTTTTCTAAAGTAAAAGGACCAGCTTTACCCAAAGAAAGGTGGAGAAAGGGTTTTGCGTTTTTTTTTGCCTCCCAAAAATTGGTGCCACTCATGAGCTACACCCTTGAAAAATTGTCTGGGTGCTGTTTTTAAATCAGGGATTAATAAGGCAACTAATTATTTGGAAAACCTCGCATTTTAAAGCTTTAACACAAATATTGCTTTCTAAAGTAAAGGGACCGGCTTTACCCAAAGAAAGGTGGAGAAAGGGTTTTGTTTTTTTCATTCCCAAAAGTTGGTGCTCACAATAGGGTACCATCCAAACAATTATAATATTGAGCAACTGAGCCAATCATGAGGTATCCCCTTGAAACATTGTCGGGGTGTTGTTTTTTAACGATTGTTTAATAAGGCATCTAATTATTTGGAAAACCTTGCGTTTTAAAGCTTTAACACAAATATTGTTTCTTAAAGTAAAGGGACCAGCTCTACCCAAAGAAAGGTGGAGAAAGGGTTTTGTTTTTCTTTTCACTTCAAAAAGTTGGTGCTCACAATAGAGTACCGTCCAGACAATTATGCTTTTGAGTACCTGAGCCACTCATGAGGTACCCCCTTGAAAAATTGTCTGGGTGCTGTTTTTTAATTAAATTTTAATAAGGTATCTAATTATTTGGAAAACCTTGCAAATTAAAGCTTTAACACAAATATTGTTTTTTCTAAAGTAAAAGGACCAGCTTTACCCAAAGAAAGGTGGAGAAAGGGTTGTGTGGTTTTTTTTCACTCCAAAAAGTTGGTGCTCACAATAGAGTACCATCCAGACAATTATATTATTGAGTAACTGAGCCACTCATAGGGCAATTAATTAATGAAAAAGGAAGCAATTGAAAAGAAATCTGCCCGCACCGAAGGTGCTGGGGCGTGATCGTCCGGATGGCACTCGTAAAAGGTTACAGGTTTACCTGGGGGGGGGGGCATTTTTCGGCCAAAACCTCCTGTTTTTGATAGGTCGTGACGCTCGCCTTCAAAAAACACTGTAAAAAACAGTACGGAAGACACCTGTTCGTGAACGCGCCCGTCCAAAATCGGCAAGCGAAAAGTGAAAAAACCCCGTGTTTTTCAACTTTTTGACCTCAATTTTTTGGTTTGCAACATCTTTTTTTGCGGTTCCGCAGGTGGCCTGGCCCGGAGGCGGATTTTTGAGTTTTTGGACCCGTTTTCGGACTGATTTTCGTCGTTTTGTGATAGCAGAAACACTGGTTTTTACAGTGTTTTTCTGTTTTCTGCATGCTTGACGGCTAGCTTCAAAACTTCCAAAAACCTCGTAAATTACGCTGTTTTATGTTACGGTGTGAATGAAAACATCGTAAATACCAGTGTTTTTTGACGTTGGTTAAAAAACACTGTAAATTACAGTGTTTTTGGCCACCTGACCCTCAAAAACCATGGTATTTGCAGTGGTTTCTGCTTCTCACCGCGCAAAAACACTGTAAATAACAGCAATTTCGCCGTTTTTTCATGTTTTTCGTTATTTTTTGAACTGCGTTGGTCCGCTATACATGGCTATCAAATTCTTCGCGTTTTTTTTTCTCCGACAATCAGTACTTTCGGATGTTTTTGGTCTCAATGGCCGACATCATTGGCAGTTACGAGCGGTCGCGAAGGTGTGAGAACAACATCGTTCAAACCGTGGCGGCCGCACAGGGGTTCTTGTCGCGGAGCGACGGCAATAGAAGAGAACAATGGCAGTAGAAGAGAACAATGGCTGACATCATTAATAGTGTGGACCGCTCACTCGATATGTACATATATGATCTTTATATATAGCCCAACGATGCGGTGCGGGCGGTTGCCGTCGCGAAGCGACGTGAATATAAAATAAAGGAAACATTGAAAAAACATGAAACAATAAAAATAAAAATAAACATTAAAGAAAAATAGAAAAACATAAAAATAACAATAAAAACATAACATTTAAATTAAAATAAAAATAGATAAAATAAAAATAACATAAATAAAAAAATAAAATCAGCAATAAAGAATTTGGACAAAAAATAAAAATTGAAAAAATCTGGAAGAAATATCACAATAGAGGCTCCCCCCCACAAACAGCATGATACTGAATTAGGAGCAAGAAATTTCTCACAATAGGGTACCATCCTTCTAATCAGAGGCTTACATTACTCCGGTGACCAAACTTCATGCAACGTTGCGCACTTCTGTTGTACTTTGGTGAACACACTTCATGCTACATTGTACACGCATTTTTTTTATTCGGTGAACACGCTTCATGTTACGTTGTACACGTATGTTCCGTTGCACGCGTATGTTTTAATTCGGTGAACCACTCCAGAGGCCAATTAACAAAGACTGTGCGCCGTGTCCAGCGAGGCGGCCCAAAGGTACTTGCCCACACTGGTACAATAGATAGTTGCTGGAAGGCCTGTAAAAAGATGCTGCCAGGTAGCCTGCCTAGCCAAAGTCCAATGTTCATGACATATGTCAAGGCTTGGCAATGGCGATGCGCACGTCGAAATGCTGATGTGTGTGATATTCACTGCAAAGACGGTCCGCAAGTTGATGTGATGGGAAAGAATCGCGTGGCGAAGCGCAAAACAATCCAAAAAACATAATATTTTTTGAGGGTGTTCAACATGCATTTTTGAACTCCCACTGCAATGAAACAAGGATGTGTCATAAATCCCCATGGAAATGAAGCGCCAAAAGACACCACCATGATATAAACATGTGGCAAACAAATGCCAAGTTTTCAACAAGACGAAAATCACAATGAACATGAAATTGAGAAAAACGCTGGGCCGATTTCCTGGCCGTTCGGATGTTTTTGGCATAATTTGGTATATACTTCGTATACTTATTATCCCACGCATATTTATTCACAATTGATTCAGCACTATCTTTATTTGACACCCATCATCAGAGACAGTAGGAAGATCCAACCACCGAGACGCTACTCGTAGAAAGTATAACAATAGGCCCCAAATTTGATTGTTCAACAAAACCCTTTGAAGTTGTTTGCGTTGTGGAATGTTTATAAGAATATTTAGGGTTTGATTGTTCTGTCCACTGGCGCCCAGCATTGATGTTTTGTTGTTGGGGCTGGTACGTGGCCTTGGGTGTTGACTTTGACCTTCCATGAAACCGCCATTATCATAGGTGCATGATAGAAATTGGAAACTATACAAGTCGGCCCCGTGCATTTTTCCGCAGAGGGATGTAAAGGACAGTATATTGATCACCGTCATTTTGCATAACCTCTTCTTCGAAATTCCTCAGGATTTCGCAACCAGGATTCCGCAACTACTTGGTCGGATTCCGCAACTAGTGGTGTGTAATTATTCCGTAACTATTCGCAAGTCATCGCGGTTGCAGCTATGGGAGGATTCTCCAGCTACTTGTGCCCCCCCATAATTAAATCTCGCCCAACTTGCGCGGATTATGAATGCTTGGGTGGGGTTGGGGTGGGTTGGGATGGAGTGAGGTAAAAACGTTCATATTTGCTTGCGCGCGCCGTCCAGCATTTTCGAGAATTCAGTATCGAGTTTTGGAATACACAAAATACAATCTTCAGAGTTCGAAATAAGAGTTTAACAATACAATTTTGAATTTTGAAATACAACCTCCAAAGTTCAAACTGCGAGCTTTATAAAAAACAGCTGGGACACATTCTTTCCCCTTCATGAAGAATTCCCCAAAGACTAAGCGCAGTGGTGTTTTCATGCTTTGGATGGTTTCAATAATCCCCCCCTTTAACCCTGGAATATTTTTTTTGGGGGGGTTAGGACAAGAAATTTTTCAGAAATATTTCACCTGACCAGATGAAATATACCCCCCCACATGTTTTTGGGCTTCCAAAAGAAGTGGGGGGGGGGTCCTGGGGATGCCACATTTGAGCCCAGAGATGGTATGGCGCCTGGCACACCCTTTCATTTTCCAAGTACGTACATACATACATGCATGCATTCAACCAGGCCCTGGAGAGACCATTATAAACCTGATTTTTTTAGCTGAAATATTTCTAGGTTTGGGTCTGGGGGGGACGCGCCACCCTTTTTGAAATATTTCAGTTTTTACCACCCCCTCACCCCCGGCTTAAAGGGGGGGATGTTTCAATATTAAGGTCCTGAAACATGGCCAGCCTCTGGTTCCCAAAACATTGCTTGTTGATTTTCAACCCCTGAGTCTGGGAGAACTGGCTTGAAAACATTTGGACATTGCTGTGTCATTGTTTCCTTCAAATGGCGCAAGTCGCCAGCGTCAGCCATCAGCATTTTAATTTTCAAAGGCCGCAATCATAATGAACCGAAATGAGACGTCGAAAAGAGGCAGAGATGCTGCTCCTATTTTAATTTTAAGGGGAACATTACTATTGCAACTGGGAAGTTTCAAAATACAGCGTTTACGCGACATTATATCATCATTCCATTCTGTTTGCAGAGAGCGGATTTGCAATTCTCGAGACAAGGTGCCGCGCACTTTAACGCACATGGAAACCAGGGAACTTTTGCGTGGCATTCCGCTTGAAGATGGTGCCCTGGAAGAACTAATGTTGGGGATGCACATCGGTGACGTTGTGATGATATTGCATTTTGAGGAAACGGATGGGGAAGGAGAATGTAGCATGATCATTCGACAAGAAACCCCTCATTCATGTCCCAAGCACAGTAATCAATCCAGGATCCAGGGGCTGAGTGGCACCCTTTCATGCTGTGAGGCACGCTGTTGCACAAGATTTTTGCCGATCAGCCTCGCAGAGCTTCCGACATCATATTTCCCACAAAAGATGCTAGTTGGTACGCTTGGTGGCGCTTCTTCACCGAAATTTGCAGGACTGGGCTACGTTTTAAGCACTTGGCACTTGGAAAGGTGTGTAAAGTTGAGCACCTTGCCATCATGATCGGATCCAGGTCCGCTTAGATCAAGGATCATCAGAGGTTAACAAATCCCAACATGGAACGTGACAGTTTTTTGAACAGTAGTGAAATACGCAGAACTGGATTGGAGCATGGAGCTAATTGATACATTCTTGTTGAGTGGAATTTCCTGTCACTGGTTGTTTTGAATGTAGCAATCCACAATCTTCCTCATTTTCGAGTTAGCTCAAAACATGTAGCTGGCTCAATTTCAGAAGGGGTCATGTGTTTGACTTTAATGCTGTGCCGCTGTCTAAGCAGATTTGGCCCAAAACGTGGCTCCTAAATTTCTGGGCTGCAACAGGGGTACCATCTCTATTAAACGAATCATTTGGGGCTGACCCTGGCAATTGAACACATTGGGAAAAAATTGCAGGCTCGCTCAAGTGGAACGAACTACCTCAGCAACACCGCGCTAGCTCAAACACATCGCTCTAGCTCGATGGCATCGAGCTGGCTCATTTTTTTTGAACGCAAAAAACGCAAAAAACAAAAAACTCGAAAAAAATGAGCCAGCTACGTCACGTTGAGCTGGCGAACGAATGTGAAAGCTCAAAAACGAATACATAATATGTATTGGCCGGGATTATGACGGCACACCGAGCTGGCTCAAGGGCATGTAGCTGGCTCAATTTTTTCGTGTTTTTTTTTTTGGTTTTTTGTTTCGTTCAAAAAAATTGAGCTAGTTACGAGGCGCTGAGCCAGCAACGAGGCATTGAGCCAGCTACGTGGCACTGAGCCAGCAGGAATGGTGAATCTGTATTGTACGGGACCGATGGATTTTCCAATGCAGCCTTTGCAGTTCCAACAAATCAAATTATTGATTAATTCTGGCACCATGTGAGATAAAATAGAAGACTGGCAGTCTATACATATGTATTGTCAATCTGAGGCAACACCAGTTTTCTTGAGGGAAACGCGTGCCCTTGAGCTGGAGGGAGAGTGGGAAAAGTAATTTTCGATTGTTTGGGTTTCGGGCAACCACAGAAAGTGGCAGAGAATTATGAGTCCACGATCTGTTGGTGTTTGGGTGCTGATTCTTGGGTCCTTTCTCTACATATTCCCGTTGGTATCCTTTGCCGGTTTCAAAGGGGCCACAATGAAAAAAATTAAAGGACCGGATAACCCCACAAGTCAACTTCTTCCAATAATGAGCTTCAAAGGTTGTAGCGGGGACGGGGAAGGAAGGAAAGACAAAGGTCACCAAAGCAGAATTACGCTGCTCCGATTCTCCGATCGTTTCTTTCCACGTTGGGCCAAAACCACCAGAGCAACAATAGATGATCCTATGACCGCACCTTTGAGTGCAAATGACGAATCTAACTTGACTGACTAGTTGTACTTGTGGTTGAGTCGTATGCGTGCTACAGATGTTGTCCGCAAAAACTTCGCTGACTGGTTGTAATTGTGGTTGTAGTGGTGGTAACACTATCCTCTGCAATGTCTGCTTCGGCGGCCTCTTTCCACGTTGGGCTAAGGTCACCAAAGCAGAATTACACTGCTCCCATCGTTTCTTTCCACGTTGGGCAAAAACGACGGGAGCAACAATAGATGATCCTATGACCGCATCTTTGAATGCAAATGACCAATTCAACTTGACTGAGTTGTAGTTGTGTTGTAGTGGTATGCGTGCTAGAGCTGTTGTCTGCAACTTCTAGTTGGGCCAAAGCGACCAAAACAGAACGACAAGAACGACATAATGAAAGTCTGCATGCAAGAAACAGAATCTGTCATGTCTGCGTTGCACAGCGTTGCTCAAGCGCAGTTGGGCCCTGCCTGCCGTAACGACCACAAGCAAGACCAGCACCTGGCCGCAATTGTGTGTGGAATGCAGCAGGCCGAAAGAAGAAAGTACTTAAACATGCTAGAAAAGCAAGCATGCCGAAACAAACCGACAGAAGAAACATGCCGGAATTTGCGGCCACTTCAGTCGCGCGCAGCGGTCCATTGAACGTCTTGCCGTCCTTCTTGCGGCGGGCGCGCCAACCATTAGCAAGTTTTTCCACCGCCATAGCTGCACGAAACAAATGTAAATGACCAATCTAAGTTGACTGTGACTAGTTAGAATTGTAGTATTTGTGGTGGTAGCACTATCCTCTGCAATGTCTGCTTCGGCGGCCTCTTTCCACGTTGGGCTAAGGTCACCAAACAGAATTACGCTGCTCCGATCGTTTCTTTCCACGTTGGGCAAAAACGACGGGAGCAACAATAGATGATCCTATGACCGCACCTTTGAGTGCAAATGACGAATCTAACTTGACTGACTAGTTGTACTTGTGGTTGAGTCGTATGCGTGCTACAGATGTTGTCCGCAAAAACTTCACTGACTGGTTGTAATTGTGGTTGTAGTGGTGGTAACACTATCCTCTGCAATGTCTGCTTCGGCGGCCTCTTTCCACGTTGGGCTAAGGTCACCAAAGCAGAATTACACTGCTCCGATCGTTTCTTTCCACGTTGGGCAAAAACGACGGGAGCAACAATAGATGATCCTATGACCGCATCTTTGAATGCAAATGACCAATTCAACTTGACTGAGTTGTAGTTGTGTTGTAGTGGTATGCGTGCTAGAGCTGTTGTCTGCAACTTCTAGTTGGGCCAAAGCGACCAAAACAGAACGACAAGAACGACATAATGAAAGTCTGCATGCAAGAAACAGAATCTGTCATGTCTGCGTTGCACAGCGTTGCTCAAGCGCAGTTGGGCCCTGCCTGTCGTAACGACCACAAGCAAGACCAGCACCTGGCCGCAATTGTGTGTGGAATGCAGCAGGCCGAAAGAAGAAAGTACTTAAACATGCTAGAAAAGCAAGCATGCCGAAACAAACCGACAGAAGAAACATGCCGGAATTTGCGGCCACTTCAGTCGCGCGCAGCGGTCCATTGAACGTCTTGCCGTCCTTCTTGCGGCGGGCGCGCCAACCATTAGCAAGTTTTTGCACCGCCATAGCTGCACGAAACAAATGTAAATGACCAATCTAAGTTGACTGTGACTAGTTGGAATTGTAGTATTTGTGGTGGTAGCACTATCCTCTGCAATGTCTGCTTCGGCGGCCTCTTTCCACGTTGGGCTAAGGTCACCAAAGCAGAATTACGCTTCTCCGATCGTTTCTTTCCACGTTTTGCAAAAACGACGGGAGCAACAATAGATGATCCTATGACCACATCTTTGAATGCAAATGACCAATTCAACTTGACTGAGTAGTTGTAGTTGTGTTGTAGTGGTATGCGTGCTAGAGCCGTTGTCTGCAACTTCTAGTTGGGCCAAAGCGGCCAAAACAGAACGACAAGAACGACATGATGAAAGTCTGCATGCAAGAAACAGAATCTATCATGTCTGCGTTGCACAGCGTTGCTCAAGCGCAGTTGGGCCCTGCCTGTCGTAGCGACCACAAGCAAGACCAGCACCTGGCCGCAATTGTGTGTGGAATGCAGCAGGCCGAAAGAAGAAAGGACTTAAACATGCTAGAAAAGCAAGCCGAAACAAGCGTGGCGACGACGAAGGTAGGTAAACATGCCGGCGGCCCTGCCTCCCGTAGCGACCACAAAGCCGAAGACCAGTACCTGGCAGCAAATGCGTATGGAAATGAAACAAGCGGAAAAAACATGCAAAAACAACATGCAAAAACATGTCAGTAAAAACAACATGCCGGAGCGACCAGAAAACATGCCGGAGCAGGACATGCGTAAGCAAGCCAGCAGAACAAACGAAGCGAAGCAGGCAACATGTCGGAAAATAAAACATGCCAGAGCGACCATAAGACATGCCTTATTGTATGTTAAGTTTGTGTGTGTGAAGTTATTGTATGTGAGAGATGGTATGTGACAAAGTTATGTGAGAGATGGTATGACAAAGTTGTGTGTGTGTGTGAGTGTGTGTGTGTGAGTGTGTGTGGGAAAGTATTGTATGTTAAGTTTGTGTGTGTGTGAAGTTATTGTATGTTAAGTTTTTGTGTGTGTGAAGTTATTGTATTGTACGTTAAGTTTGTATGTGAAATTATTGTATGTTAAGTTTGTGTGTGTGTGTGAAATTATTGTATGTTAAGTTTGTGTGTGTGAGGGAGGCGGCGGGAGGAGGAGAAGGATCCCGGGATACAGAATCAAAAACAAGAACCCCACACAAAGTTGTGGGGAAAAATGCAAACTGAAGAAACAATTTTTTGCCAATGCCAGGGCTGTGTAATGCTGATGGGAGCGGATTGGATTCCTGAAATTTGAAAGTAAGGATTATATAATAAATGTTCAATGGGGATGTTGCCAAGAGCTTCCATCAACTTTTGGGGTACGGCTTGACCCAACTCCTCTTTGTGAGACCTATTTTGCGCATTCTTAGAATGACCTCTGTACTTGGATCATGATTCTATCACTGTCACAGATATTTCGGGTTGAAGACATGCCGGTTGGAGTCTGGAGGATCATCGTGGGGCATCAGTGGTTCGAGTTGTTGATCTCGCTGGCCATCATGGTGACTTGAAGAAAAATTGCAAAAATGCAGCGCTTGAAAACACCTCGACATTTGGAATGTGCTGATGTCTTTTATTGTTTTTTTTCATGTCCTGCCCGGCAACTCAGAGAGATGACAGGTGAACTCGGTGATGCTGGGCGTGGAAAGCCAGATGTCACTGACACATGCTAGGGAGGACCTTGCCTGGGCCAGGTGTTTTGCTTGCAAGGAAAATATTTGGTCGGTTGGATGATTTGGCGCTTGTGTTTTTCCGACTCTGATTACTTTGTTCATTTGAGTGCTATTTTAGAGACCTGCTCATTTGGATGATTCATATGATTCTTTTCAGGCGTGTCTCACTATGTCTCAGTGTGCGGAGAGGTTTCACATTGTCCATTTTTGCATACGAGTTTTTCACACCCTGACAGGGCCACAGAGCTTGGGCAAGAAACTGATTGCTCAACTGAGGATTGCCGAGCTTTGCTTTTTGGCGATTTTCACAGTTGCTACCTGCCCGTGTTGAAACATGCACACAGTTGCACACGCTTCACTGCAATGGCATGATGGACATGGATAGAAATGGATAGAAATGGAGGCTTGATTACGAGGCCCAAGGATGTCATTGATGTCATTGATGTCACGGCAAATCCAAAAGTAGTTTGATGTTGTTTGCTGAGGAAATTCTTCAAATGAAATACTGCTGTGCTAAGGAGATTCTGCTGAGATTGGCTGCACGTGGATGGCAGCTTGGCATAGCTTGCTCAGCTTGGCTGCGATCTCCTTGCATATCGATAGCTTCGATTAGCAAAGCACTGAGCAAGAAAATGGCAATGATTCTGTTGCAGCTTGGCCTTCCTGATTGTTTGCACTTTAAACCAGAGACCTGGCAAGTTAAAGACTTCTGGACCAAGGAGAGTTATAAAGGATGGATGGTTTCTATTTGACAGTACGCTTGTGATCATCGCATACATTGAGCAGTTCGTCGAGTTATTTTCCAACGGCAATCATTCAGGGTACGAACAACAGGCGTGTCGGGCCTGGAACTGCATAAGTGTCGGATTTTTCCACAACCACAGTATGAATCAGTATGCCCAGAATACGTTTAAGCACGAAGCCTTCAAGTAGGTGCTAGTCCTTCGAACCACGCGCCTTTTTCGTTTGATCCGGACGTTTCGAATGTGTCGGGCTCAGTTTGTGCAGCTGCCCAGCCCAAAGCAGCTTTGCTCGCCCAATGTGAATTTGAGTCAACATCGTCGTCGTGAAATGTCGGCTGTAATCATATCAGATAGCGATTATGTGAGCATATGCTGTAATCGATTGTAGTGATGTGAAGCACCCTTCAAAGCCTATTTCCCGATTTAAGTGATTCTCACTGGAGACTCATCCTGAGCCCTGAGGATAAAGCAGATCAGATCTGTGTGGAGATTGGTATATGGTCTCATTACATGTGGCCACTTGCCTCACTAAAAGCAAATGCGCAGAAGCGTTCCTTGAGAACTACAGCCGCAACGTCGCTGCATCGCTGCATGCTTAGGCGAGACCATAACATCTACATTTATTTTGCTTTTCATCGCTTCTTGTCTGAAGAAGCTCAGCTTGTGCTTTCCGTGCTTTCTTGGCACAAGATCGCCAAATGATGAATATCTTTATTATGTTTCTTGTGTAATGCCTTTGGCATTTGGCAAGTATTTTGTTCACAGACTTCAGGTTTTGTATGTGTTTGGCGTTATGGGTCTTGATCTCAGAGATCACAATTGTTACCTTCTAAAGAAAGGGAATCAGCAGCGAGTCATCAGCGAATTTGAGAGGAAACAGGGTTGCAAGTGATGTTGCATGATGTTGCTTTGCATTTCGAGTCAGTTGGTGTCAGTTGCTGCTCTCGCATCCTGCTGAGCTAGGCCTTGAGCTGATAACCAAAGATGGCGAGCTGCGGAAAGATCCAGAGATAGACGCACTTATCGTCAACAACTTCAGTCCCTCTGCAAACTGCAAAAAAGCATTGACGTTGTTGCAGTGCTTCCACTCCGTTTTTGCTGATCACTCTGTTTGTTGCTCCGAGGTTCACTCCCCTTGGCCATGATGACATTGGTTCGATTTGATGCTTGGCCACACTTAGCATATCTTAGCATCATCTCCGCTCCTAGTCTTGAGATTGTTGATAGCATTCCAAGTTGCTGATCGGTTTTGAACATTTTTGACACCTTTCTGATCCTTTATGCATTTTGAGTTCGAGGTCACGATGGATTCTATATCTGTAATCTATGTACCTTGACATGGATCTGGCAGTGCTTCTGTATAAATGCCCCTCATTG
This sequence comes from Cladocopium goreaui, assembly GCA_947184155.2. Taxonomy (NCBI): domain Eukaryota; class Dinophyceae; order Suessiales; family Symbiodiniaceae; genus Cladocopium; species Cladocopium goreaui. Next base: position 151,226 of record CAMXCT020003212.1, on the reverse strand, counting down.
GCTTGTTTTTGTACGTTCTGGAGGAATACAGATTCTGCTTTCGGTTTGAGCTGCATCAGTAGTTTGCAGAGCTCTTTGAAAGATTTTGAAAGTGGTTTCCGGCATTACCAGCTCAATTGCTGTCGCGCCACTTCATGCACAATATGTGACAGCCAAGAGGGACACCTGATGCATCGGGATTACCTCTTGACATTCAAGGCGCCTTTGATACAGGCAAAGGCATTAGTACTGGGCTTGTACTTTGGCCTGCTGATTTGCGTTGACTCTTGGTAGCAGGTTGTGGCGGGATGTGGCGGGTGTTCTTTACAGAAGAACATGGCGCAGATCCATTCGCAGGTTCTGAGCCAATCTGAGCCATCACCGGCTACATCCGGCTACCAAGGTCTCCATTTCCCTTATGAACCTTGTTACGGCAGTGATGGTGCCATGTCTGAACATCTTGATGAGTGGAGTTTGCTTTGGACATAATCTGTGATATGTATGCGGCAATTACCAGGTAGCTGGCATAGAGGATTCCCAAGCAGGGCACAGTGCTGGCAGATGCGACTGAACCGGAACCTCCCCAGTCATTTCGCATCACTTTTTCTAGAATGCTGCTGCTCAAAGGTTGAAGGGGCTCTCGAGCATGCTCGCCAAGAGAAAGAGAAACTCGGAGCATGATGTGCACAGTTGGGGTAGTGAGGTCAGTCTACCTTGCAAGGTGTATTTCTGCCAATGTTCTGCCACTTGTCTACAGGGAAGATGCAAAATTGGCAAAAGCCAAAGCCAAACAAATGGTTCCGGAGATTATCCACCTGTTCGACCAGATTGATATTGACGCTTGGTGGAAGGACAATGATTTCTTTGTTTCGATGTGAGCATTGTGAGGCTCATGATGCGGAATGTCACAGTGTCACACCATGTTTATAGCTGTGTGTTGTTTGCTTTGAAGAGGTCAACAGTCTTTGATTTTCATGTCCACGAATGCACGACCGACTTGTTAGTACTTTATTAATCTTTTTTATATTTTTTTTTGTGCAGATCAGACCAGTGCATCGGTCAGTCATTCTAGTTGAATCAGTTCAATGCGCAGTCAGTCGGTTTGTCCCACGAATGTCCGGAGGATTGTGGAAGATTATTTTTGAGTTGATGGGAACCGATTTTGCCAATCTTCACGTGAGACATTGCAGTGGTTTCGGATGTCTTTGGTCACCGATGGGAAGCCACAACATGCCAAAATATGCCAGAACCAATCGCTGAAATGTATTGAAATGTCACCTTTTGCCAGCTGCGTTGCAAATGTTCCAAGGATGGAAGCGGAGAAGTTGACTTAAAGGAGTGTGGAACTTATGGACTTAAGGACAAAAGAACATGCAGTGAAATGAATGATGCAGCTGATATACTAGCTACACGTATTACCAATTATTATTATATCATATTGTATCTATGATGCGATTAGCTGATGATAGCTGATAGCTGATGTTGACTGATTAGTTTAACTTACATCGCTATTAAATTGGCTCAACTAATGCAACTGCCCAAGGATGGCCAAGTTTGGGGAGGATGGACTGGTTCCGGATCGCTTGTTTGAGAAGGCCTCAGTGGATAGTTCCTTGGATTCAATATGATTTAGTCATGTGCATGACTTTGGCATACTTTGGCTGAAAATACGTTTATGAATTCAATGGTTATCATATGTCATCATCATTCATCATCATTTTCCGTATTTTGCCGATATTGATGAGTAATTAAATGGCCATTTGGAGGGTATACCATCCTGGACGACCGTATTCACATATTTTTTTGTGCAAATTATGGGTTCTTCCCGTAATTCTCATTTATTTATATTTATTTGGAGAATCCGTATGATGGCAAAATCTGCAATCGAGTCGGCCGAGCCGGCAATTTCAAGTGGCAGATTTGCTTTGAGCTCTCACCTGGTCCTACTCCATGTGGTAAAAGCACATCCAAATCAAATATAGCCAAATATAGGCGCACATACTAGTATTGTCGTCCATATTTGGGGACATATTTGCTAGCCATATTTGGCTACCTATGATTTCCATTGATTTCCTATATATTGTTTTGTACATCTTGTCATATCTTGTCGAAAAATGGTAACCAATGTCGCAAGACACGCTCTAGTATGAGCATGATGGGGGATTCCGACAAAGCTCCGCAATGACGAGTGAATGATTTCAAGACATGAAGATTTGTTACCCCTGCACGGAATCATGTGCATGCTTGCGTTCCAACTGCACTTTTTGTGAACAGAGGTATGTCCGATTTGTTCGACAATCTTACGACATCGGATCTTCTGACAGCACAGACTGGACGATCACGATCCAGGTTGCGGTCCGGGCCCCTCAGGCTCCTCAGAAGAATGTTTCCTTGCGAGGACCCGGGCGAGAAGTCACCTTGAAAGAGTTTTGGCCTGCAGCTAAGGTTTCCGATCCTGAGGAATTGCCCCTAGCGAAGTCTCCCACTGACTCCCAAAAACCAGCCGGTGTCTCGCCAGCTGCAACTGAGGGTGTCCGTAGCAGTGCTCGTGACCGCAGTCAACGCAGCAGGTCACCAAAGCGATCTGATGAGGTCGCTCCTACTATCCCTGATACTCAGGAAGACGAGAGCAAAGAAGATGAAAACATTGAAAAAAACGAGGAGAGTAGACCTCCCAAAAAACAGCGTTTGGTTGAACCCAGTGACCCTCAAGAGGCCCTCAGCAGTTTTGGGTGGCAGCAGTGGGACCAGCACGGAAATGGTGACTGCTTTTTTCGACATGCAAGCGTTTTTGTGAACAAGGCCAACACTCAACCTGCTGTCCAGGATAGTCAGCATCACGCGGCATGGATCAGAGCGCAGACTTGTCAGCATATCAAAAAACATTCACGTAGGTATGCGGAGCTTTTTGCAGGAAAGTCTGCTTTTGATGCTTGGCTCAATAACGCAGCCAAGCCCACCAGTTGGGCTGATGGCCGCACCATCCAGGCGGCCAGTGAGAAACTTGGTTGCCCAGTGGTGATTTGGAATAAGGATGGGAACACGTACACTCGATACGTGATTGCACCCAAGTTCAGCCGAGGTTTTGCCTGTGGTAGTACCGGTTGCAACCCCATTTGCCTTCTTCTCACTTCCAAACATTACACTGCCCTGGTGCCTCCCCCTACCGGTTCCGTCCCTCACAGTTGGCTTCGCGAAACTCCGGATGTTGTGATTGATCTCTCTGGCGGAGTTGGTGGTGTTGCTTCGGGTTCCTCTGGGCTTGCGTCTGATGGGCCTTCTCCCCCGTCTGTGCGTGCGGGCGGCTCTCCTTCCCAGAGGACTTCCTCCTCTGCCGGCACCCCCTCTGTGCACTCCCTCGCCTCTCCTGCTCCTTCCGTGGTTCAGGGTTCGGCGGGGCGGGTTGGTGGTCTGCTTGGCTTCTGTGCGGCTTCGTCCTCGCGTTCCCCCTCCGTGCACTCCTTGGTCAGGTCTGCTGCGTCTGTCCGCCCTGGCGTTTCCGGTGCTGTCCCCTGTGTTGCTCTGCCCCCGGTCACGCCCGTGCCCGCTCGGAGTTCTTGCCCTTCGGTCCCTACCCCGTCCGTCCGATCGGTCGCTCCGGTTCGCCGTTTGCGGTCTAAGACCTTCTGTGCGGACGCTTCTGAGTCGCGCTCGTGTCCTTCGTCGGGTCATCGCAGTGTGAGCGCCGCCGGTCCTGTGTCTGGTCCTGTCACCCCGTCCGTCCACTCGGTCGTCGATCCTGCCTGCCGTCGCCCTGCGCGTGCGTCTTCTTTGTCCTCTCTTTCTTTGGGCCCCCCTCCTGAAAGTGATTCCCCGCATTCCAGTGTTGACAAAGGTGGGGGGAGTAGAAATTGTACCCGTAAGATTAAATGCTTGAGTCCTGAAGAGATTGCTGCTATTCCTACGGTTGATTTGCCCGCGGATATTAAAAAGTGGTGGACCTGTGATATTTGCGGATATCAAATTTTTCGCCACGTCGAAGACAAACCTGAAATCCATCGCACAAGGAGAAAACATCACCTGCGGAAGAAACACGGCATTTCTTGTAACAATGTACCTGAAATTGTTGCGGACCCCGCACCTGTGGGTTCTGCTATTTCACCATGTGAGAAGTTTGCCCAGGTTTTGTGCGAAGTGCTCAATTCTGAGAAGTGGCCAGGTCTCCATCAGGTGAATCGCCCTGTCAAGCGCAAGGGCGCCCGAAACTTGGACTGGCCATGCGAGGCTTGTGGAAAAGTTTGCCGACAAGCTCAATTGGGTTCTCAAATTTGTAAGTCTTCTGATGGCGACAAGGTCCCCCAAGAAAGTGTCAGGCAGAAACTCCTCAAAAAATGCCAGAAAAAGGCTAGACAGATTCTGCAGCAAAAGTCGCAGGAGCGCACTAAACAGTTGAAGGACATCCATTTACGACAGGAACAACAGCGGTTTGTCCATGCGAAGCAGGTCACGCCTGCGCCTTTGTTTCAAGGACTGCCGGTTTTTCCAGCGGGGAACAGGGACGGGACTGTTTGGTGGAGCTGCTCCTTTTGTGATTTTAAGGTCATTCATGGAGAGCAAAGGCATAAAGCGTCGAAGAGAATCTACCACTTGACTTCTGTCCATGGGATCAAAAGTAAAGATATCCCTAAACTTCCCAAAACCGGGTTTAGACCTACGGGGGTTTTGGCTACTATCGACACTGTTCAAAAGCGATGGGTCCGGCAGCTTGAACTCTTCAAGAAGGTTCGCTGGGCTGCTGCTCATGATTTGTCGCCTGAACCTACGGCTGTCTACCAAACCAGGCATTCCAAAAATGGAAAGCGTTACACCTCCAAGAAATTTACTTGTCTCAAATGTTCCTGCTTTACCAGAAGTTCTGAAATCCCTGCGGCTATTTGTTCCACGGCCCAAAAAGGTCGCCTCCCTAGCCTAGCCTAGCGCAAGGCACTGTGGCAAAAGTGCCGCGAAGAAGCAGCCAAGGAAATCACTATTGATTTTTGCCAAAAGGATAACCAATCCAACAAACGAAAACTTGGATTTGATTCTGGAAATTCTTTCCCTAACAAACGTATGGTTCCTTCTTTCAGTAAAAAAGCTGACGGCAGTGCTGCCACGGGTCGGGGCCTCCGTGCTGTGCGGGTTGGAGAAGCTAAGCACCCGGGCCCGTCAGGCGACCATGGTGGCAAACTCAGATGTGTGGCTTGGAACATCAACTCCTTCCGAAATCATTTCGCGGCTATGTGTCAGGAAGCTGAGGCAGTCAATGCTAATGTGATCTTTCTCCAGGAAACGGGGATCACTAGAGGCCAAATGGTTTCTGCCATGCACTTGGCCCGTAGGCACGGCTGGCAGCTCAGTGGAACGCCAGCAGGGGCCGTTGCCGATGGCGGTCGTGGGGGCACCGCAATTTTGGTCAAAGAGCCTTTGGCCCTAGCGGATATCCATTCCACCACTGAAACTTGGGGTCAACTTCAGGTTGCCGAGATCCTTGGACACAAAGTCCCCATTACTGCTATTAACGGGTATAGACGGCCCCAGCAGGCGCTTGATGCCCCCAATGAAGCGCTTATGGAAAGTTTTTGTCGGAATCAGCACAAGCATTGGGTTTTTGCTTGCGATTGGAACTTGGACCCTGCCAGTGATCCTTTAGCATCTGTGATGACGTCCTTTTGTGGTCAGCTGGGTAGCTCTTCCGGTCACAAACGCAGTACTCATCCCACGGACTCTGTTTGGTTTTCTCAGTCTCTCAGTTGTGAGAAGCAATCGCCCATGGATGCTCTCTCCGACCATTTTGGCTCCTTTGTTGAGTTAGGCCAGATTCCCTGCTTAGATCCGTCCCCTCCTGCATGGATTTTCAAGTCGGTGGCTCGTTTCCAGGACAATTGTGATCTCCCTTCCGCTGATGACGCTGCTCAGGCTTGGAACCAAGTCAGCACACCGTCTGAGGTGTGGGAAGCGTTGGTTCAACAGGATATAAATGATGCCTGGTCTACCTGGTCCTCTGATGCGGAAGCTTTTCTGAAAAGAATCGGTGCAGTCAGCCATGAAAGCAGTGCTGCGCAAAGAGGGTCCTTGCCCACTCTGGTTAGCGGCCCCTCCCGACATGGCCCTGGTCAAAGCATCACGGAGAGGCGCCTCAGACGTGTGATCCGCAGATTGGACGAAGCTCAACGGCACGTTCACAACGGCACCTCGGTCCCTACCAATTTGCAGAGAACCTGCCAGAGAAATTGCAACCAATTTGGGTGCGGAGCTGATGCGCAAGCCCACAGGTGGGGGGCATGCCTCAAGGAGCTTACGGAGCAACTCAAACTTCTCCTCAAGCAGTCCAATCTGCATGCACTGCAAGGCTGGCGGCAGAAGGTGCAAACTTATGAAGGAGCCTGTGCTTGGCTCCGAAAGCAAGCTCCGCCCTCTTGGGCCCTCACGAACGATGTCAAGAACACTTCTGGTAGAAGTCAAGGGGCTGCGTTTTTATTTGAGTCTTGGAAGAATATTTTCTGCGGGCCCGAAGGCTATGAGCCCAAGGCTGAACCTTTTGTCCAAGCTTATGCAGCTTGGATCCCGCACAATCCGGAGCTGGTTACTCCTGAGCTTACTGCCCAGGGTCTTAAGGATACCGTCCGCCAGATGAGACGGAAGGCTGCTGGCCCGGACCAATGGTCTGCAGAAGCTTTGCTGCTGCTACCCGACATGGCTTGGGAGCGATTGACGGAGATGCTGTTGCAAGTGGAACAGGTAGGAAAGTGGCCTGCCCCGCTGGTGCAGTGGCGGCTGACATTTCTACCCAAGGTTTCTGCTGACAAAACTGGTGTTACCCATGTGGCCAAGGTGAGGCCGATTGCAATTGGATCCCTCATCTACAGGGCCTGGTCCAAGCACAGGTTCGCCCAGATCAGCCCAGGCCTGGTTGGCTTGCTGCATCAGCGTCAAGTTGGGGGGTTGCCAGGCATTGGCGCCGAAATGATGTTGGCCGCTCTGCAAAACCAAACTGATGCCGCCACTCACCCTTACGGCATGAGTTTGGATTACAAGAAAGCTTTTGATTCGGTCGACTATGTCATTTGTCTTCGTCTCTTCGAAGCACTCGGCATCCCGGGTCCCATCCTCAAAGCGCTCGGGGCGGCTTGGGATCAGCAGACAAGGTGGGTCACATATGGCCAATGTGTCCACCCTCAACCTATTGTGCATTGCCCAGCTTTGCTTCAAGGTGATCCTTTTGCTCCTCTTGGCATGGCTGTCATCTTGGCACCAGTGCTTCGCCAACTGCAAGCTCTTCACCCAGACATCTTCACAGTCACTTACATTGACGACAGGACTTGTTTGTGCCCGACTGTTGCTGATCTTGATGTGGTCAACAACGTTTGGTCTACCATGGAGTCCTTTTTGCGGCTCCGCACGAATGAGGAGAAGAGTCAAATCTGGGCTCGCTCTCCTGAGGCTTTGGCAAAGTTGGATAACACCCACTATAGCTCCAATGCCAGCTTCACCATGCAGGTCCTTGGGGCTACGCTTGGTTCAGCGGAACGTGCTCTCTCTGACCGTGAGAGGGACACGTTGCAAGATGTCGCTCGTCGTTCAAGGCGCATTGCTTGTTTGCCTGTGAGTGCTCGCCTCAAAGGTCGCCTGGCAGCCACCGTGTTGGGGCCCAAAGCAGTGTGGGGCCATGTGATCAACGGTCGCTGCCCGACCCAGAAGGATAATGCCTGTTTCTTCCGCCACTTCAAGGCGGCGACAAGTGACAACCGGTTCGTCAAAGGGCGCTCGTCCATGGACCTCAAGCGTGCTTTCTTCTTTGGTCACACATGCGACTTGGCCTTTTATGGGGCCCTCCGCACCATCAGCTCGGGTTTTGCCTGGGCACGCCACTGTGCCAGTTTGGGTGAGAACTGTCGGTGGAGCCCGTCTACGGTGGTTTGCCTCAATAGCATCCTGCAAGACTTGGGCTGGTGTGCTCATAGCAATGCAGTCGGCCAGAGCGGGGTTGTCCCATGCATCCATTTTGGGGCTGTGAAAGCTGAAGTTGACAAATGTCTCCATCATATTCGAGACGCTTGGCGTTTGAAAAAAGTGCGTCAGTGGTTGTTGCACCGCACCAGGATTGATAGTGGGATAGGTCGTGATACCAATCTTATCATTTCCGAGCCTCTGATTAAAAAGATCAGATCTATTCTCAGGGATTGTGATGCTCATGTTGTCTCTGTTGCCTGTGGAGGGTTCCAAACTGTCACCATTGACTTTGAGAGACTGCATCAAGGGGTCGCTCCTATTCAGCAGTGTCCGTATTGTTTGCAGCTTGATGTTCCAGGCGTCATTCATGTCTTGTGGAGCTGTCAGGCCTTTTCTCATTTGAGGTTGCTTCCGCAGCCTGAGTGCCCTCTCGCCTCCAGGATTGGTTGGAGCAGTTCCCATCAAGTCACTAAGGATCTCTTGGTGCAGATGGGCAAAATCCGGGCAGCCGAAGCTGCTCGGCGCTTGGCACCTGTGGGTGCTGGCTGAGGCTGACGCGTGGCTTCCTTGGGCTGCTATGCACTATGTTCTGCTGCTTGCGGCGGGGCATGGGCAGCATGCGGCGCGCGACTACAAACATTTGTTCGACAATCGCCAGCGGAGAAACACCCCCTGCAGCATAGCTGCTTGGTGCTGGTGGGCCTACTGCGCTGTTTGGTGCAGTGGGTGCAGAGTTTCAAAAAGCACCTTAATTGGATTGCAAGACAAAAAAAAAATCAAAAAAGAGAATAAACAAAAGGCAAAAAAAGAAAAAAAAACAAGAAAAAACGAATTCACGCCTGATGTGCAAAATGCGGCTGACAGATGTCAGTCGAAACAAGAGTCCATGACGGACCACCGAATTCAAAATGCGGCTGATTTCAAGCAGTCGAAACAATATACCAAAAGAGAAGTCAAGAGAATGAAGATCAATGGATCTCAACCTAGACAGTTGCCTTGCTGGCTGGCGCTGCTGTGCTTGGTGTGCTTGCCTGCCCAAGCTGCGTCTTCTTCCGCGGAAAGCCCCGTGGCCTGCACTAGACTTAGCCCCTTGGAGGGCTCCCCGGGTGCGTCGTTTGGCGGTGGGTTAGCCGCGGCCAACATGACCCTTTGCAATGGTCTGTGCGGCAGCTGTCCTGCAGTGAAGTTCGCGCATTGTGCGCCCTCGAACTCAACATGCGCTGCGCCTCAGTGCCATTGCAGTGAGCTCCTGGCACCTAGCAGCGAGGCCAATATTGCATCTTGGCTGGCACCTACCGAGAGCGATTTGTGGGATCCAGATTCTTGGGATTCTCCTTGGTCACTCGTGGTGGGTTTTTTGCTGTTTGATTTTCATGTTGAAATTTGGCCTCATTTCCTGATGTGGTCATTTACTTCAGTGATCCTTTTAGGAAGGGTACACAAACTCAAACGAAAACGGCGTAGGTCAAACAGGTCTTGCCGGAGAGGTAAACGATTTGTGTTCAGCCGTACTGTTTCCATGTGCCGTTTTGTTCGGTCGAGACGAGTTAGGTGGGCTCGCATGAAATGTAGGCTTTCGACACGTCAGAAAGTCTTGGTGAGACGGGGCTTCAAATTCCGTTCCAAGCCAAAGTTTCCATCACCGGTGTCGGACAAGGAAATGCCTGAATTTTCGCAAAGCAAATCTGCTTGGTCTAAATTTAGCAAAGCTTATGTTGATCTTCTTTGCTCGGGTGTCTTGGTTGGGGGTACTCTCAACCAGTACAAGAAACACCCACCTCGACGGAAATATGCCAAACGGGGTGAGGGGAATAGCAATACTCTGGGCGAACAAACCCGGGATTTGATTGCTGTTTTGAAGCAGTGCCTCAACAATGAACCTTCACTGGAGCATTTGTGGTCGCCCCTACAGGCCACTGTCGCCCAGACGGTGCCTCATAGGACCAAAAAAAGTGGGCCCAAGAAAAAGAAACTGAAAAGCGTCGGCTCCAAACCTCCTGCTGACACATGCGGGACTGATGAAAGGGTTCTGTGGTGGACTGATGAAACCGGTCACAAGAGAGCGTATACCATCAACCAAAGAGGGTGGTGGACTTGGGTACCTGATGTTCCGACCTCAGCAAGCCATCATCATCCTGCCAACAGAGCGGCTGGTCACAAAGGCGAGCCGAACCAAGGTAGACTTGGCACTTGGATTTCAGGGGTGAGGTCCACTGATTGGGCTACTCAGCCTGTTCCCAAGCTCATTTCTTTCCCTAAAATTCGTGACTCCCTGAAACTTGGACAAGAGATTGAAGGGAATGTGGTTGAGATATGGAGCCCGGATGTCCTTGATGAGTTGAACACCTTGTGGTCATGTTTTGGAAAAACTGAGGGTTTGACCGCCATCCTCTTTGGAGAGGCCAGAGCCCAGAATCCTGAGGCCACCTCGGCCAGGTTGTCAGTGACCCGAGGGTCGTTTGGACCAAAGCTTGAAGAAGGTTCGCTCTTGCGGATTGGTCCTGGCCAAGGTCCTTGGCTCCCCGGCAGCAAGAAAGTTGACATCAGCACCATCCCTACGGTGCAAAGGGAAACCTTGCGAGTTGCTGCTCCAAGTTTTTTCAGGGTCCCCTTTATCGGAGACCGCCGAGAAGACTCCCCAACCTTGATTGTGCAAGCCTTAGCAAGTCTTGCTGAGGCACCTCTGCATGATTTTTTAGGGGGGCGCTGGAATGCCCAAGAAACGAAGGATGGCAAACAGCTTGTGGCTTTTTTACGCCTGAAGTCTTCCACTGTGGCTAAACTGAAGCCTTTGAGTGGCCAGTCTGGTTTGTTTTTCACTCATATTAACCCCAAAGACAAAACGGAGTTTCATCCTTTTTGGATCCAGAGGAATTCCCAAGAAAATGACGAAACCTACTTCAGACGTGTTGCGGCGTTACAAAAGGAGCGTGCACAACCTATGATTTTCAGGTTTGGCTCTGGTGCTAACCTTGGCTTCTGCAAGAGACCCAGGGATGTCCCCCCGGAGAAAGTCAGGATGCATGTTGCTCAGGGCGTCCCCCGGGCTTGGGGGATTGGTGACTTGGAATCATTTTTGCACTCTCAGGCATGGTCTGAAATCTCTGACCTTGTCCGTAAGCGAAACTCATGGACTTTTCGGGCAAAGGCTCCGAAAGACAATGCCACCACAGCATCTTGGCATTACGACATCGGATCTTCTGACAGCACAGACTGGACGATCACGATCCAGGTTGCGGTCCGGGCCCCTCAGGCTCCTCAGAAGAATGTTTCCTTGCGAGGACCCAGGCGAGAAGTCACCTTGAAAGAGTTTTGGCCTGCAGCTAAGGTTTCCGATCCTGAGGAATTGCCCCTAGCGAAGTCTCCCACTGACTCCCAAAAACCAGCCGGTGTCTCGCCAGCTGCAACTGAGGGTGTCCGTAGCAGTGCTCGTGACCGCAGTCAACGCAGCAGGTCACCAAAGCGATCTGATGAGGTCGCTCCTACTATCCCTGATACTCAGGAAGACGAGAGCAAAGAAGATGAAAACATTGAAAAAAACGAGGAGAGTAGACCTCCCAAAAAACAGCGTTTGGTTGAACCCAGTGACCCTCAAGAGGCCCTCAGCAGTTTTGGGTGGCAGCAGTGGGACCAGCACGGAAATGGTGACTGCTTTTTTCGACATGCAAGCGTTTTTGTGAACAAGGCCAACACTCAACCTGCTGTCCAGGATAGTCAGCATCACGCGGCATGGATCAGAGCGCAGACTTGTCAGCATATCAAAAAACATTCACGTAGGTATGCGGAGCTTTTTGCAGGAAAGTCTGCTTTTGATGCTTGGCTCAATAACGCAGCCAAGCCCACCAGTTGGGCTGATGGCCGCACCATCCAGGCGGCCAGTGAGAAACTTGGTTGCCCAGTGGTGATTTGGAATAAGGATGGGAACACGTACACTCGATACGTGATTGCACCCAAGTTCAGCCGAGGTTTTGCCTGTGGTAGTACCGGTTGCAACCCCATTTGCCTTCTTCTCACTTCCAAACATTACACTGCCCTGTTGCCTCCCCCTACCGGTTCCGTCCCTCACAGTTGGCTTCGCGAAACTCCGGATGTTGTGATTGATCTCTCTGGCGGAGTTGGTGGTGTTGCCTCGGGTTCCTCTGGGCTTGCGTCTGTTGGGCCTTCTCCCCCGTCTGTGCGCGCGGGCGGCTCTCCTTCCCAGAGGACTTCCTCCTCTGCCGGCACCCCCTCTGTGCACTCCCTCGCCTCTCCTGCTCCTTCCGTGGTTCAGGGTTCGGCGGGGCGGGTTGGTGGTCTGCTTGGCTTCTGTGCGGCTTCGTCCTCGCGTTCCCCCTCCGTGCACTCCTTGGTCAGGTCTGCTGCGTCTGTCCGCCCTGGCGTTTCCGGTGCTGTCCCCTGTGTTGCTCTGCCCCCGGTCACGCCCGTGCCCGCTCGGAGTTCTTGCCCTTCGGTCCCTACTCCGTCCGTCCGATCGGTCGCTCCGGTTCGCCGTTTGCGGTCTAAGACCTTCTGTGCGGACGCTTCTGAGTCGCGCTCGTGTCTTTCGTCGGGTCATCGCTGTGTGAGCGCCGCCGGTCCTGTGTCTGGTCCTGTCACCCCGTCCGTCCACTCGGTCGTTGATCCTGCCTGCCGTCGCCCTGCGCGTGCGTCTTCTTTGTCCTCTCTTTCTTTGGGCCCCCCTCCTGAAAGTGATTCCCCGCATTCCAGTGTTGACAAAGGTGGGGGGAGTAGAAATTGTACCCGTAAGATTAAATGCTTGAGTCCTGAAGAGATTGCTGCTATTCCTACGGTTGATTTGCCCGCGGATATTAAAAAGTGGTGGACCTGTGATATTTGCGGATATCAAATTTTTCGCCACGTCGAAGACAAACCTGAAATCCATCGCACAAGGAGAAAACATCACCTGCGGAAGAAACACGGCATTTCTTGTAACAATGTACCTGAAATTGTTGCGGACCCCGCACCTGTGGGTTCTGCTATTTCACCATGTGAGAAGTTTGCCCAGGTTTTGTGCGAAGTGCTCAATTCTGAGAAGTGGCCAGGTCTCCATCAGGTGAATCGCCCTGTCAAGCGCAAGGGCGCCCGAAACTTGGACTGGCCATGCGAGGCTTGTGGAAAAGTTTGCCGACAAGCTCAATTGGGTTCTCAAATTTGTAAGTCTTCTGATGGCGACAAGGTCCCCCAAGAAAGTGTCAGGCAGAAACTCCTCAAAAAATGCCAGAAAAAGGCTAGACAGATTCTGCAGCAAAAGTCGCAGGAGCGCACTAAACAGTTGAAGGACATCCATTTACGACAGGAACAACAGCGGTTTGTCCATGCGAAGCAGGTCACGCCTGCGCCTTTGTTTCAAGGACTGCCGGTTTTTCCAGCGGGGAACAGGGACGGGACTGTTTGGTGGAGCTGCTCCTTTTGTGATTTTAAGGTCATTCATGGAGAGCAAAGGCATAAAGCGTCGAAGAGAATCTACCACTTGACTTCTGTCCATGGGATCAAAAGTAAAGATATCCCTAAACTTCCCAAAACCGGGTTTAGACCTACGGGGGTTTTGGCTACTATCGACACTGTTCAAAAGCGATGGGTCCGGCAGCTTGAACTCTTCAAGAAGGTTCGCTGGGCTGCTGCTCATGATTTGTCGCCTGAACCTACGGCTGTCTACCAAACCAGGCATTCCAAAAATGGAAAGCGTTACACCTCCAAGAAATTTACTTGTCTCAAATGTTCCTGCTTTACCAGAAGTTCTGAAATCCCTGCGGCTATTTGTTCCGCGGCCCAAAAAGGTCGCCTCCCTAGCCTAGCCAAGCGCAAGGCACTGTGGCAAAAGTGCCGCGAAGAAGCAGCCAAGGAAATCACTATTGATTTTTGCCAAAAGGATAACCAATCCAACAAACGAAAACTTGGATTTGATTCTGGAAATTCTTTCCCTAACAAACGTATGGTTCCTTCTTTCAGTAAAAAAGCTGACGGCAGTGCTGCCACGGGTCGGGGCCTCCGTGCTGTGCGGGTTGGAGAAGCTAAGCACCCGGGCCCGTCAGGCGACCATGGTGGCAAACTCAGATGTGTGGCTTGGAACATCAACTCCTTCCGAAATCATTTCGCGGCTATGTGTCAGGAAGCTGAGGCAGTCAATGCTAATGTGATCTTTCTCCAGGAAACGGGGATCACTAGAGGCCAAATGGTTTCTGCCATGCACTTGGCCCGTAGGCACGGCTGGCAGCTCAGTGGAACGCCAGCAGGGGCCGTTGCCGATGGCGGTCGTGGGGGCACCGCAATTTTGGTCAAAGAGCCTTTGGCCCTAGCGGATATCCATTCCACCACTGAAACTTGGGGTCAACTTCAGGTTGCCGAGATCCTTGGACACAAAGTCCCCATTACTGCTATTAACGGGTATAGACGGCCCCAGCAGGCGCTTGATGCCCCCAATGAAGCGCTTATGGAAAGTTTTTGTCGGAATCAGCACAAGCATTGGGTTTTTGCTTGCGATTGGAACTTGGACCCTGCCAGTGATCCTTTAGCATCTGTGATGACTTCCTTTTGTGGTCAGCTGGGTAGCTCTTCCGGTCACAAACGCAGTACTCATCCCACGGACTCTGTTTGGTTTTCTCAGTCTCTCAGTTGTGAGAAGCAATCGCCCATGGATGCTCTCTCCGACCATTTTGGCTCCTTTGTTGAGTTAGGCCAGATTCCCTGCTTAGATCCGTCCCCTCCTGCATGGATTTTCAAGTCGGTGGCTCGTTTCCAGGACAATTGTGATCTCCCTTCCGCTGATGACGCTGCTCAGGCTTGGAACCAAGTCAGCACACCGTCTGAGGTGTGGGAAGCGTTGGTTCAACAGGATATAAATGATGCCTGGTCTACCTGGTCCTCTGATGCGGAAGCTTTTCTGAAAAGAATCGGTGCAGTCAGCCATGAAAGCAGTGCTGCGCAAAGAGGGTCCTTGCCCACTCTGGTTAGCGGCCCCTCCCGACATGGCCCTGGTCAAAGCATCACGGAGAGGCGCCTCAGACGTGTGATCCGCAGATTGGACGAAGCTCAACGGCACGTTCACAACGGCACCTCGGTCCCTACCAATTTGCAGAGAACCTGCCAGAGAAATTGCAACCAATTTGGGTGCGGAGCTGATGCGCAAGCCCACAGGTGGGGGGCATGCCTCAAGGAGCTTACGGAGCAACTCAAACTTCTCCTCAAGCAGTCCAATCTGCATGCACTGCAAGGCTGGCGGCAGAAGGTGCAAACTTATGAAGGAGCCTGTGCTTGGCTCCGAAAGCAAGCTCCGCCCTCTTGGGCCCTCACGAACGATGTCAAGAACACTTCTGGTAGAAGTCAAGGGGCTGCGTTTTTATTTGAGTCTTGGAAGAATATTTTCTGCGGGCCCGAAGGCTATGAGCCCAAGGCTGAACCTTTTGTCCAAGCTTATGCAGCTTGGATCCCGCACAATCCGGAGCTGGTTACTCCTGAGCTTACTGCCCAGGGTCTTAAGGATACCGTCCGCCAGATGAGACGGAAGGCTGCTGGCCCGGACCAATGGTCTGCAGAAGCTTTGCTGCTGCTACCCGACATGGCTTGGGAGCGATTGACGGAGATGCTGTTGCAAGTGGAACAGGTAGGAAAGTGGCCTGCCCCGCTGGTGCAGTGGCGGCTGACATTTCTACCCAAGGTTTCTGCTGACAAAACTGGTGTTACCCATGTGGCCAAGGTGAGGCCGATTGCAATTGGATCCCTCATCTACAGGGCCTGGTCCAAGCACAGGTTCGCCCAGATCAGCCCAGGCCTGGTTGGCTTGCTGCATCAGCGTCAAGTTGGGGGGTTGCCAGGCATTGGCGCCGAAATGATGTTGGCCGCTCTGCAAAACCAAACTGATGCCGCCACTCACCCTTACGGCATGAGTTTGGATTACAAGAAAGCTTTTGATTCGGTCGACTATGTCATTTGTCTTCGTCTCTTCGAAGCACTCGGCATCCCGGGTCCCATCCTCAAAGCGCTCGGGGCGGCTTGGGATCAGCAGACAAGGTGGGTCACATATGGCCAATGTGTCCACCCTCAACCTATTGTGCATTGCCCAGCTTTGCTTCAAGGTGACCCTTTTGCTCCTCTTGGCATGGCTGTCATCTTGGCACCAGTGCTTCGCCAACTGCAAGCTCTTCACCCAGACATCTTCACAGTCACTTACATTGACGACAGGACTTGTTTGTGCCCGACTGTTGCTGATCTTGATGTGGTCAACAACGTTTGGTCTACCATGGAGTCCTTTTTGCGGCTCCGCACGAATGAGGAGAAGAGTCAAATCTGGGCTCGCTCTCCTGAGGCTTTGGCAAAGTTGGATAACACCCACTATAGCTCCAATGCCAGCTTCACCATGCAGGTCCTTGGGGCTACGCTTGGTTCAGCGGAACGTGCTCTCTCTGACCGTGAGAGGGACACGTTGCAAGATGTCGCTCGTCGTTCAAGGCGCATTGCTTGTTTGCCTGTGAGTGCTCGCCTCAAAGGTCGCCTGGCAGCCACCGTGTTGGGGCCCAAAGCAGTGTGGGGCCATGTGATCAACGGTCGCTGCCCGACCCAGAAGGATAATGCCTGTTTCTTCCGCCACTTCAAGGCGGCGACAAGTGACAACCGGTTCGTCAAAGGGCGCTCGTCCATGGACCTCAAGCGTGCTTTCTTCTTTGGTCACACATGCGACTTGGCCTTTTATGGGGCCCTCCGCACCATCAGCTCGGGTTTTGCCTGGGCACGCCACTGTGCCAGTTTGGGTGAGAACTGTCGGTGGAGCCCGTCTACGGTGGTTTGCCTCAATAGCATCCTGCAAGACTTGGGTTGGTGTGCTCATAGCAATGCAGTCGGCCAGAGCGGGGTTGTCCCATGCATCCATTTTGGGGCTGTGAAAGCTGAAGTTGACAAATGTCTCCATCATATTCGAGACGCTTGGCGTTTGAAAAAAGTGCGTCAGTGGTTGTTGCACCGCACCAGGATTGATAGTGGGATAGGTCGTGATACCAATCTTATCATTTCCGAGCCTCTGATTAAAAAGATCAGATCTATTCTCAGAGATTGTGATGCTCATGTTGTCTCTGTTGCCTGTGGAGGGTTCCAAACTGTCACCATTGACTTTGAGAGACTGCATCAAGGGGTCGCTCCTATTCAGCAGTGTCCGTATTGTTTGCAGCTTGATGTTCCAGGCGTCATTCATGTCTTGTGGAGCTGTCAGGCCTTTTCTCATTTGAGGTTGCTTCCGCAGCCTGAGTGCCCTCTCGCCTCCAGGATTGGTTGGAGCAGTTCCCATCAAGTCACTAAGGATCTCTTGGTGCAGATGGGCAAAATCCGGGCAGCCGAAGCTGCTCGGCGCTTGGCACCTGTGGGTGCTGGCTGAGGCTGAAGCGTGGCTTCCTTGGGCTGCTATGCACTATGTTCTGCTGCTTGCGGCGGGGCATGGGCAGCATGCGGCGCGCGACTACACATTTGTTCGACAATCTCGACGTAGATGGTTCCGGCATCATCACACGTTGCTTGGATGCATTCTTCTATATATCATTCACTGCCTGAGAGAGTGAGCTGATGATGCACCAAGTGGACTCAAACATTTCATGTGGCGTGAGGGGTTCTTACTCTGCGAAAGAATCTGATTCCGTGTTTCTGCCGGGAAATGTCATGCATTGCGGGCCAGTCCCGGTTGTTTCTGGTTATCACCTTCCACGAGGCTATGAGTTTATCGAGGGTCTTTTGCTTCTTGGCTGTACTAATGCGCATGAGCAAAAGTATGCAAAACTATAAAAGCATATGAAAGCGGAATTGCAGCGTTTCCTCTGCTTCAGCTCTGGTTGTTGTTCTCCGGTAAAAGCTGGTTCTTTTGCTTGTGGTGCAAGGTCAGTGAACTGAATTTTGCTTTGCTTCATACCGTGTTGTCGCACACGCTCATGTCAAAAGCCTTTGCAATCAAGGAACCTGTTCCTTCGCGATGTTCCGGTGTCAGCGCAAATGACGATGAAGATGATTCGTCAAGTGAGGGCTGACGTGCCCCAACTTAGTTGGTCGTTCTGCGAGAAGGGGTGGATCTGCGCTGACAAAGGATGACAAACTGCAAGATGATTTCTTGCATTTCAGGTGATTATAGTGGAATCATAAACTAAATAGGTGACGGTGAATAGGTGAATAATTAATTCATATTAATTCTGCATGTCCGTCCTTTCAGACTGATCTATCCTGTTTGAAGGATGGTGAGCCCATTGCCAGCCCCCAGCCCGACATTTGCAGACCTTTCAGTCAAGTCCAATGCTGCAGGTATCTCGTCTCCAGACCAATCTGCAGGAGCTTGACAAGACGGTGGATGTTCTCCGGCCATTCCCAACTATTTAAGACGGATCCAAGTTGAATAATAGCGAAGTGAGATTATGTGAGATTCATTGTGGTTGAATCATATTGAATCACTCTGGCTCTGATCCCATTTTTTGCTCGATGTGTATAGATTTGCCTCTTTTTTCTCTGCGATCTCTGGCCCTTTGCTCTCAAAATGAAGCATGGGTGCCATGAGCGGCTATTGTTTCACAAAATTGACGGAGGACTCTGCTCCCACCAGGAGATCCTGTTTAAAACGGGGCCTTTCTACTGGAAGCATGATTTCACAAGGCCTACGCACACTGGAATTGGCGGAGAATAAATGACAATAATCAGGAATTAATGTGTATTATATATATATATATCATAGGATCATTTTCTGCACTTTTTGCAGGTAAGACATGCCGAGGCATGTGTGAGTATTATGTGAGTATGCTTGAGATGCGATCACCTATGAGCGCCTTTCTAACGTAGTAGCCTCTCGCCTTGCAATTCGGATTGTGGGCGATTCGTAAAACAACCGTTGCAGCATAGAAATGGGCGAACATGAGCTGAGGAAAAAGACCGCTGCAGCGATTGTGGTGCCAGCTCGGGTAGGGGGTTGAGGTATTTGCGAAGCGTTGCGAAGTTCCCAATCAGAGTCTCACGCACATGATTAAACTATGGTCTATGGCATCTATGGTGTGTGATGAAGTGATCAAACTCTGAAACCGGTGCACAGTTTCAATCTTTGAAATTCGGTGGAGTGTTATGGAGATGGGAGACTGCAAAGAAATACAATCACAGCATATCACAACCCAGATCTGACTCAGCACCTACAGTGAGTTCTACACCTTGACACGCCTAAGACATAATAATTAAGACGTTTTGCAGCCCTCCCAAGTGGCCCTGAGACCGACATTAATTATGCCAGTCCAACCCTCAAACCCCGAGTCAACACGGGAACCCTTAGGCCTTAGGTAAGCATTCAGGAAAAATGATGAAAAATGTAGCTTGGCAATGCTTTAGCATCATCTTAGAAGCGTCCCAGAATGAAATTGCAGACGTAGTTTTCCCACATGTTCTCCATTGTTTTCCCATGGTTTTCCCTTCCACCTTTTGTGTTGTCCATGTGCGCGCGTTGTTTGTTTGTTCCCTTTGCGTTTTTCAGCATGCTATCATCCAGCAGACCTTACGGTCATCTACAGACCAGACGACCACAGCCAGCGAGAGAGAGAGAGAGAGAGAAAGAGAGACGTAGATAGACGTCGTTTATTATGATGTTACATCTTTTTTTTGAGCGGGGGGAGAAGCCATCTTACAAGAAGATACAAGAAGTTTAGATTCTTTGCGGGAATCTTGGGGCCTTTCAAATGCCGTACTACTTTTTCGGGCTGTCATGCTGGATTTCTTGGATTGAAGGCCACCATCTTTGTACCTTCCGAAACTCCAAGCCTCCATGCTTTTAAACTTCTCAAACATGTACAGCAACTTTTTTTTTGGGGTGGGGCCGGGCTATGGGAGCCGTGATAACAGCAGCCGCTCAGGAAGGATAGTCATTACGCATTGAAATCATATGGAGAACGGTTTGTGCGTCGTGTTGGCATGTTTCTACGCCCACTGGTACCGGCCAGTAGCATAGTGAGAAGTGTGGTTTTACATGTGGGATTAGAGTAGTATATGCATGCAGGTATGTAAAGGACAAGGTCACTTTTGGGAATTGTAAAACTGAGAATGATCCAAATTGCTTGTGAGTAAGTCTGACTGTGGCATGAAACGTGTGTTGCTCAAGTTCAAGCTGCATGGATTGGGTCCCAAAGGTGCTAGGTCTCATCAGTACTGGGATCCACTCCAACTGGTGGGGGTTGTCGTGCCCTTCACACTGCTTTGGGTGGGGGCTTCCAAGCATCCTTGCCTCTTTCACCCTTGGACTCTTCTCCGGGCTCTTGCTGGGGGCCATCACCCTTGCCTGGTTTCTTGGACTTTTCCAGACAAGGGGCTTCACGGCACAACCAGAGGTCAGACCTCCAGGACCTACCATCGCACGCCTTAGGGCGTATCTGGATGAGCCAGAATCATCCGGACCTCTCCAACGACGGCGACGACGAGATTAGCCTGGCTGTCTCCTACCAAGGTCTTCGGATCTCTGTCATCTCTGTCATTGGCCCATCCGAGAAGGCCCTCGACTTCGTCCATCGGCTCTCACCTGACTACCAGCCATCTCAGGGCATCATCCGGCCACCTGGCACTTCTTCCACAGCTGCGAGCTCAGGTCAGAGTGCTCCTGCTTCTCCTCCTTGTCCTGACAACGTGCTGGCACTGGCCACACGGCTTTCAGCAGCGAGCATACTCAAGCCAGAGGAGAGGATCAGGAGGGCTTGGAGTTGTGGTGTTAGAGACAGGGCAAGGATTGAAGGTCGAGTTGTCCCCTACGAGCCAATCGTCTCCATTGATTTGCCCATCAACTATTACGTGGTTGCCAGAGCCCAGGGTGTTTCTGAGCCACGGATCTTGCGCAGCCAGAAAGACTACAGGAGGTCTTTTGCTGGCCTTGGGCCCCCAGAGGAGATTGGTTGTGAGTTCCCATCCGAGACAGAAGCTCGGGCCTATATCACTGCTCTTGGATACGGCCACTTTGCAGGGGTGTAGAACAGATGGCGGAAGAGGATCCAGAGGAGGATGCTGCGGAGCTTTTAGAAGCTGTGCTCCCTCTACATGCCGATTTTGGCCAAAGCGGTTTCCAGCCCTACGTGTTGGACTTGCAGAAGGCTGGACTGGCTGTAGAAGAGCCCTTTTTCACCATTGCATTTGTCGTGATGACACGAAAGGAAGGCATGCTGTTGGCTCTTCCAGAATTAGCAATTCCTGCCGAAGCGCAGGGGCTTGGAGCAAAAGCAGGGCCCACAGACCTTCTTGGCCCTTCAGTCAAGGTCGAAGTTCAGGCTGCGTTGATGCAAGAGGACGCGCTGCTGAACCTGCCTACAGTTTTGGAAGGCAAGACTCTCACGGTTTTGCTCATGGACTTTTCTTTGGAGGTAGAAGGTTGCTTGAGAGGAGTGGCTATGAAGGAGGACCTAGAAGATGTCACGTCCTTCGAGTTTTTGGAGGAAAATGTGGTGCCAGCGCCTGGAGAGCTGGTCACAAAGGCTCAGCTTTGGGCACCTTCTGCAAAGAAGTCAACAAGAAGGCGCACTCCCGGTGGGGGTACCGCTTCAGGCGAACCTGGAGCCATGCCGAAGAGGAAAGTCATGCGCTCCCTCACATCACTGCGAAGCTCCAAGATCTTTCAGAGAGAACAGCCGCAATCGAAGCAGGAGGGGCCCCCACAGGGGTAGGAGGAAGGCCATCAGCATTGAGAGGGCCCATTGGCACCTCAACTACTCTTGGATCCGGGAGCTCCTTGACCCCGGCCCAACTGGTCAAAGAGATGCCACCACCCAAAAGTATGGCCTCCCCACAGAAGACCCCCAAGGTTACCTTTGCGGATGGCGATGCGGAAGAGATAGCGGCGGAGTTCCCTTCAGAGACGGGCAGCTTCGCACAAGCCATGCTGGAGCAGTCAAAAGCTTTGACCATGTTGGTCTCACAGCTTGCGGCCAACTCGACAGACCCCCTGACGGACATGTCAGGCACCTTGGGGACGCTTTCATCCAAGGGTGCAGCGGGTCGCGCCAGGCTTCAAGCAGAGTTGGCCTCTCACAAGGGCACATTCTTTTTGAGTGTGATGCAATCAATGGCAAGGAGGATGCAGCCTGGTCGACTTGCAGAGACAGACATGGCAGATTTGAGGAGCAGAGGTGTCACAGCCACACAGTACCTGGAACGTTTTGGAGGTTTTGGGAGGACCAGGGACTTAGGCTTCATCATATGGCAAGTGGCCCTTTGCATGAACTACATGCAGGAAGAGAATTTTCCTGCTGCAAAAGACGTGATGAGCCTCCTCTTTGTGTGTCTGGAGCAGTCAGCGATGGACAATGGCAACATGCAGGTGGGCTTGCTCCTGTCACTGACCGAGGATCCTCCCCACTCTCTCTTCAGCCAGCGGTCAGTGGCAACGATGACTCACCCACGCCCTTTTGCGCCAACAGCCAACCAGAGGTGGGTTACCACAGCCCTGGCTTACCTCAAAGAGATGGACTTGATCTCAACACGTCGCTCGGAGATCTCAAATGCCAGGGGCTCCAGCGACCAGCCAGCGCAGAGCTCAACCACCAGCCAGAATGCAGCAGCAGCTTCAAAGAAGAAGCCAAAAGGAAAAGGAGGAAAGGGAAAGCAGAACCCCCAGACCGAGGAGGAGAACTAGAAAGGCCTGACGAGTCTCGCCTCGAAGAGACAATCTCCTTCGGGAGGCTTCTTGCTGCTTTACCTCGATGGATTTTGCGTTCCAAGACGAAGTTTTCGTCTTTCCTGGTCAGAACCTTCCACATCTCCAGGAGTGGCCACTGCCCTCCCTCCGCTGTCTTTCCCATCCCCGCACCTCGACTTGGACTTTTCACGGTGCAGGATGTCCCCAAGCTCAATGCCAAGAAGTGGAAGAGGCTTTGCTTCAACCGTTCCATCCACATCTTGGTCATGGCACTCAACTACATCCATTGTGGCTTGACTTTCATCCCCATGGATTTGCTTGGGAGGAGCCCCAACCAGACTCATCTGACCATCTATCGTCGGTTGAGAGCTCTTTTGACAGCGTGTGATCGCCCTGACAGCCATTTGATGCCGCCAGGGAGGTCTGGTCCAGAATTCATTGCCCGTCTCACCGAGCTTGAGCACTTTGCCGGCTCACACAGTGCCTTCAATCCCGACCAATACGTTGGATCAGCCAATGAAGGCCCAAAGACATTACGGAGAGTTGGAGAGATTGAGGCGCAGCATCGTTTTGAGGTGACTGAGGAGTTTTCCCCCATACAGCCTTACAGAAGTTTGCAAGCATCAAGGCTGAAGCTCACAGGCAGAGGTGACTGGCCACTTGAGGATTTTCTTGACAATATCCTTTTCCTTCCCTACGTTGAACCAGCCATTCTTCTTCATGGAGAGCGAGCCAGTTGGCCTGGCCCTGATTTCAGCCGTGAGAAAAAGAGTGAAAATCTCAGTCTTGCAAAGCTGTGGGATTCAAAAGGTCTCCTCTCCCTTTTCCATGAGCCTCACCAGAGTGGTTTTGCATGCAGGGTCTTCAATGCCCACAAAAATGCGGAGGTTGATAGACAGATCGGGGATAGGAGGTGGATCAATGGAGCTGAACGTCATCCAAAGGGCCCCTCACAATTTCTCCCTTCAGGCCATCATGTCACTTCCATCAGTTGTCCAGCTACCCACAAGCTTGTTGGCTGTGCTTCCGACCGAAAAGACTTCTATCACCAGGCGCTGGTCTCCCGCGAGAGAGCCTCTACCAACCAGTTGCCATTCCCCTTCAAACCCGAAGAGTTTGCTGGGTCAGCCGCCCTCGAGGAGCTGTACGCTGAGGTGTCCAGATCTTACAGTCGAGAAGAGGGAGGCGACAGGTATGGGATGAAACCCAGGGCTCTGCTTGCCCCCAGCGACATTACAACTGTCTATGCTGGTTTTGGTTCTTTGTTCCAGGGGGATCACTTGGGCGTTGAATACGCCTTGGCAAGTCATTGCCAGATGCTGCAAGAAGGTGGACTTTTGGAAGCTGACAGCACAGTTTTGAGTCATCGGCCTTTCCCGCAGGGGCCTGTCTGGCAGGGCGTTGTCATCGACGACTATTTTGTCGTTTCCCGTGAGCGAGCAGAGGAAGATTGCATCTCTGCTGAATCAGTGAAAAAGCTTGCAAAGGCCGAGAAGATCTACGAGAGGCATAAGGTGCTTGGCTCTGATGAAAAGACGGTCAGAGGAGCTGAGGTTTTCAAGATTATTGGAGCAGAGGTCCAGTCTGATTTGCTAGCGAGGAGTGCTGGCGTCATCACAGTTGGCGCACCTGCATCAAAGAGGATTCCAATGATCAGCCTCACCCTCAAGGCTGCCTGCATGCCAGTCATCACTAGAGCCTTAGCCTCAAGACTTGCCGGAAACTGGGTTTCGATCTTCATGTACCGGCGTCCGCTCTGCAGCATCCTCTCAGAGATCTTCAGCCTTGGCTCCCGCTCTGGATCAGATGATGGTGAAGTTTTGGTTTTGAGAAGAGCCGTTGCTGAGGAGCTAGTTCTTGCGTCTGTTTTTGGGCTTGTGTCACTTTCTGACATTACGGCCAAGTATGATCAGCACATTTACGCGACAGACGCCTCACTCAACAAAGGCGCCTTCACAGCCAAGAAGGTTGATGAGGAGACTGCAAAGACGATATGGCTGGGTTCTGATCGAAGAGGAGCATATACCCAGCTTGACAATCCTGCAAGGCAGCAGTTGAGGTCTCTTGGTGCTGACGTTGATGAAAATGCTGTTGCGGAAGATTTCGCAGCACCTACGAGAGCTCTTGACTTTGTGTTTGATGCGGTTGAGATCTGCGGGGGATCAGGTGTGCTCTCAAAAGCCTTAGCTGCAGAGGGGCTAACTGTGTGCCCTCCCATAGATCTCTCACAAAGCAAGCACTACGACCTCCGAGACCTTCGGCTCATAGAGTGGATCTTTCACATGCTCATCACAGGGAGGTTCAGATCAGCAATTTGTGAACCGGTCTGCACTACCTTCTCACCAGCTCAGCATCCAGCCAGCAGGTCATACAATCAGCCTTTGGGTTTTGACAGAGGAGACCCAAAGACATTTTTGGGCAATTTGATTGCCTTCAGATGCCTTGCGATTGTTTGGTTTGCGGCCCGTGTTGGGGCTATTGCTATGTTGGAGCAGCCGCGTCTCAGCAAGATGGCATGGCTTAGCTGCTGGCAGTTTCTTTTGAGGATTGGTTTTGAGGATTGGTTTTGAGGAGGCCTTCCTTGACTCATGCGCTTTTGGGTGTATCCACAAAAAGCCCTTCAGGTTTCTTTGCCATGGCCTGCCAGCCTCCGAGATGACCACACGTTGTCCTGGAGGTCATAGCCACGTGAGGATTGAGGGAAAGTTTACAAAAGCTAGTGCGATTTACCATCATGGGCTTACAAAATTTTTGGCAGGCCATTTTGCGAGGGCTCTGAAGCAGAAAAGTTTTGAGGAGGAAGGAAGAGCTGAAAAGCCGCGCCTTGAGAGTGCAGTCCTCAATGACATTTTGTCGCAGCCAGGTTGGGAGGTTCTGAAAGAATGGAAGTGGGCCAGAGGGGCACACATCAACATTCTTGAGAGCAGATCTTTGGTTGCCCTCATGAAGCATCTCTGCGTTTCTGGAGGTGATTGCAGATTCAGCACCCTTCTTGACTCAAGGGTTGCCAAGGGGGCCCATGCTAGGGGCAGGTCATCGGCTGTTGCTCTCCGGCCCTCACTCCTTCGAGGCTGTTCCTATGCAATTGCAGGAAGCCTCCACCCTGCTTATGGTTTTGCTCCGACCAGGCTCAACACAGCAGATGCTCCCACCAGGGACCGCCCTCTACCAAAAGCCTCCACAGCTTCATCTCTCCACTCAGGAGGTCGCCAGTCTTCACTCACTTCAGTTCTCAAGAGCGGTAGCAGGTTGGGTACGGCTCACCCTCCTCGCTGCCTTTTGCACTTGTCCTGTTGATGGTTGTTCGACTCGCCATCCTCCACCCTCTTCCTTTCATGGAATTTACTCCAATTTTGGATTCTGGATTTTCCTCCTCCTTGCCGTTTCAGCCATCTGCCTCTTGACAAACCCCATTTGGACTTCCAGTTGGAGTGGAAATAAATGGATTTTTAAGACCCCAAATAAATACCTTTGGGCCCTTTTAGCCCTCGGCGTCGCTTTCGGCGCGTTGCCATGTGCTCATGCGATGCCACTGCAACCCGCAGGTTCTGGAGAGACACAACGCGCAGCTCGACGTGCAGGAACAGTCCTGCAGCCTGACAGGGTCATTTTGGCCTCGACAAGGGCTAGACGCGAGCAACTGCTTGAGGCCTTCGACAGCTGGCTTACAGAACATTTCAGGCTGACACTCGAAGAGCTTCTGGGAAGACATGCGCTTGATGTCGAAACAATAAATGATGCCTTGGCGGCATACGGAAAAGATTTATACCAGTCTGGCAAAGCATATGGCCGCTTCTCTGAAACAATCAATGCGATTACATCAAAGCGCCCAGCACTGCGTAGGCAAGTTGGAATGGCGTGGGACTTGGCATTCAATTGGGTCGTTGATGAACCCCATGAACATCATCGAGCCTTGCCAGTTTCTTTGATGATAGCTTTGGTGACGCTCAGCCTTCTTTGGGGCTGGGCGAGAGAAGGGGCCATCATAGCCTTGGCATGGACAGGGGTGCTTAGAATCGGAGAAGTGTTGCAGGCACGACGTGCCGACCTTATCCTCCCGGAGGATGCGGCTCCTGGAGTTTGGTATGCGATACTGAAGGTGCAACAGCCAAAGACCAGAGGACGCGCTGCGCGTCATCAATCGACGCGCATTGACCCCATCGACATTGTTCAACTCCTAACTGCTGTCTATGGGAAGCTTGTTCCTAGCGATCCTCTTTGGCCGTGGTCACCAGCAACTATGAGGCGGAGATTCAGCCAGCTGCAATCAGCACTTGGCGTCGTTCAGGGGCCTGAGCGGACTCCACAATATACGCTCAGCTCTTTACGACCAGGAGGAGCCACATTCTGGTTGCAGGCTACTGAAGATGCTGAATACGTGAGAAGAAAAGGGAGGTGGCTCTCGACGAGAGTGCTCGAGGTCTACTTGCAGGAGACTTCAGTTTCAACTTTTACGCAACGACTGTCTAAAGAGACAAAGAGCCGAGTGACAGATCTCTGCAAGCAGTTCCCGAGCGTTCTGAAGAGGGTCCAGTTCTTCAAGGAGAACAAATTTCCAGAAAGGTCATGGCCACAACTCTGGTGATGCTGGGTGCTGGGGAAGATGCCACCTTTTTGTTGCAACAGCACCATCCAACCGGTGCCGCTGTTTCACTGAGAGCAGACCCAGCCGGAGCTGTGGAAAACAAAGTGCAATGGAACTTGAAGACTTGCTTGTGAGTAAGTCTGACTGTGGCATGAAACGTGTGTTGCTCAAGTTCACCCATCCCTTTTGCTGCGCAGTTCCCACCCTTGAAGCACATCGTTGTGGCAATCTTTTTGTTGCAACAGCACCATCCAACCGGTGCCGCTGTTTCACTGAGAGCAGACCCAGCCGGAGCTGTGGAAAACAAAGTGCAATGGAACTTGAAGACTTAACTAATCCTTCGCCTTCGGTTGATACCAAGATTTCTGCTCGTTTGCCTGTTTGTGTACATTTTACTGATTCGTGCCATTATTGTAAAATTGGCAATTTGTGCAATTCTATGCAAACAGGATCAGAAGATATCAGAAGCTACCGCCAACAGAATCGTGCACAAAACTGGCGCAATAACCTATAAAAGGAGCGCAAAAAAACCTTAAAGGGCGCACATATAATCATTAATCATTAATTATTATTGCCAGGGGTCGTTTGGACAACAGTCCGAAACGACCATTTTGAAGTTCTGCCTCTTTCAGGGTTCAGGTTCTGTCTAGTTCCGAGCAAACCGGATCGTTTCCTTTTTTTTGATTTTGTCATGCCAGACATCCACTTGCAGATTGTTTGTTCTGGTTGTTGCCTTATATCCACCAGCTCGCTGCTTGATGGGCCCCAAAATTTCAATGCATTTGGGTATTTTTGGGTGAAACATGAGGCAACGCATTTTTCGTTGGTTTAGTCCAACCTTCCATCATCCTGAAATGCTGCAAGATTTCAGTCAAACTTGGGTGTTTGGAATGCTTCAATCTATACGACCAGCAGAAGAACACTGCGACGTCGAAAAACATTCTCTTTTCTCACTGATTTAGCATAATGTATGCATCATTGTTTTTCATGCTTTGATTGCAGATCTCTGCGTTGGTTCCTGTATCAACACAAGGCCGCGTACTGTATGGGCCAGGTTATTCAGTCAGTTCTTGACTCTTGACATCTCTTGACCACACAAGATCATAACTGTGTTATAACTCCAAATTGAAAGCGGGCGCGCCCATCATGGCGAGGGAAAGGCGTGGTATTTTGGTATGCTGGTAATGCTGGTAATGGTGGTAATGGACTCTGAAGTTCTTCGTAATTCTGAACCCCCCTTGGCATTGGCAGGTCACGGTCAAGATCTTCATATTCCTACTCCAGCTACTCAAGCGAGCACAGGCAATTTCCCAATGTATCCCAATGTTTGACGGCGCATTTCTCCAAAACTTGTCATTCCAGGCCTTCCAAAGCAGCATCTCGGAAAGAGGACAAAGGAGCCCCTTGGCATCCGCACCCTGTCACATACGTCCAGCGCATGTCCAGCACATGTCACACATTTTGAAGGTCTTCGAGTTCTCTTACGGAGTTTTGATGAGTTTTGGATGAGTTTTGGGGGTTTGGGTTTGGTGAGAGGAGGCTTGGCTGGTGAGAGCAAAGCCAGCGAGGCTCAGTTCATGCTTGAAACAAAGCTATAGCATAGCTACGTTATGCATCGTTGCGCTCTGTTCTGCCAGGCTGCTCCCAGCAAAACCAATGGTGAGAAGCCACCCAAGGCGTGGTGATGTTCGTTTCGACCGTCGTGACATGTCGTGACGTTTGTTATTCCTTCCAGCCTGAGGTCAAAGAACTGCAAGCGAGGAGCAGGGTTCTAGACCTTGCGTTTGAGGGTGAAAGCATAACAATTCAGAACATTTGTGCCATTGTTCAAACGTGTATTGCCTCATAAACACGATGGTCTCCGTCTATCAATCAATTGGGGTTAATAGATGCATGACAAGAAATCCCTGATATTTCATAAGAACGGTGAGATTACCATGCCCCATGTACAATGTTTACCATGTTTTGACGCGTCACACGTACACGTCAGATTGCTTCCAAACTGGTGGGAACCTGTGACACGCAGGAGTGGCACCAGAGTCGCCAGCGCTGTCCAGCAGGTCCCACTCTGCAGCGTGGCTACGTGTCGGTGCAACGCCTACATTAGAATTTCGGAACGGTCCCAGCAAGCCACAACCGCATTCTGCCAGCGGCCACTTTCAAGACCTCAGGAGGTTTTTTCTTAACAGTTTTGGCTTAAGGGACAGAAGCATGGAAAGGACATGACACGATATGTCTGAAGCAAGCCTATGATGAGGCTTCATCTAAAACAATAGCATCAAATAATATTGTACAGTATTTGAAGTTCTTGGAGTTGCCATCCGTGCATGCTGGTGAGACAGCAACATGTAGTAGTGGAGTTGTTGTTGGCTAAGGACAGCAAATCAGACAGCAATTGATTTTTTGCAAATCATATGTATAATTACGTATATTTGTCATTTCTTATCTATATAAATTCTTTTTGGAAACCATGGATCCGCTTTGTGGAACCCCGTGTGGTTCAGCCGCTGCGCAACCCCATGTCGAAGTTACTGAGATCAAGTGCAATTCTCAATTTCCGAAGCCTTGAATCACCGTGAATCCTTCGGTTCCAGTACTCTCCCAGAATGCAAACATCCTTGCCCAATACGAACAATCTGCCGAGGCCAGAAATGGTAGGTGCTACTATGTTCCGCGCTCATTCTTCTGAAGTGATGCTGGAACATTTGGACCATGCAATGATGATGTGGGGAGCTCAATCTTACATGATTTCGCTGCATTGATTGACCCAAGTTGCTATAGTTTTTTCATAACGTGTGTCCCACGGTAGGTGTTCTGTTTCGTTGCTGTGCAGGTCCAGAAGGCCAGAGCAACTGGTGAAGAACCTCAAGATACAGCAATCTGTTCTTGAGGCCTTCCATTCATCCCCTGTCAAATTTTGTGGAAGGTTTTGACATGTTTTGACAGCTTGACATGGTTTGAATTCAAACCAACTATAGTATAGTTTTTGCAGATTCTATTTTGAACAGTTGTTGTCAGGAACACTTCCATTGAATATGGCAAGCAATCAATGGCAAAAGGGAAACCTAGAAATGCAGCACACCTTACACATTGGCTTGCACCACATGTCTACGATGAAAGATATAAAAATGTTGCATGGCGAGGCAACACTGGAAGAACTTGAGAAAGCAATCGTGGACTCACGGCCGGTACCTGAGTCATGGAAATTTATGGAATCATAAAGCCGCGAAGCCGAGTATCGATGATCGTTCTCGGACCGTGTCAGGTCAGCAACTTCCCAGCTGAATATCTCTGTGAACAACGTGCTTCGTGAAGTGCAAGAACTTCCTCCTGGCAATCCAGTGGTGGTCGATCCCAAGGTGCTGATGGCATCGAAATTCTTGGCGTAATAGGTGAGAAATCTGCTTTTTCACTTGGAGAGAACAAAACCGGTTTACTGGTAACCTTCAATATATTGCGTTAATATTGTTTTATTTTATTTTTCGTTCAAAATCGATTGGACACCAGCTTTGACACCTAGGACCTAGCATTTGCCATTGCACATCATGCCCGCCTATTCAAATGTCATTTACTGATACAAATAGCCTCGTCCTACATGAGTTGTTGGAAGGCTAGGGTGACGTGTAGGTTTGCGAAAGACATGTAAACATCTAGGGCGTTCGTGGAGGCAGGTGCTGCTCAACATGGGTAGAACATGTCGAGTTGGAACGGGGTTTCTCAGGAGCATCTCTTGTTTCCAACACGTTCATGCCACAGCCGGCACGTTGCGGAGACTGGGTTTTGCTTTCCTCTTCTCACTCCTCTCTGTATTCATATGCAAGTAATGACGTGTGAACCACGCTCAAAACCCCATTGTTCATTTGTACGGACCGGGAGGGGCAATAAGGACCTCCGTTGTCGCAGTTCACAATGTACGAAAACAAGAATACGCCTTTGCGAATCCAAAGGCAACGGTTGCATAAGCTAAAACATGATTCATTCTTTCAACCAGGGATATGGAAGTATCCACAGATTCAAGCTTGTCGGACAGATGGAGGCTGGCCACGGTGTATTGGACCAACATGTACAAATGTGACGACATGTGTTTGCATTTGCATAAGGACAAGTTCATTGAACATGCACTTCTGGTCCATTTCGATCTTCAGATTGGTGGCACAACCCTCACCAACTCCTCGGTCACAGAATAGATGACTTTTTGCCACTGATTCTGGCTGCTTGATTAGGAGAGGGGGTTGACCCTCCATGAAACAAACCACAGGTAAACCTCGGGTGAAGGGTGACAAACTGAAAATCATAGCGGGTCCTGGTATTTTCCGGCAAAAGGCATCATTGATTAGCATCATTTTAACGCAACGGATCACTACTGTACTGTGTTTGCAGAGCGCGACCTTGCCATGTTATGCCATGTTTGAGACAAGGTGCTGGGCCCTCTGCCGAAGGTGGAAACAA
Organism: Cladocopium goreaui; assembly: GCA_947184155.2. NCBI lineage: Eukaryota > Dinophyceae > Suessiales > Symbiodiniaceae > Cladocopium > Cladocopium goreaui. The sequence continues at coordinate 119,676 of CAMXCT020003212.1, read as the reverse complement.
GAGAGCTTTTGCGGGACATGCCACTTGAAGATGGTGCTCTGGCAGAACTAATGCCCGGGATGGATGCAGCCGATGTTATGATGGTATTGCATTTTGGGGAAGGATGATGAAGCACGATCATCCGACGACAAGAAAACCATCATTTTTCCAGGCAATCAAACCACTGCCAGTAGTAGACGTGCAGGATCAGCTTGCCAAGTTTCCCAGAGCTGAGTGGCACTCCTGAGGTACGATGTTGCACAAGATTTTTGGCCACAAGCCTCGCAGAGCATCTGACGTCCAACGTCCCAAGAAAGATGATAGTTGGTATAGTTGGTGGCGCTACTTCACTGAACTTTGCAGGACGCTAGGCCTTCAGCACTAAGATCTGGAAAGTTGAACACCTTGCTGCCATCAGGATTCTATGATCAAAGATCATCAGGGGCCTAAAAACCCCAACCCAGAACATCACGCTTTTTCTTGACGTCTAGATACGTTCTAGCACATGTCGATTCTTGATCACGTTGACACATTCTCGTTGACTATCGTTGACTTGAATTGATGTCTGTCACTCATTCTTAGGGTCTTTAGGTAACAACAGAAAATGGCGGAGAATTATATATAGATATTTGATATTAATGATATTATATTATATGTGTTGAAATATTTGATTACACGATTTGTTGGTGTTCGGGTGCTGGTTCTTGAGTCTTTTCACTACATATTCGTGTTGGTATCCATTGTTGGTTTCAAAAGGGACACAATGGAAGACAATTGGACAATTTTCAATGCACTGAAGCAGCTTTCTTTTGCCAATGCCAGGGCTGTTTAATACTTCTATCACTATTGAGAACAACACCAGTTGTGACAAACATGCCAATGAGCTGCATGACTTTAGGGTGGAGGGAGGGAATTGAAGATGTTGAAGTTGGGCTCAAAAATAGGAGCCCAGCTGAAACTTGTTTTTTCCGGGGTGTCTCTTCTGTTGGGAGATGGCAACCCGCGTGCGCTCGGCGGATGTTCTACCCGGCGAAGACGAGGTCAGAGCAGTTTCAACCGTCACTGAGGCGGTGCGCTTGTTGCGAGTGCCGACAACGATTTGGGAATCCTTTTTAGAGCAGGTTGGCAATCCAGGGCAGGAACTGAGGATCATTGCGGCGCTCCCTGCGCACATCGTAGTGCAGGCAATTGGTCAGGCACAAGTTGCAGGAGTTGGATTGTCGGCCACCGAAGCCGCACATGTGGGGCTAGTGTGGCGGGTTGCTAGGATGGCCGTTTATCTCAGAAAAGGAGGAGACATTCAATTGTTTGAGGACGTGGATCCTTGGGTGCCTCGTGAACAAAACAAGGCTCCTGCACAAGTTCAAGGGCAAGTTGGAAAGGGAAACGGACTGAAAGAGAAGGTCCTCAAGATGTCAGCTTTAGTTGATCAAGCTGACGAAAGTGAACTGATGCCACCTGATCTGCAGACAGTGCATGCTGGGTCACAAAGGTACTTGCAGGTCATGGGGGATTTGCCAATGGAAGAAGAAGAACCAACAGACGCCCAAATGGCTGCGCTGGACAAGAGGGTGAACCAGTTGGGGCAGGCACCGTACGTGGACATGGGCGTATGGTTGCCTTTCGGGAGGAGAGCCCTTCGAAACCAAAAGATGAGGGCTTTCTTCCCGGTGGGCGATGGCACGTTCGTGGCACGAGAGTTTCCTGGGCCTCAGAACTTCATGCAGTGGCAGGCGAGTTGGAAGGTCTTCAAAGTAGCTGCAATCTCCTTGGACATTTGCTCGATAGCTTCATTGCTCTTGTACGAGAAGGCCATCGAGAAGATGACAATACAATGGCCGAGAAACTGGGGGCTCATAGCCCATGCGGACGACAAAGCTCGAGCTGAAAGGCTGGAGAGAGTGAGGCGGCAATTGGTCGTGGACATGAAGAATGGCAAGAACGTTCCGATGGATTTCACAGAGGACAAACCGTGGTCAGTGGTCTTTCGTTTGGTGTCTCAGGATGAAACATATTGGAATGACCAGGTACGGCACCCAGCTACAGCATGGTTGGCTTCGGGATCAAAGGGTGCTCCAATGGCATCGTCAGAGGCCTTGGCACTGGCGCACTTTCCTGGACTTTCTGAGGGTCAAGAGGTGGAAGGCAGCAGCGGTGACAAAGACGAAAGACGCAGGCAGGCAAACAGGGACAAGAGAGCAGCGAAGAAGAGACGCGCTCAAGCTGAACGTGAAGAGTTGGCAAAGTGGAGAAGCACACCAGGATCTTCGAAAGGTGCTGGATCGGGAGGCAAGGGCAAGGGCAAGATGCAGGGCAAAGATCAGACAGGAGAAGAGATATGCTACTCCTGGGCCAAGAACAATGGGCCGTGTGCAGGTTTGAGCCCTGGCAGTGAGTGCCGATCAAAAGTGAAACGTGCACATAAGTGCCAAATTTGTTTGTCACCAGGGCACACGAATGACCAGTGTCCGAAGAAGTAACTGCGCTTGTTTGGAAAACCTGGGCTTCTCCGTTGCTGACGTGATGGATCAAGAAGTCCTTTTTGGTGTTTTTCATGTTGTGCAAGGGCATCACAAAATCGGGGCATAGCATGGGAATACAGTTTTCTTGATTGTTTTGCTTGCCTGGTGAGAGTTGACGGCACTTGGACAGTTGATGTTTGGGGCAAACTTTCATGGATGTTGCAGCCGTTTTGCATGATGAGCAACAACTCAAGCTCGTCAAAACCTGTGGACGCAGACCATGGTTTGAACGCCGAGGTTTCGAAGCGAGTGGTTGAGGCCTTGGAGAACTGCGAGACCTACGGCGAGTTCAAGGAGAGGAGAACGTTTAGATTTCTTCATTTGTTTGCAGGGCCCCGGGACGTGTTGGCAGAAGCATTGAGGGTGGAATGCGAGAAGGAGGGATTCAAGCTAGTGGTTGAATCGTATGACAAACTCATGGACACCAGTCATGATCTTCTTGCAGAAAGACCGTTCACGGACATCCTGCAGAAAGCCAAGGATGACCAATATGATGGGGGTCATGCCGGGTTTCCATGTGGAAGTTTTTCAAGGGCAAGATACAACACGGAGGGAGAGGGTCCCAAACCTGTGAGATCAGGGTCAGAAATCTATGGCCTGGCGACGAACAGTCAGGCACAGCAGCAGGAGGCAGATAGAGGAACCGTCATGGCAGTGAGATCGGCGATGATCATCAACGAGGTCATCCAGAGCCAGAGACGGAGGGCAGTTCCGTCAGTGGGCACCTTGGAGAATCCTCCTGGAAGCGAAACAGGTGAAGAAGGACCTGCATGGGCGCTGCCGGAGTTGAAGTCCTTTGAGAAAGACTTGGGAGCGTCCACAGCACTCTTCAACACATGTGCATACCAGTCCAAGGTGAGGTACAAGTGGTTTAAACCGGGGCGCTTCACGGGCTGCTTAGCTGACCTGAGCATGCTGTCGAAGAAGTGCGCGTGCCCTGGATGGAGTCGACATCAGTCATTGGTGGGCAAGAACATGACGGCCAGAGCAGCGGAATACCCGGAGGAGCTTTGCAAGGCCTATGCAGCTTTGGTGATCAAATCGTTCAAGACCACCATACAGATGGAGTGGTGGAGAGCGACTTTGAAAAGGAAGAAGGAAGAGGTGTCCGAGGCACAGCTTCGATGGTTGGCTAGCAAAGCCAAGAGACAGTTGCCACCAGTCACAGCGCAGGACTTGTCGGCATCAAGAAGGGTGTGGATGGCGGACAACGTGGACACCAGTGAAGGGCCGACAGATGGACCTTCAAAGAAGAAGAGACGAGAGGGCGAGAACGCTCACTACGTGGGGGGCATGCGAAACCCCGCAAAGGCGGTCAGCAGGCTCAACAAGGTAGCAGAGACGGGGATGGACCTCAGGAGACTGTGGACGAGGTTTCTGAGAGAATATCCTCAGGCACTTGAGACAGCCGAAGAATATGGTGGAGAAAATTGTCAGCTGAAGGAGAACGTTCTGAAGGAGTGGACAACATGTGTCGAGCGCTTCTTGAAGGTCAGGGACTTTGATGAAGTAGTGCTGAGACAGCCGGGCAGGTTTGTGTCACCCTTGAATGCACGCCTCTTTGAAGCATGGCGGAAACACTCCGGGGACCCTGAGATGGATTTGGTGTCTTGGATCCGAGCAGGGACCCCTCTTGGCATGACGGAGAACATCCCTTATTGCAACATTTTTCCGATGACGGAAGACGAGGAAGGGGAGTTGGAGAGCATGCCAGACATGGAGGCGCAATTGGGGGCCGAAAACTATAAGAGCTTCGTCGAGGAACCTGAACATGCACATGCAGAAGTACAAAGGTATCTGGAAAAGGGTTTCTGCATTGAGCTCGACGAGGAGGAGCTACGCCAACAGTTTCCGGTGGGAACGGTGAGTAAACTAGCCCTCATCATCAAGACCAAAGAGGACGGCACGGTGAAGAGGAGGGTCATAATCGACCTGTTGCGCAGTGGTGGCAACGGCAGGTGTCGCATACGAGAGAGGATCGTACTGCCACGCATCCAAGACGTCCTGGACAGCCTGAGGTACCTGCGTGAAAACCGATTTGGCCTGGTCCTCGAAGCTCAAGGAGAAGATTGGGATGACCAGGATCAGTGCGACGAAATTGAACTGGTCTCAGCAGATCTTTCGGACGCATACTGTCACCTGGCGGTCCACGAGAACGAGTTGGGCAATTGCGTGGCTCCTTCAACAAGACCGGGAAAGTATCTGGTGTTCACCGCAATGTTGTTTGGCTTCAAAGGAGCTCCTCTAGTGATGGGAAGGTTTGCGGCGACCTTGGCGAGACTACTGCAGTCCTTGATCCCGGCAGACGAGATGCAGTCGCAACTCTACATGGATGATCCTTTGTGGATGCTACAGGGACCAAGATGGAGGAGAAGAGAAAACCTGGCACTCATCCTCTACATGTGTGGGGCTTTGGGTGTGAAGCTTCAATTTCGAAAGGGTTTCAGAGGCACGGACGCAGTGTGGATTGGAGTGCGCATGGAACTCAAGCTGGCGGAGGACGTGGTCATCTTGTCCATCCCGCCCAAGATGATGAACGAGGTGAAGGCAGTGTTGGAAAGTTGGCACAACAAAGGGATGGTGCCATTGAGAGAGGTCAGGGCGGTCACCGGGAAGCTGTCCTGGATATGCGGAATCATCGTGAGGGCTAGGTGGTGTGTCAACATCCTCTATGCTGTGATCGCCCAGACCTTAAAGGACGTGGAGGCGGAATCAGAAAGAGCAGCTAGAAGAGATGACACACGACCGAAGCCGTACATGGTGGCAGTTCACAGGGTTGAACTACCTCGACAATGGTTCATCGCAATGTTTGAGAAGCCGGACAAGTTTGCATTGAGGCGCGAAGGACTTCGAGAAGTACCAGCCCAGTTTGCACTGATAACCGACGCATCACCGAGGGGGATAGGTGCAATTCTGGCGGACATCGATCGGCGAAACAGATCGATCATACCCCTGGAGGCCCTGGAGATTCCTTTCACACAGGAATATGCGAAGTGGATGGGAATTCCCTGGGATGATCCGGCGGGGCAGGGGCCGTTGGAAGCTTGGGCAATCTTGATGGCAGTCAAGAAATGGAAGCACAGGATCAAAGGCCAGTCGCTTTTGATACGTGCTGACAGCGTGGTGGCCTTGGCGACGGTGACGAAGGTGGCGGCACCCTCCCCAGTGTTGAACTGGATCGGAGCTGAATTGGCTCTGAAGGCGGAAGAACTCAATCTGGGGAAGTTCATCACGCAGCACATCCCAGGAGCCTGGAACGTGGAGGCGGACTGGCTGAGTCGTCCCCATCAGCGCGGCCCGATGCCGAAGAGGTTGGAAGGGGTGCCATTGCGTCAGTTTCCGAAGGAACGAATCATGACGTCGGCACTGAAGCCACCTGGAATTGACGCTGCACTGAAGTGGGGCCAAGCATCCAAAGTGGTGTCGGCCGCCTTTGAAGAACTTTGAGACATCCGAAGCTGGCAATAAGGAAGAGGCCGACTCTTTCACAGCTTTGGGGAATGAAGGGTTTGGTATTGATTGTGTTGCGGCATGTCTCATGGTAGGGTTCTTCTCCAATTAGTTTGATAGGATTGACAAGAGTTTTATTTCAAGGGTTTTATTTCAGAGGGTTGCAAACCTTTTGTATCACTGCAGCGTGGGGAGGATCAAGACAGCACGATGGAGGTGCAGGTAGTGACAGGAGAGCTCTCTGAGACCGAAAGCTGGTCTTGGGTGGAATTTTTCGTGTTGTTTGGATGGCTCTCCGGGCTATGCACATGCTGCCTCATCCTCCGCAACCTGGGCAAATGCGTCTGGGAGCTTGGAGACCCGCGGAAACCAAGGAGCAGGGAGGTGGCGGGCGTGCAAGTGGAGTCAAGAGGGGTAGATGTGTCAACGCAAACGATCTTATGCACTCCTCCAGATTCTTTGACCCAGATGGACAAGATGAAGAACAACAGGGCAGTCACACCAGAGCCAACAGCAGTTTACTCCTCTTTCAGAAGGGGGGGCAACAGGGAACTGCTCACCCAGGACATGGTAGTGCGTGCCTTGCCAGTTCTATCAGACGTGGACCAAAGAATCGAGATGGCAAAACTGAGAGAGAGCTGGAAAAGATCCTAGGCAGAGGCTGGGGAGCAGGGCAACAAAGAGTGATCACCTTCGTCCCGGAAGCAAAGTACAAGATAGACCGCAAACAAGGTGAATCGCAGGCAAAGGCGGAGAAAGAAATGGAGGAGAACCTGGCACGTGATCAGAGGAAAGTCACGGGCATGAAACTGGCATACAAATTAGCAGCTTCGAACAAGGACGTCGAACGCGCGGTGGACAAGCTGAAGGCCAACTTTTGGGCTCCCTCATCCAGGGCCGCGAGAGATGTCAAAAGAGCTGAAGTTGTGAAGCTGGCAAAGCTGGTGGCAGGGGCAAACGAGCAAGTGTTCCCCTTATCACAAGGGGTGGTTGAAGGGGTAGCGGCTTGCTTGAAGGACGCCAACATGAAGTCGGGCGACCAGTACTTGAATGAACTCAAACTATGCCATGTAGAACGAGGCTTCGATTTGCCACCCTGGCTAGTGAGAACACTGGCAATGTGCAAGAAGGCCCTGATGAGAAACAAGGGACCGGTGAAGAGAGCAGTGGAGGCAAAGCTGGAGGACGTGGAGGAGGATCAGTGGCTCAAGAATGGCGCTGATTGTGAAAACGGCATCAATCCGGCACTGACATACGCATGGGCATGTTTGTGGATGCTGCGGGAGATAGAAGCCAGCGAGTGCAAATGGGAGCACATACAAACCGACCACCAACGCAAAACGGTTTCGTTGACGATTCCAATCTCAAAGATGGATCAGGGAGCAAAAGGTGTCAAAAGAACCTTGCAATGCTGCGGTGAGGGTGTGTGTTCCAGGTTCTGCGCCTGGCAAGTCTGGCTGCGCATCGAAGGAGAATTTCCAAAACGCAGGGAAAAGAAGGGCTATGTGTTCACGGACAAGTTCAAGGGCAAGTTGAGCAAGAACAAAATGATAGAATCTTGGAAGAAGATCACCAGAAAACAGGTGACAGGACACTCTGCCCGAAGGAGTGGAGCCATGGAGCATGTGCGGAGAGGCTTGCAACTGCAAGAATTGGCCTTTCTGGGGCGGTGGAAGTCGGCGGTGGTGTTGACCTACGCCAACGATGCTTTACAAGAAGTTCCAACCAATAGAAATGGAGTGGAAGGAAAACAAACGATGAAGAGCACGGGGACACCTATGCCTTGGACACCCCATTGCCAGCCTGCAACACCCATGTGTTTGACGCCCTGGGTACCAGAGACGGTGGGTAAACCTGCTCAAGATGAAGGTCGCGAAGAGAGGCAACCAGAAAAGACAAAACCCACGGATCAGTCCCTGTGGGTGTCCACATGTGACAGTAGAAAAGGAAGAAGGGTGTGGCATAGAGTCACAAATGCAGGATGGCAAATACCTATGGCAAGGTGGAACACCGCGTGCGGATGGAACTTCACCAAGAACCCAGAAAAGGTGCGCCTGTCAGTGTCACTCCAGTTCAACCAGACACGATGTCGAAAATGCTTGGAGGTGATGAAATCCCGCGACCAAGTCAAAGAGGGCAGAAGTTTGGCAGGCTTCATCACAGGTGAGGCTGTAGCCATGTTCAACCCTTGCATGGCATCGTAGATGAAACTGATGTCAGTGACTGCTGACAAACACCAAGCAAAAATGGAAGACGGAGTCTGCACCTTGGAGGGTGGGTGGGCATGACTACGTGCTGCGAGTGAATGTTTGAGAACAACACCAGTTGTGACAAACATGCCAATGAGCTGCATGACTTTAGGGTGGAGGGAGGGAATTGAAGATGTTGAAGTTGGGCTCAAAAATAGGAGCCCAGCTGAAACTTGTTTTCCCATCCCTTTTGCAAATCCCACCCACAAGTTTCGTGAATTTCTAGCACAGAGGGCAGAAGTTTGGCAGGCTTCATCACAGGTGAGGCTGTAGCCATGTTCAACCCTTGCATGGCATCGTAGATGAAACTGATGTCAGTGACTGCTGACAAACACCAAGCAAAAATGGAAGACGGAGTCTGCACCTTGGAGGGTGGGTGGGCATGACTACGTGCTGCGAGTGAATGTTTCTATCACTATCTATATATATATATATACTATATATATATTTTATATTATATATATATTATATGTCCAGTTGTATTTAAAGACATGCCGGTTGGAGTCCGGAGGATCATCGTGGGGCATCCGTGGTTCGAGTTGTTGATCTCAGTGGCCATCATGGTGACTTGAAGAAATTCAAAAATTTGTTCACCTTGATGTGCCTGAGGGTCTAGTTATGTCTAGTTCTTTTGGCCAAGCCAAAGTCTATCTTTTTGGAAGGGGCGAAAATTGACTTTGGGAGCTTTGGAATGAGCGTATCATTCCAGATATTTCCAGATGTCTGTTGGCAGGTTTGACGTCAGTTTCCTGTTGGCATTTGAAGATGTTTCAGGCTGAAGAATTAATCACAGAACTGAACCTTTATTTCCGGGCAACTGTGCTCATGGGCTGCTACTGCATGAAGAAATTGCGCACGGTGTGCAACATGATATATCTTCCCATGAGAGGTGTTTCATGGCACGACACATTTATTATGGCATGATAGGCCTAACATTAACATCAATCAAATGATGAGACACATGACAATTGGGTTTATGTCATCATGAGTTCCTATGGCGTGACAAGCTACCATTTTTGCCAAAACCCGCCTGCACGTCATGCATGCTCTTCAGTCGCTGAGTAGGTGCTAGCAGGCACCAACACTTGTAGCGTTGGAATCACAACTTGCAACACAACTATATACTGGATATGATTCAAGGCAGGGATCTTTCAAGGACACTTTCATGCCAGGTGTTTTTTTGTTTAAATGTTCTTAGGGGCTGAAATGTTGTACCCTTAGCATCCCTTGGCTGAGGGGGGGGTGGATTTTGCAGGCACATATTGTATCCTTTTGTCACGTCCTTATGCTCGGAGTTGGCAACTCATAGTTGCAGAGATGTGCAGAGATGGAAGGTGAACACTGCAAAGTTCAAGGTTTTAAGATGATGCAGATTTATTTTTGGGAGAAACCCATTAACGATCATTTGTCCCCAAATTATCCCTATATATGTCTTTGGTAGTTAAAACCCTAGCCACATCGGACGGAGAGACCAAACTGGCATCCGATGAAAGGTGAACTCCGTGATGCTGGGCGTGGAAAGCCAAATGTCACTGACACGCAGCAAGGAGGACCTTGCCTGGTCCAAGTGTTTCGCTTGCAAGGAGAATGTTGGGTGATCTGGCGCGTGTGTTTTTCGACTCTGATTGCTTTTATAACGGTATTTTAGAGACCTGCTCATTTGGATGATTCATATGATTCTTTTCAGGCGTGTCTCACTATGTCTCAGTGTGCGGAGAGGTTTCACATTGTCCATTTTTGCATACGAGTTTTTCACTGACAGGGCCACAGAGCTTGGGCAAGAAACTGATTGCTCAACTGAGGATTGCCGAGGTTTGTTTTTTGTCGATTTTCACAGTTGCTACTTGCCCGTGTTGGACACATGCACACAGTTGCACAAGCTTCACTGCAACGACATGATGGACATGGATAGAAATGGATAGAAATGGATAGAAATGGATAGAAATGGAGGCTTGATTACGAGGCCCAAGGATGTCATTGATGTCATTGATGTCACGGCAAATCCAAAAGTAGTTTGATGTAGTTTGCTGAGGAAATTCTTCAAATGAAATACTGCTGTGCTAAGGAGATTCTGCTGAGATTGACTGCACGTGGATGGCAGCTTGGCATAGCTTGCTCAGCTTGGCTGCGATCTCCTTGTATTGTATATATATATATAATTATAATATATATATATATATGTATCAATAGCTTCGAATAGCATAGCACTATATAGCACTGAGCAAGAGAATGGCATAGATTCCGTTGCAGCTTGGCCTTCCTGATTGTTTGAACTTTCAACCAGATCTGTGGCAAGTTAAAAGCATTGCTGGAGCTTTCTGGGCGGCATGTTTTTTAAAGTGGCTGCTGCTCTTGTGGCGTTTTCAGTAGCTTTCAGCTTCAGTGGGTTTTAGTGGCTCCCGTCTGTGGCTTCTTTCAGTGACTTTTCAGTGGCTTTTGCGGCTTGCGTTGCGGCTTTCGGTGGTTTTCTGCGCCTATCAGTGGCTTTCACTGGCTTTTGTGGCTTTCAGTGGCTTTCGGAGGCTCTCAGTTGCTTTTATAGTTTCTTGGCTTTTGGCTTTTCAATAGCTTTTCAGCAGCTTTTCGATTGCTTTTTAGCGGCTTTTCAATGGCTTTTTCGTGGCTTTTCTAGCTTGCTTGGTGGCTTCTTGGCCCTTTTGGATTCTGGGCTTTTGTGGCTTTTTGATTTTTGCGACTTCTGCGGTTTGTCGCTTTCTTGGCTTTTGTGGCTTCTTCGCTTTGGTGGCTTCGTGTCTTCTGTAGTTAGTTTTTGCGGCTTAAAACTTCAAAACTTCTATGGTTTTTGTGGGGTTTAGCTCCAAACTTTGCAAATACGGAGGAAACAAGACATTTGTAAGTCCAAAATGCTGCAAATACCGAGTAAGACATGTTGGCTTCAAAGTGTGTTGCAAATAGGAGGGGATAAACAAACAATAAAAAAAACTACATAGCTCCACAATGCTACAAGTAGCAAGGCAAACATTGCCCCAAAATGCTGCAAATACTGTGGAATCAGGAATCGTGCAAATAAGAGACGTTATTTCCAAATTGTTGTAATTTAACAGCAAGGAAAGCAGCCGTATGGAAAAACAATGCAACAATATGCAACAATATGAGTTCCCGTCCCTTCTGGACCAAGGAGAGTTATAAAGGATGGATGGTTTCTATTTGATAGTACGCTGGTCCTCATCGCATACGTTGAGCAGTTCGTCGAGTTATTTTCCAGCGGCGGAGATTCAGGGTATGCGCAACAGGCGCATGGGCCCTTAAACATAATTCAACCACAGAAGTGTTGGATTGGTCCAAAGAACCATACTGTATGGCCAGAATAGGTTTAACATGTTTAAACACAAAGCCTTCAAGCAGGTGCTAGTCCTTCGAACCACGCGCCTTTTTCGTTTGATCCGGACGTTTCGAATGTGCCGGGCTCAGTGTGTGCAGCTGTTCGCGTTTGGCTGAAAACTATCCAGCCATATACAGCCCAAAGCAATTTTGCCCGCCCATGGGCACATAAGTAAACATTGTGCAAATGTCGGCTGTGTATCGGATATACGGACGTATGATTAATTTACATATTATTTAATATACGGTAATTGTTTGTAGTTTCAAGCACCCTGCCAACTTTTCCCGACTGAACCGATTCTCACCAGAGACTGACTCATCCTGAGCCCTGAGGATAAAGCAGATCAGATCTATTTGGAGATTGGTGTATGGTCTTTTTGCATGTTGCCGCTTGCCTCACTAAAACAACATTTTCGGACCGAGTTACAGCCGCAGCGTCGCTGCATGCTTAGGCGAGACCATAATATCTACATTTATGTTGCTTTTCATCGCTTCTTGTCTGAAGAAGCTCAGCTTGTGCTTTCCGTGCTTTCTTGGCACAAGATCGCCAAATGATAAATATCTTCATTATTTTACTTATGTGATGCCTTTGGCAAGTATTTTGTTCACAGACTTCAGGTTTTGTATGTGTTTGGCGTCATGGGCCTTGACCTCAGAGATCACAACTTTTCCCTTCTAAAGAAAGGGAATCAGGGTTGCAAGTGATGTGGCATGATGTTGCTTTGCATTTTGGGTCAGTTGATGTCAGTTGCTGTTCTCGCATCCTGCTGACGCTAGGCCTTGAGCTGATAACCAAAGATGCGGAGCTTCGAAAAGATCCGGAGATCGATGCCCTGGTCGTCGACAGCTTCAGTTCCTCTGCAACGAAGTATTGCAGCTGATGCCGTGCTTCCCGCACGTCTTTGCGGATCACTCCCTTTGTTGCTCCGAGGTTCAATCCCCCTGGCCATGATGACATTAGTTCGATTTGATGCTTGGCCACACTTAGCATCCTAGTCTTGATAGTGTTGATAGCTACAGTACTGAATGCCACCCACATTCCAAGTTGCTGATCGGTTTTGAACAACTTTGACACCTTTCTGATCCTTTATGCATTTTGAGTTCGAGGTCACGATGGATTCTATATCTGTAATCTATGTACCTTGACATGGATCTGGCAGTGCTTCTGTATAAATGCCCCTCATTGGCTTGTTTCTGTACATTCTGGAGGAATACAGATTCTGCTTTCGGTTTGAGCTGCATCAGTAGTTTGCAGAGCTCTTTGAAAGATTTTGAAAGTGGTTTCCGGCATTACCAGCTCAATTGCTGTCACGCAACTTCATGCACAATATGTGACAGCCAAGAGGGACACCTGATGCATCGGGATTTCCTCTTGACATTCAAGGCGCCTTTGATAAAGGCAAAGGCATTAGTACTGGGCTTGTACTTTGGCCTGCTGATTTGCGTTGACTCTTGGTGGCAGGTTGTGGCGGGATGTGGCAGGTGTTCTTTAGCGAATGTTACAGAAGAACATGGCGTAGATCCATTCGCAGGTTCTGAGCCATCACCGGCTACATCCGGCTACCAAGGTCTCCATTTCCCTTATGAACCTTGTTACGGCAGTGATGGTGCCATGTCTGAACATCTTGATGAGTGGAGTTTGCTTTGGACATAATCTGTGATATGTATGCGGCAATTACCAGGTAGCTGGCATAGAGGATTCTCAATCCAAGCAGGGCACAGTGCTGGAGTGCTGGCAGATGCGACTGAACCGGAACCTCCCCAGTCATTTCGCATCACTTTTTCTAGAATGCTGCTGCTCAAAGGTTGAAGGGGCTCTCGAGCATGCTCGCCAAGAGAAAGAGAAACTCGGAGCATGATGTGCACAGTTGGGGAAGTCTATCTTGGTCGGGGGTTCGCTTGGAGCGCCGGAAAGTGGATCGCTTCGAGCGCGGGAAAGTGGATCGCTTGGAACGCCGAAAGGTGACACGTACAGACACATAAGAGATACATAGCGCTATAGCTACATATAGACACAGAGACATAGACACATAAATGGACACATTCATACGTGCCTACACGCTGAAGCACTGAAGCACGCACGTAGTGACATTGATAGATGCACGCAGGTACACATTCCAGGCGGTAGTCCCTCCAAGTAACCGAACCCGTGTCCCAGTCCCGTGTCCCCAAGTTAAGCCCTGAAGGTCTGATTCTCTGGTTCTGATCCACCATGCTTGCCCCCTAAACCCACCCCATGTCCCAGCCCTGTGTCCCAACTTGTCCCCTAAACCCGCCCCATGTCCCAGCCCCCTGTCCCCGAGTTAAACCCTAAAGGTCTCATTCTTTGGTGCTCTAAGTGATCCATTTTTTGGTGCTCTAAGTGATCCCATGGTGCTCTAAGTGATCTGGTGCTCTAAGTGATCCACTTTCCGGTGCTCTAAGTGATCCCCTAAGCGTCTATCCTGCAAGGCAAATTTCTGCCACTGTCCTGCCACTGCTCTGCCACTTATCTACAGGGACGATGCGAAATTGGCAAAAGCCAGAGCCAAACAAATGGTTCCGGAGATTATCCACCTCTTCGACCAGATTGATATTGACGCTTGGTAGAAGGATTGTCATTTGATTTAATTGTTTTGGTGTGAGAATCGTGATGTGAGGCCATTGTGCGGAATTTCACAGTGTCACAAATAGCTGATTATAGCTGCATGTTGATTGCTTTGCAGGCCAACAGTCTTGGATTTTCACGCCCCGCATGAATGCATGACTGACATTGACTGCCTATTGTTAGCGTTTCTTTTGTGCAAATCAGACCAGTGCATCAGTCATGCCAATCTTCACTTGTGACATTGCAGTGGTATCGGATGTTTTTGGTCACCGATGGGAAGCCAAAACATGCCAAAATATGCCAGAACCAATCGCTGAAATGTCACCTTTGGCCAGCTGCGTTCCAAATGTTCCAAGGATGGCAGCGGAGAAGTTGACTTAAAGGAGTGTTGAACTTAAGGACCCAAGGACAAAAGGGACATGCAATCGAATGAAATGGTGCAGCTGATATATAGTATTAATTAGTATTAGCATAGTATTAGCTATTGTTGGCTGATGATGGTTACATTTTTTGATTAGATCTGATTAATTACTGTCAGTAGTATAAATCACTATGGGCTCAACATGCTCAACTCATGTCACTGCAACTGCCCAAGGATGGCCAAGTTTGGGGAGGATGGACTCGTTCCAGACCTGTTGTTTGAGAAGGCCTCAGTGGACAGTTCCTTGGATTCCATATGATCTGGTTGGTGGTTTGGAACATTTTTTATTTTTCCATATATTGGGAATAATAACCCCAACTGACTAATATTTTTCAGAGGGGTTGAAACCACCAACCAGTGATTTATAATGATTTATATAATCATGTCTTTGGCTGAAAGAAAGCCACCATCGAATTTGAATGAATTTGAATTTGAATGAATTTGAGGAATCATGCGCCGCAAGTAGGATGCTTGCTGCCAACTCTTGATCCCAACAAAGGCATGGCCGATCTGTTCGAAACCCTCGACGTGGATGGTTCTGGTGTCATCAGTCGCAGCTTGGATTCAGAGCGAGTTGATGAAATGCTCAGTGGACTCATGTGGACTCAAACAGCCCAATGTGGCATGAGGGGTTCTTACATGTTCTTACCATGAACATCCGACATCGGACATGTTTTGAAGCATTATTTATCCCCACCCCCTTGGGCAGCTTTTTTTTGGGGGGGGTCAAAAAATGTAAGTTACAAACAAATAGGGGGGACCCCCCCGTCAAAAAATGTAAGTTACATTTTCGCGACCCCCTAACTTACATTTTTTTGCCCCCCCCCCAATGAAAAAATAAAAAATGAGGGGGTCAAAAAATGTAACTTCCAATTTGTGACCCCCCCCCTCATTTTTTAAAAATTCACGTTTTTTCTATTTTCCAGGGGGGGGGCACGGGGGGGGACGTGCAGATCGAATCATCTCAAAATACCCCGAGCAATTTTTAATGATAAAATATGAAGTAATATGAAATAATATGAAAACCACTACTATTCTTGCTGCTATTATATACTCTATTACTACTATTAATTCGTATTAATATTGCTGCCACTAGTACTACTAGTACTACTAGTACTACTAGTACTACTATTTGGTACTATCTTGTGCTACCTTATTCTGTTTCTATTCATTTTTATACTATCTTCTGCTGTTCCCGGTTTGTTTGGATCATGCACCATCTGCAAGATTGCCTGCATATTGTTGCTGATGCTGTTTGCATCTGCTTGCTAGATTTCATAAGCGCTTACCTTAAGGTCACGGTCTTCATGTGTTTTTGCAGAAATTTGGAAAACTCCCCTGCAGCTACTTACATTTTTTCATACCAGGCAATCCCAGGCAAAGTGCGCAATGTAACATATTGTAACATTGGATCTGACATTTTCTTGCATGATCTTGCATCAACTTACATGTTTCACGCTTAAATAGGGAGCATCAAGAACCACTGGAAACCATAAGAAACTTCAAGAAACTATATATTATATAACTATCAAAGGAACTTGTCAATATTTGTGAATGTCGGTGGTGAACCCATACCAATCTTAGTCATCTACAGTGATCTAGGTGCCCCATGTCGTTCTCAGCAGATGCTCCTTCAGGTGCAGTGCCAGCCTAGGCAGGCAGAAAAATGTTTTTGCAAACTTTCTGCCAGCGGCACCTTCTGCTACATAACTTTCTGCTAGCGGAGCCTTCTGCTACATATATTTCTGCTAGGGGAGCCTTCTGCTAGATAACTTTCTGCTAGCGGAGGCTTCTGCTACATAACTTTCTGCTAGGGGAGCCTTCTGCTACATAACTTTCTGCTAGGGGAGCCTTCTGCTACATAACTTTGTGCTAAGGGGAAGCCTTCTGCCACATTTTCTGCTCCTTCAGGTGCAGTGCCAGCCTAGGCAGGCAGAAACATGGTTTGCAAGATATGTCACATTATGATACAATAGCATACAATATGTCACCTTGTGACATAATGTGGGAATCAGATGGCGTAAGATAGAATAAGAACAAGAAGTAGTAATTAAAATGTAAGTTTGACTGTGTGGACATAGAGATCTCCTGCAAAACACCATCATTTTCAACACCTAAAGCAGCCTAGCTTACATTTTCAAAAAACGCCGCCATTCACCAGGCAATTCCAGGCAAACTGCACAATGATACGCACATATGCAATCACATGCACAAAAAATGAACATAGAATATCATCCTAGCCATCCAGAATCTACAGTGATCTAGGTGCCCCACATCGTTCACAGCAGATGCTCCCTCAGGTGCACTGCCAGCCTAGGCAAGCAGCAAAATGCTTTGCAAGATAAGGCCACATTATGATACAATAATATACAACATGTCACCTTATGATGCCTTATGACATAATGTGGGAATAAGATTGAATAAGAAGTAGAAATTAAAATGTAAGTTTGACTGTGTGGACATGGGCATCCTCTGGAAAACACCATCATTTTCAACACCTAAAGTAATCTAGCTTACATTTTTCAAGAAACTCTACCACTCACCAGGCAATTCCAGGCAAAGTGCACAATGATGCGCACATATGCACAAAAAATGACATAACATATCATGAAATGACCAAAGGTGATCTCATCTATGCGACGCAAACATGTAAGCTGAAAGCAATAGGGGGGCCAGAATCCCTGCAGCCCACAACACTATCTCAAACACCTTCCCCCAAACAGCTTACTATATAGGCATTATATGGTAATATAATGTAACATCGCATCTTACATTTTCTTGCATGATCTTGCATCAACTTACATCTTTCACGCATAGATAGGAAGCATCAAGAAACCACTGGAAACCATAAGAAACTTCAAGAAACTGTATATTATATAACTATCAAAGGAACTTGTCAATATTTGTGAATGTCGGTGAACCAATACCAATCTTAGTCATCTACAGTGATCTAGGTGCCCCATGTCGTTCTCAGCAGATGCTCCTTCAGGTGCAGTGCCAGCCTAGGCAGGCAGAAAAATGTTTTTGCAAACTTTCTGCCAGCGGCACCTTCTGCTACATAACTTTCTGCTAGCGGAGCCTTCTGCTACATATATTTCTGCTAGGGGAGCCTTCTGCTAGATAACTTTCTGCTAGCGGAGGCTTCTGCTACATAACTTTCTGCTAGGGGAGCCTTCTGCTACATAACTTTCTGCTAGGGGAGCCTTCTGCTACATAACTTTGTGCTAAGGGGAAGCCTTCTGCCACATTTTCTTCTACTTCAGGTGCAGTGCCAGCCTAGGCAGGCAGAAAAATGATTTGCAAGATATGTCACATTATGATTCAATATGTCACCCTATGACATAATGTGGGAATAAGATGGGATAAGAAGTAATAAGAAAATGTAAGCTTGACTGTTTGGACATGGGGATCTTCTGCAAAACACCATCATTTCCAACACCTAAAGTAGTCTAGCTTACATTTTTCAAAAACCTCCGCCATTCACACCAGGCAATCCCAGGCAAACTGCACAAATGTAAAATCCATGCAGCCCACCACTATCTCAAACACCCTCCCCCAAACTGCTCACCTTATATATATATGAAATAGGATCTTGCTTTTTCTTGCATGATCTTGCATCAACTTACATCTTTCGCGCTTAAATAGGGAGCATCAAGAAACCACTGGAAACCATAAGAGACTTCAAGAAACTATATAACTATCAAAGGACCTTGTCAATATTTGTGAATGTCGGTGAGCCCATGCCAATCTTAGTCATCTACAGTGATCTGGGTGTCCCACGTCGTTTTCAGCAAATGCTCCCTCAGGTGCAGTGCCAGCCTAGGCAAGCAGAAAAATGATTTGCAAGATATGTCGCATTATGATTCAATATGTCGCCTTATGACATAATGTGGGAATAAGATGGAATAAGAAGTAATAAGAAAATGTAAGCTCGACTGTTTGGACATGGGGATCTTCTGCAAAACACCATCATTTCCAACACCTAAAGCAGTCTAGCTTACATTTTGCAAAAACCTCCGCCATTATGATTCAATATGTCACCCTATGACATGATTTGGGAATAAGATGGGATAAGAAGTAATAAGAACATGTAAGCTTGACTGTTTGGACATGGGAATCTTCTGCAAAACACCATCATTTCCAACACCTAAAGCAGTCTAGCTTTCATTTTTCAAAAACCTCCGCCATTCACACCAGGCAATCCCAGGCAAACTGCACAAATGTAAGCTGAAAGCAATGGGGGGGCAGAATCCATGCATCCCTCAAACACCCTCCCCCAAACTGCTCACCTTATATATATAATATAGGATCTAGCTTTTTCTTGCATGATCTTGCATCAACTTGCATCTTTCGCGTTTAAATAGGGAGCATCAAGAAACCACTGGAAACCATAAGAGACTTCAAGAAACTATATAAATATCAAAGGACCTTGTCAATATTTGTGAATGTCGGTGAACCCATGCCAATCTTAGTCATCTACAGTGATCTGGGTGTCCCACGTCGTTTTCAGCAATTGCTCCCTCAGGTGCACTGCCAGCCTAGGCAAGCAGCAAAATGCTTTGCAAGAAAAGGCCACATTATGATACAATAATATACAACATGTCACCTTATGGCATAATGTGGGAATAAGATTGAACAAGAAGTAGAAATTAAAATGTAAGTTTGACTGTGTGGACATGGGCATCCTCTGGAAAACACCATCATTTTCAACACCTAAAGTCATCTAGCTCACATTTTTCAAACCACCGCCGTTCACACCTTTCAATCCCAGGCAAACTGCACAAATGTAAGCTGAAAGCAATGGGGGAGCAGAATCCATGCAGCCCACCACTATCTCAAACACCCTCCCCCAAACTGCTCACCATATATATATATATATAATATATATATATAATATAGGATCTTGCTTTTTCTTGCATGATCTTGCATCAACTTACATCTTTCACGCTTAAATAGGGAGCATCAAGAAACCACTGGAAACCATAAGAGACTTCAAGAAACTATATGAATATCAAAGGACCTTGTCAATATTTGTGAATGTCGGTGAACCCATGCCAATCTTAGTCATCTACAGTGATCTGGGTGTCCCACGTCGTTTTCAGCAAATGTTCCCTCAGGTGCAGTGCCAGCCTAGGCAGGCAGAAAAATGATTTGCAAGATATGTCGCATTATGATTCAATATGTCACCCTATGACATAATGTGGGAATAAGATGGGATAAGAAGTAATAAGAAAATGTAAGCTTGACTGTTTGGACATGGGGATCTTCTGCAAAACACCAGCATTTCCAACACCTAAAGTAGTCTAGCTTACATTTTTCAAAAACCTCCGCCATTCACACCAGGCAATCCCAGGCAAACTGCACAAATGTAAAATCCATGCAGCCCACCACTATCTCAAACACCCTCCCCCAAACTGCTCACCTTATATATATAGATATAATATATATATATAATATAGGATCTTGCTTTTTCTTGCATGATCTTGCATCAGCTTACATCTTTCGCGCTTAAATAGGGAGCATCAAGAAACCACTGGAAACCATAAGAGACTTCAAGAAACTATATAACTATCAAAGGACCTTGTCAATATTTGTGAATGTCGGTGAGCCCATGCCAATCTTAGTCATCTACAGTGATCTGGGTGTCCCACGTCGTTTTCAGCAAATGCTCCCTCAGGTGCAGTGCCAGCCTAGGCAAGCAGAAAAATGCTTTGCAAGATATGTCGCATTATGATTCAATATGTCGCCTTCTGACATAATGTGGGAATAAGATGGAATAAGAAGTAATAAGAAAATGTAAGCTCGACTGTTTGCACATGGGGATCTTCTGCAAAACACCATCATTTTCAACACCTAAAGCAGTCTAGCTTACATTTTGCAAAAACACCACCATTCACCAGGCAATTCATGCCAATTCCAGGCAAAGTGCACGAAAAATACTGTATCAAAAAATGACAATATACGACATAGGGTATTATCCCAGTCATCTATAGTCATTGAGGTGCCCAACGTGGTTCTCAGCCGATGCATGCCTAGGTGCAGCGTCAGCCTAGGCAAGCAGAAAGATGCTTTGCAAAAGATGCCGTGTTGTGACATCACTTACGTAGAAATAAGCAAAATGAAACTTGTACACACCTGGACATGGAAATCTGTTGCAAACCACCATTTTTTTTTTATCACCTCAAGCAGTCTAGCTTACATTTTCAGAAACACCACCATGCACCACTGAAAATGATTGAAAGCTGGGTCCCAAACTTCGGCGTCCAATGCCCCCCAACAGGCGTCCTCAGAATCCGGCAGCATCCGGTATCATCTGGTAACTTGATGCGAAAGTATGCAAAAGTATACATGCCAAAATATGCCAAAATGCAGCCTACATGAAAGGACATGTTTTAAACATTACTAATTACTAAACCAGATCATGTGTCAGATTGCGGCAAGCATGCGACGAGCGCTTTGATTTTTGCACTCTCTAGCTATCTCTAGCCTTCTCTAACCCATCTCGACTCCTCACATCTAAAGTAACTTTGCCACAGCGCAGTTCTATTCTGTACACACCCTTGCTGACAGATCGAATCGAATTGATTCATACCACAAACTGGCAAATGACACTGTAGGCACTTGTTGGCCCTACAGGGATTTCACAGAAACATCTAATTGAAACCTGCCTTGATTTTTTTCATACCTTTTCATATCCTTTCATGTCAACTCCGCGTTGCGCTGCCAAACTCAAATCATCTGAATCCCAGACATTCTCAGACCAAATGAATCGCCAGTAGCAGCCGGCATCATCCAGCATCCTGTGTGAGCTGAGTTTGTCACTGGAACCTATGATGGATCCAGCACAATCCATCATAAACCACGCAGTGCGTTGGCTTTTACCGACTTGCCCGCACTACCCCAGCCCCAAGGGTAGCCATTGGTGACGAACTGGAGTTCTATGGCATTCTTGCATCTGGTCAAAGCATATCTAATACTACGAGCACTGCTAATACTATTACGCTACTACTACTAGTACTAGTACTACTACTACTACTACTACTACTACTACTACTACTACTACCACTACTACTACCACTACTGCTACTGCTACTGCTAATAATAATAATATAGAAAAAATAATATACATATATATCTATAACTATATATTCAATAAACAATGACAGGGCCAAAAAATGTAACTTACATTTTTTGAGCAAATGTAACTTACATTTTCTGACCTCCCCCCCTAGTTTTGGACGTTTCCTCTCAAAAAATGTAAGTTACATGTTTTGAGAAAATTACAAAAATGTAACATTATCTTCTTGACCCCCTCAACCCTATTTTTTTGTAACTTACATTTTTTGACCCCCCCCTAGCTTAATAGGTGGGGATCATTATTTCTGGATCTTTCTGGTGGGTTCCGATGTGGCTGAAGGGTTCGAAATCCTTTTTTCCCCACCTGCCAGGTGAGGGTTGTTAGATTTTATGTCAGTTGCCTCCTCCTGCCTCGTCCTCCTCCTCCTCCTCCTCTCCTCCTCGTCCTCCTCGTCCTCCTTGTCATCCTTGTCGTCCTTGTCGCCCTCGTCGTCCTCGTCGTCCTCGTCGTCCTCGTCCAACTGCGACCCGCGATCCACAGTGTTCTCTGCCGGACCTCAACCACGACCATCCACGCCCAGTGTTCCCTGCCGGACCTCAACCACGACCAGCCACGCCCAGTGTGCCCTGCCGGACCTCAACCATGACCATCCACGCCCAAAGTGTTCCCTGCCGGACCTCAACCACGACCATCCACGCCCAGTGTTCCCTGCCGGACCTCAACCACGACCATCCACGCCCAGTGTTCCCTGCCGGACCTCAACCGCGAGTATCCATGCCAAGTGTTCCCTGCCGGACCTCAACCGCGAGTATCCACGCCAAGTGTTCCCTGCCGGACCTCATGAGATATGCCAGATAGAATGCCAGAAGATATGCCAGATGGAATGTCAGATAGAAGATAGCCAGAAGATATGCCAGATGAAAAAATGCCATGCCAGATAGAATGCCAGATAGAATGCCAGAAGGTATGCCAGAGAAGAATGTCAGATATGAGATAGACCAGAAGATATGCCAGAGATATGCCAGATAGAATCCCAGAAGATTTGCCAGATAATATGCCAGAAGATATGCCAGATAGAGATAGAATGCCAGAAGATATGCCAGATAGAGATATGCCAGAAGAATATGCCAGAAGATATGCCAGATAGAATGCCAGAAGATGCCAGAAGATATGCCAGATAGAATGCCAGAAGATATACCAGAATGCCAGAAGATATGCCAGATAGAATGCCAGAAGATATGTCAGATAGAATGCCAGAAGATATGCCAGATAGAATGCCAGAAGATTTGCCAGATAGAATGCCAGAAGATATGTCAGATAGAATGCCAGAAGATTTGCCAGTAAGAAAATGTAAAAATGTCACGGTGGGGATCACACGAAGTAAAGTAATTTTGTGGGGATATGTCATGCACTGGGGGGCCAGTCCCGGTCGTTTCTGGTTATTGCGTTCCACAAGGCTACGAATTTATCGAAGGTCTTTTGCTTCTTGGCTGTACTGATGCGCACAATATGAGTGTTTAAGCTAGTTATAGAAGCGGCATTGCAGTGTTTCCTTTGCTTCAGCTCTGGTTGTTGTTCTCCGGTAAAAGCTGGTTCTTTTGCTCGTGTTGCAATGTCAGCAAACTCTATTTGCTTTGCTTCAGGTGTTGTCGCACACACACACACATGTCATCTCGTGTCAAAGGCCTCCCTTTGCAGTGCAATCAAGGAACCTGTTCCTTCGCGATGTTCCGGTGCCGGCGCAAATGACCATGAAGATGATTCGTCAAGTGAGGTCTGACGTGCCTCAACTTAGTTAGTCGGTATGCGAGAAGGTGTGCAGCTTCTAAAACAGAATGAAGGCGACCACCGCATTGGCTTGACTGAATGCTAGGAGTCATACTTCGTCACTTTATTCATTTTGTATATGCGGGTCCGACACTGGCACTAGCTGCTCTTCCGGTGATTTATTCTGCTGGAAGGATGGTGAACCCGTTGTCGGCCCCTCCGCATATTTGCAGACCTTTCTGTCAAGTCCAACGCTACAGGTATCTCGGCTCCAGACCAATGTGGAGGAACTTGACAAGACGGTGGATGTTCTCCGGCCCTTCCCAACTATTTGAGACGGATCCCACTTGAGTGATACCTAAATCATGTAGATTCAGGGTGATTGAATCAATCACGCTGACTCTGATCCCATGTTTTGCCATGTTTTGCCAGATTTTTCAACTTGTGGCCAGTTGCTCTCAAAATGAAGCATGGGTGCCATGAGCGGCTATTGTTTCACAAAATTGACGGAGGCCTCTGCTCCCACCAGGAGATCCTGTTTAAAACGGGGCCTTTCTACTGGAAGCATGATTTCACAAGGCCTACGCAATCCTACGCACACTAGAATTGGTGGAAAAGACACGCTGGTGCCACTTTCAACGCTTCTGCACTGCAATCGTTGCTAATTACACTGGATTAATCATGATAAATCATTGATGAAATGGTCAAACCGAGTCAAACCCTAAAACAGAGGCACAGTTTCATACAGTTTTAAACTCTGATGGAGTGTGATCTGGGAGACTGGAGGAGACCAAAGTGGCTCTGGACAATCTGCAGGAAATGTTGGTGGAAAACTTAGGAATTTCCAAGGCAAATGTCACTAACTTTGCCCAGCCATTCTCAGCGACAGCAAGCATTCCCACACTTTATTTGAGAGGCTGAGCGCCAACGAGAGCTCGCCAAGGCACTCACACGGACGGCTGTCACTGACAGTTTTGATGACTGTGGAAAGCTGTGGCTGTGGTGTGAGAGTTGTTGAGCGCCACTGGTTTGATCTGGTTTGATCCCTGCAAGGAAACCAATCCTGACCGACGGAAGGACTGACCTGGGGATAAAAGATCCTGAATGACCTGATGATGACTGACGTGAAGAAGATGGTAGTACCTGGCAGAATCCCAAGGGTGAGCGTCACCCTACTGAAGCACTTGTCTAATGAGACTGCCCAAATTGAAAACCAATAGCATAATAACAATTAAACATACCTATATAATAGACCAGTTAAGTTAGCAGGGCTTTGGTCTTTCTGCACTGCATTTCCTAGAGTGCACGCACCAGAGAAACTGCTCCAATCCCCAGAAAATGAACTTGTTCCACAATGATGGGCGCAGTGGCCCGAGCCAACACACAGCTTATTTTGCGTTTGATTTCTCCCTTGTTTCTCTTCTGTTGCTGCGTCTTCAAAATAAACGTGACCATTTATACATATTTAATTCATATTTATACATTACCAAGTGGAGAGATCATGGTGAAATGATAATCAAAGCCTGCAGAATTCCGGTGCCAGCTTGGGTGTTGACCTGTCGCCACGAGCTGCTTGAGCTCGCAGGACATGGAGAAAGACATAGAGATCTTGAAACAGTGGCAGGCAGAAGGGGCATCAAAAGTATCTTCTGCCGTGTATTCCTCAGATTTCCTCAGGTTGCTTCGTTCGTGAAAAAATCACAATTCTCGCAGCCAGAACCGGGTAACCTGGGCCAGATCTCTGAGGGCAAATCCACGCCGATCAAAGCCGTATCCGGTGGTGAGCATGCAAAGGCAGTCGAACGCTTCGCGTGAATGTTTTTAGAGTCATGAGTCATGAGTGTTCTTGGATATCATGATTTTCAGGGGGTATGATCTTGTGGAAGACTCAACTCGAGGAAGCTTTTGTGCGGAGTGTGCTATGTTTCCCATTTATCGGGGTTTACCGACATTGAGAAGGCTGAGAAAGCTTCTCCGGCACCGCAGGTCAAAGAAAAAGAGTCAAGACACACTTTGAAGGTCCTGAAGCTAAGCCAGTCAGTCGCATAAGATGCTGAGTTGCCGAGGATCCACACAAACGGTGTCAGATTTGTTTGCCATCAAAGTCTCTTTACACAAATCAACAAAGGTTCTGTTTCCCCTTGTGCTCCATCCGCAGGCAGAATCAAAAGGAAAGGCCTCAAAAGAAGAGGCACCTGCGGAATCCTGCAGACATGTTGTCACCACCCAGAAGTCACTCTCAATGCCACATTTCTACATATTTCTACAGCAAGCCGGCCTTTATGATTATTTCAGAGTCTTCGCTCGCAGTTTCGGTACTGCATTTTTCTGCTCAAGGCCAAGATGGTCAAAGAGCCAAAAGAAAAACCAAAGAAGGGCAAGACTTCAACAGAGAAGGAGCACACAGACGGCACTGTGCTCGGGAGAAGTGGTTCTTCGCAGTGACCCTCACACAGGCTCAAGAGAAACAAGCCAAGGAACCCAAGCCTGTCACCAAGGTGCACATGGGCAGATAGGGATGTATGCGCGCTGTGATGTCCAATCATGTCCAATCTATAATCCGCATTTGCATTTCGCTCACGCGTAGATCGTGTGGCATTATCCTGGATGATGCTGGTTCACATCTCTAGGCTGAGAAGGCGTCAAAGAAAGCGCCTTCCAATGAGGAGCAGAAGCCGCCATTTCTCAATATACAGTAAAATCCTAGACAATTTCTAAGACACTGAACATGTGATGCAACTTCAGTGAACAGGCCTTAGCGACTTTTGTTTGGAATGCTCGCAACTGACGCTCTAAAGCAGGTGAAGCAGAAGAGTAAGGGCGACACGGCTAAAGCCGCACCCACGGACAAGCATGAAGCAGCTCAGGGTAGCACAAAACAAAAAGAGGAGAAAAAGAGCCACACTACAGAGGCTTTCGGGAGTGGACACATGGACCTCGTGGCCGGTTGTCGGGTGTTTCTTATGAGTTCAGCATAGTTGAGCCATGTTGGGATTGTGCCAAAGCCAGTGGTGATTCGATGATCCAGGAAGCTCCTGCCAAGAAAGCAGACAAATCTGCCGCGCCGGAAAGCACAAAAAGAAAGAAGGACAAGAAGGAGACTGCGGCGAACGTGAAAGAGGCTGATTGACCTTGGCTTTTGTTCGCATCGTGATTGCTTGCCTTCTCTACTCTGCGGTATCCATGCGTTTGTGCATCAGGTTCCAGAACAAGTGGAACCCAAACACGCGGAAGCGAAGGTGTGGCATGAAGCAGTTGTCCATGTTTGACATTTCTGTGAGCATTTTTTCCACGGTGAGTTGGTAGGTACAGATGGATTCTGGTTGTGTTCCACACATCTTCTCCACATTCCTATCATTCCTGACCTCTGACTCCAAAGGACAACTTCAGAACCGTGAGATGCGCATGGATTTTCAATAACTTTCACAGTCCGCCATCAGATGGCATCAGCTTTCATGCGTAAGGCTTGCAGGGCTGCGGCACTGATGATAGTTTTGCCTGCTGTTTTTCCATCTTCGGTGCCATGGCCCTTTGGTGGAGCTTGCCACTCCTTTTCGCAGAAGCAACGTTGGGGCCTGGGATGAATCCATTGCCAAAAATTGCAAAGGATGGTGAGCAACACTTCAGCCAGATGGCCGCTGCAAATGAGAACTCTGCACCTTGTTTGCATTGTCTATTTTCAGATGGTGGTCTGGCTTTGCCCTTCAAATCAAGCGTGTTTGTGTGCTTTTGTTTTGACTGACGTATGTTTGTGTAGTTTTCCACGCTCACTTGAAAGGTTGTGGATATGTCAGCCATCGGCCAGAGGAACCCTTTGCAGTTTGAGTTTTTGACCGATTTTTGGTGTCTCTTGGCCAGCATTGATGTTGCGTGGGGCTGTTCGATTTTACCCATGCTGCAGTCATGTGGAAGACCGACCATAAGAATCACAATTGGGTGGAAGAGATTGAAAGACCCCAATGTTTTTCAATGGCACTCACATTCATCAGGTGCCTATGAGCTGAGTGACCGGAAGCGAACAATGGCTCTTCTCGTCGATGATATGCAGGCTGTACACACGGCGAGAAAGAGTGTCAGAGCAGCTTTTTTGCCCTGCCATAGGTCGGCAAGTAGATGAAACATGATGAAAACATGGAGCACTTGTGATGTTACATGGGACCGCTGCACGTTCTAGACATGCATGCTGTGATGCTGAAAATGGATCTGGAGGTTGAGTACCATGACTACGTGCAGGGGATTGTGCCACCAATCATGCAGCTCGTGGAGGGGTTCCGAAAGGCATCAGTTGTCCAGGAAAAGTGCAAGCAGTGAACTGGCAAAGCAGTCGTACTGGAAGCTGTTGGACTGCTAAGCATCATCTAAGCATCAAAGCAGCTTGCATGGCTGTCCCAATAGTCCCAATGAGAAAGCAATCAGTGTTGTCAGCGCCCCAACACCATCCAACACCCAACCAGTGTGACCTGGAGGCGAAACTTCCAATTTTTTGGAGCACCTGGTGGCGATGGGGTCCAGATGATGGTTTCTTCAATTCCATGGATCGATTTTATGGACCTATTGGGTGGTGGGCTTAATGGCATGATTTGAAGCTCTGGAGTTGCCCAAACGGCTTCAAACATATTCAGAGATTCTACCAGCTTCACATCTTTCAGAATGAATTAAAACCATTGAGCATGCCCTGCAACGTCCTGTCAGGTGGAACACTTCATTGAATGCGTTGTACAATCACAAGCCAAATGGTGGTGAAGCTAGACAGCAGAAAGATGCGGAAAGTGTGCAAAGGAAAGTCTTTGCAGGTCTGAAATGGTCTGAAGGTCTCTTCGATGCCCATAACATTCCATGACTCTCAATAACTTGGTGTGATATGGTGTGATCCCGATCCCTGCAGTGCCTGCCTGCCAGGATGTGCTTCCCGAAGTCGCTCCGAAGACACCAGAGGAAAGGAAACGTGTGATGCACAAGAGCTATTCTCTGGATATGTTTGACGAGTCGCCGATGGAATGGCTAGTGCCTGATGGCCAAGGCACAGATCAACTCAGAACCAAAGGGATAAGGGAAACAAGTGTTGACTATTTATAAATGATTATATGAAGGCATATCATATATCAATATATATCATATATCCAAGCGATTCCAAATGGATCCAAATGGTATTTCGGCACTAGAAATCACTAGATCCAAAGATTCCAGGATTGTCACGTACTCGTCATAGACCCAGGCACGCTACACACGGAGCTGCAGAAGCTTGGGGTTGACACTGTGGTCCAGGCAAGGATGCAGACGGGTAGGTCCGGTGCTGCCTGAGCTCTTTTGCTTCGATGTCTTGGTTTCCAGTTTTTTTTTTTTAACAACTATTTACTTGATCTATCTTGATCTTGATCTTACTTGAACAAATACCGCAGCTTTACGTGTTTGACCCAAACCAAACCAGAATTTCACCAGCTTGACCTGGTCAGGTAGGAGCCTGGACCGATGATTGCATCATATCCACCGCCTTCCATGCCTTCAGCCTGCAATATGATGTCGTTTTGATCGAGGATGGCGTCTCCACTGCCAGCAAGAACCACTTCAATGCTATCCAGGTACGTCATGGCATGGTACGTTATGTTTGTGCATGCCACTGCCGTTGTTGCCTTTTGCACAGTCGCTGGGTTCTGTGGCCAGTGACATCCAATGGCTTCTGAATTTCTGTCAGGTGATGCGTGGTGCAGCTGCTAAGGTGGTTTTCGCCCGAGAGGTGGTTCAGTACCTCAACGATGGGCAGCCTGTAAAGCAACCAGCGCCCAAGACAAAGCTTGCAGGGTCGCGCCAGAGACTTGCGCTCATTGAGGAGAGATCCAGTGAATCTAGTGACTTGCACAAGGCCAAGAAGGGACATGAACAAAGCGCACAACTCAGCGCTGTGGAATCAGCTGGGCAACAAAGATTTGCAGATCAACTTGTTCTGGTCCTGATCGCAAGCATTGGCCCAGCCTCATTTGCAGCAGGGTGGGTGTTGCGCGGGAGCTTCCATCAATTTGCTATCCGTGACGCGCCACTTCTCTAATGTTGCCTCAGTGGCAGCTATGTGGCTATTTTGGTCTGATTTTGTCCTTCCAGTCTTACATGTATTTGTATATAGCGTTTCATATTCTTGTTCATAGTTACGCATAGTTATGGTGGGACAAAGCGGCTGTCTGAAAAAAATGAAAAAATGTTACTGGATGGCATGCGTTCTTGCACCCGTGCTTTGGCAACCAGAAGTGGCCTTCCCGTTTTTGACTCTTTTGGTGCCTCTGAGACTGGCACAATGTTGTAGACTCTAGACGGCTGACCAGTTCATAGACGAGGAGAACCCAAGAGACAAGCTGCTGCAGAGTGCTGAGATGATTGAGCTGGAACCTCAGAATTTCTTGAGAGGATCTCTGACGTGATTTTCCAGCATACGCATGTCCACAGAGATACCTGTACCCCGAGGCAAGCCAAAGAAGCACTTCGGCACTTGAAGCAAAAAGCTACAGAGGTGGCACCTGTTCTAACTCCGTCATAGGCACGTAAGTTCAGACAGTGTATTCTGTTGAGCTTTTTTTCTTTGATTGTTTGTGCTTCTAGATTTTTTTTTTTAAATGAAGTCTTCACTCCTTATTATTTGTTACTTTTTGAAATATACACATGTGTGATGAATGGTTTGGATCTGGAAGGCAGAAGCTGTCCCAGCTGTGCCCCAGGCTTAAACTATGTTAAACTCGACCTGGAATGGTGAAAACAAATCCGCACATCTCGAAACCCACCACGTCATGATACTTGATTTGCATATATGTAAGGCCTGAAGAAATGCCTGGTGAGCTTCCAGCCGAGGCAAGCTTCAGCTGGTTTTTGCCAGCAGTTGGGGCTCTATCGTGTGCAATGTTCGTTTATGTTCGTTTTTCAAACAGGCATTTCTCGGCTTCTCCTGTCAAACAACAAGTTTCCTGTCCTTGAGTGCCCTTCTCTACCTCAGTCTTGGTGGGGTAAGAATACATAGGCCGCGATTATGTAACGCGCACATATGAACAGTGATATTGTGTAGTTCTTGGATGTTCTTGGTGTGCTTGTTTTCGATTATTGTTGACCGATTCGACGGTGTGATACTCGAGTCAGTCTCTCCTGCTTCGAAACTTCAGTCACGGTCATAGTGCCCCCCAAAAATGTCTTTTGATTCTGTTGACTGTTGGCTGTCTAAAGTCATTCTAAAGCCTAACGCTGTTGAGGATGGTTCTGAACAACCCCTGATGGAGGACAAGGCCCCGATTTTTTCAGCGCTTCCACACATTGCAACCGGAGCGATCATCCCCAAATTTTAAATGCAGCATGCCTTGCATTTAACAGATGGCATGCGACATGTGAAGAACAGGATGAAGACCCCCTAAGAACTCATCAGGACTCATCAGAACTTATTCAGCTCCATCAGCAAAGCATGGTGCGCAGCTTTTGCTGAGGTTACAGTACTGATGCCCTCCGAGAAGGCCGGATCATGAACATGATGAAATGTTGTTGAAATGAAATTGAAAGACTGAAATGAATTGAACAGGTTTGAAATGCGCATGAACAGGTGTTTGGGGCCGTATTTGCCGGGCCAACCTGTGCAGAAGTTTTGAGTGGAAAGCGAGGTGCCGCCATGTGAGTTGCCACTTTGGTCGCGGCCTCATTGCAATCTTATGGGATCAGTTGCCCACAAAGGCATCACGCACTGCTTTGTTTGGTTTGTTTTGACTTAATCGTCGAGTAGGCATGCTTAGCATGCCTCCTTCCTCATCTAGCAGCATCTAACAGCTCCAGTGCGACAGACCTGGGGCTTCGCTGGTGCGACATTCATGAACTAATCGAGATGTATAAGTATAATATAATTCTCCCTTAGATCAAGTTATCTCTTAAAACTTTAAACCATGTTGGTGGATGTATGTCCCGCTGTACGGCTCGGGTATTGCTTTGCGACTGTTTTGCCCTTGGGCACACATTTCGGGATTGCGCCCAATGCTGCCTGGATGATTTGAGCTAGCATTTGCTTTGAAAAGTGGGTTTCTTTGCAATGTGCCCTTCAGGCTGAGGGCTCTCAGGTATGGGACAGCCTGAAAAGCTATCCGCCAACAACCAGCGAGATTCGTTTTCTTCCAGAGGTTATATTAATGGCATACTGTATGTACTTCCATAGGAGGTAGTGGACACGTGCCGATCTAATGTCAAAAGTATTCCAAATGTTCCATTTCACACACTGCTCTTGCATGCTTTTGCATTCTGGGGGGCTCATGATTGTTCATTTGCACCTGCTTTGCTTACTCAGGCTTGCAGCCCGAAAGTCACCTTATCCGCGACCTTACTACATACCTACTCTGCATCCTTTTGCGAGCCGAGTGTAGCGTATCTACATCTTCCTTTTGCTGTGTTCATGTGCTGGCATTTCTGGCAATGAGCAGGAGAGCAGCAGGATATACTCTCGGCTCTTTTCTATTTACAACCGTCCATCCGAGCCTAGCTAGCACTTCCTGCTCAGACGCAACGTTGCTGGAGAGTTGTGATTTGTCAGCAAGATCCTTACTACAGCGCAATGTGGAGTTCAAGAGTTTGTCTGCCTCCGCCTACCGGAAATTATTTCAGCATTTTTTGGTATTTTGTTTTTGTTCTGTTGGTTGAAATGTTTGCGCATGTTTTCTTAAGAAAGGAAACTAAAGAAACCTACAAAGCGTCCACTGAGGGGATCAAGCAAAAGAACAGCAATAGAAATGACGCACATATTTGAACAATGTTTGAACATGTTTGTCAAAGATGATGCTGATGGATTTTGCATGTCGTGATAAAACCCAATTTTCTGCCATATCAACCCCCCACCCAGACGAAGTCCGGCGTTGTTCGCATTGCCGTCTTTTCGTTCTTTTGATGGCAAGGTAAACGATTCATTTGACTTGCACAAGGAGCTTTCCTTACTATTCCAGTCAGCTGCACGAGAATCTTGCGGGAGCTATCTGTCGATCGTTCCTGGCTGATGTGTGGAAGGGGCCATATGTGTTTTATTTTGTTTTGGCAATTTGGTAACATTGAAGTCAATTTACTGTCATGAATGTCATGAATTACACATCAGTACAGTCAGCAGAAGTAATTGCAACGACTTGCAACGATTTGCAAAGCGCATGTTGCTGACCTTCGCTGAGGCTAGCTTAGTCACCGTCAGTTGTGGAGCATTGATTCTCGCGATCATAATATATTTGGCGCTTCAATTCCTGACAAAGAAAGGTCGGACCGGTCGGAGCCTAGCTGGGCCTAGCTTTTCTGTTTCCAGAGTGATGAAGTGGTGCTATTAAGTGGAGAAGCACCCAGCACAACCATGCATTGTCGAGCACTGTGGCTGGAGCATGTCAATTCGAAAAGAACATGAATCTTTTGTTTATTACTCAACCATTCTGTAATGGTTGTGGTTTGCTGGCAGGAAGTGACCCGGAGGAAATGACAAACATTCTGCGCGGACTTCCAAGCCAAGTTTCTATGATGGCGTTGGATACCTGGAGAAAAAACACGATAGTTTTGCAGGTCCCAGGGGTGGACGTCCGTGGTTTTTTCTTCCGCAGAAGATTGGTTGTTTTCTAAATGGTTTTCCCTTAGATAAGCCAGATGGGCATCATTTTTCATTGTAGTATCCTCATTAGAAGATCAAAGAAGTGTTGATTCACCTAACGTTTGGGCGGCCACGAGAAGTATGGCCAATTGCTCCGGAATGCCGCCCAGGATCACTGCTACTTCACCCCAGATCTGGTTGTACCCGATGGCTGTGAATGCGTCCTCTACCTTCTGGCAAGACCCAAACGGGGGCAGCCGTATGACGTGCTGGACAGCAGCGGAGGCTAGTGGAAATTTCAGATGTGAAGCAAAACTGGATTTCCCACTGTGTAGGGGACAGATGCATGCGCCTATTTATGGCTCAATAAAGCTAGGAGGCATTTGGCTCCCACACATTTCCACACAAAGTTTAGGTCCTCGATGGTCCTCATGGAAGGATCTGTAGGGCCCTACCGGGGTTGAATCCTGAAGGATTGAAAGGAATCGGTTTCTGTCAAAAGTTGTGCCCTATGTGCACGAACGCGCTAGGACCACCCATGCTTTCGTAGACTTGTGATAGAATCATGGACACCTTTGGGAGCCTGCATCCATGAGTAGAATGTGATGACGAATTCAACATGGTTTTTGCAGACTGATTTGTGGAGGTGTGGTGCTTCGAATCGCTGACCCACAGCCAGTGAATCCTGTTCTTCGCCGAGCGCAGCTTAGACGCGAAAGAGAAAGGACAGCTAGGTCCAGCCAGAATCAGAAGGCACACATCCCAGATCATCCTTCATTATCCTTCATCATCCTTCATCATCCTTCATCATTCTTCATCATCCTTCATCATCCTTCATCATCCTTCATCATCCTTCATCATCCTTCATCATCCTTCATCATCCTTCATCGTCCCAGTCCCAGTCATATCTCGCTTGTGATACAAACACATTCATGATCATTCATGGACAGGTACAATCTAAGGAAATCTAATGAATAATGTAGTCGAGTCTAGTCTAGACTCTAGACTAATCTTACCTCGTCTATATACTCTAATCTTATCTCATCCATCTGTCCGTCCATCCGTCTATCTCTCCCTCTCTCCATCTATATAGGTCTGGAGAGGTGTGGAGACAAGTGCGTACCTACGGTGCAGATCTAGTTTTCTAGTTGCAGATCAACAATCTGAATGTTTATGAATGTTGTTGTAACCCCCTGCTAATCCTGCTACCTGAGGCTTCTGAGCAGTAGCAATGTGGAGTTGGCACAGATCATTTGCAGTGAAAGCCTTTCTCCAAAGCCAGAAGTGCTTCGATTTCAGTTGCTGAATGGGAACCAGGCGCGCGAGTGAAATCAGTCAACCATGATTGACATTGATCGACTATAGTTGTCTCAAGATTTGTTCAGAAGGGTTTCAAGTTTCCTTCGCTCCAATTCAACAGGACTGCTGGGCAACTTTGACGTACGAAGTTGGCCGGGAATCCACAGAGGATAAATGCATCATTGAGAGGTGCTTTGGCTACTTGTTGTTGCCTTGGCTGTCAATCTCTGAAAGCTTAAGCACACAGAAGACAGAAATTGACAGATTACATCAAATTATATCAAATTACTCTGCCCACAAGACTGGCAAACAACAGCACTGATGTCAAGAAACAGCAAAATACAAAGATCATTGCACACCCTGCTGTAATTGCATGAGAACTCCTGGGATTGTTCTTAATTGCAGCCTTTGTTGTGCCGCTCTTTGTTGTTTGTGGCACATCCCATCAGGCCGCGGCAGATGTTCTATTTTTTCGGATCCTTTCAACATGGCTCCCTGATCCTTGGATGAATTTGTGGCTCCAGCAGATCAGACAACGTATGGGTCGCGGTGTCGATGTCAAATCCAAGGAATATGACCGACTCCTTTGGCCGACTATTGGCCACCACAGCACCCTGTGCACCCATGGCGCGAGGGGAGGCGCTTCGACTGCGTTGTGCACCTGCAACAGATGTGGGTCTGGCGGTATGTGCGCTGTGCCCCGGCTGTATGGATTGTGATGAAACGGTGGTCATGGTATGTCATAGCATGTCACATATAGTATGTCATGGTCATATTTGATGAAAGGTCCAGCCAGGTTTCAAAGAGTGTCAGTTGTTGTAGATTTGGGCTGCGAGGATGTGCATGCAAGCGGTTGCTCAGTGATGCTCAATGACATCTCTTCTGAGACCCTGGCTGAGACAATTGAATAGTTTCCTTTGACAATTTCGGACTTAATACCATTCTTAAACAGGCCTTGAAAGCCGTTGTGCCGTGTAACTAGATTTGCTGGTTTCTGGATGTTTCTGGCACTCACCGGTGCAGTGCTTCTGTGTTCGGCCTTTATTGCAGAAGGCCGCTCCTGGAGATCTGAGACCTCAGATCCGATATCCGATGAACAGAAAAGATATGCAAGTCCTACTTCCTGTGTATCTCAGATTCGGACATCATAATACTATATATAATGCTGTATGACTCCTGTACCGGTTCCAAAACTTCTAGACCCTGACAGAGTGGTCGCAGCCACAGCATCTTCAATATCCTCACTTGAAATCACTGGTCCACGAACACCGCAGCCATCATTGGTTGCTCAGAGTAGTTGAGCCTCCAACAGTCAGAGTGCCACTTGGCAAGAGTTTCCTGCTAGAAACACGGGCTTTCTGAAGATATTCTGAAGACATGCACCATGAATCACCATGAGATGCCAGGATTTGAGGCTCTGGGTTCCAGCTTGGTGAGGTGCTCCTTTTTCACTCGACTGAGCACCTTACACAGGACGATACGATCTAATTACGCCCGGTTCTCAGGACCGTTTCTGTGTTCAGAGCTGAAGGCTGTGGCATGAAGGTTGGAGAATTGTTGGTGAGATGGTTGTGACACCCAGGACTTTACCATTCACTACATCAATTCTAGCCTATTTCTCATGATGCTTGGCAGAGGCCTGGAGTTGTAGCATAGTTCTAGCATGTTGTACCCACATATTATAGCCACATCGTTCTCTACTGCCTACCACGTTTGCGCTTGTTCTCATCAGTTGAAGTGGTCCATTTGCTTCAGCTGAAGCGATTTGCTGCTAGTATTTGCAACTGAGTGGACTCTTCATGGTTCTTCCAACTGTGTGCTGGGGTATAAACTTTGTTACTTATCAGTTCCAATTGTATCCAGAAGCGGGAAGGGTTGCAGAGGAACCACATCAGCAATTCATTTGTGCCAGGCCTATTGGGGAGCACTGTAATTCTGGTGACGATTCACAGTGCAAGTTGCTGCCCAGAGCCGTCTGGCTGCCACAAAGGATGGTGGTTTAATGTGAATGGTTGCTGAATAGTGGATGTGTTGGTTCAATCAGTGATGACACATGATGCTTGCTGAATGTCAATGGATGTTTCACTCATGCTAAGTGATGTCAATGGAGGTATTTGGAGGTCAATTTTTAGGTAATGATCGGCTCATGATTCGTTAATGGATGATATGGATGTAAATGGCATGTTTATGATGCTACTTGCTTTACTCAGGCCTCCCTGCAATGGCATCAATGGCACTATGATACAGGCGCCAGGGGAATTTGGGGCTGAGGAATGCAACGTACAAACGTGGGCACAACTCATCAGTGACATCCCGCGCGTTATACAGCAATGATTTGTGTGTCCTGGCTTCCTTGCCATGTTGTATCCTCGACTTGCAGAGAAATCATCAGATTGATGGAGCAGTTGTGCCTTGCTGTGACCAAGGCATCTAGTCTAAATAAAAACCATTTCAGTCCCCAACGTGCCACAATGACACTGCCACGATGTCTCCTTCCCGCCCATCAAATTTCAAGATTTTCAAACAAGAGCGACAATGATGTACACTGCGGCCTTTGTCTGTATGTTCTTCTTTGATCAATTCGGATATTTCGGCAAGACATGGCAAGACACTGAGCAAACTGCTGGATGAAAGATGCCACTACACTGAAGAGGTCTCTGACAGCCTGACTTCTTAGAGATCAGTGCAAGCACGCAGACTCACAGCGTGTTGAAAGGGCGGCGACAGGGAAACAACAGATGTGACACAGCAACACAGCACGTATGAGAACATGACATCGCGGCGTGTGTGAGAGGTCTCTGACATCGACATGCAACTGCTGCTGCATGCGATGATACTGTCCCAGGCAGGGTCAACTGAGCGACAATCAAGTGACCCTGTCCTGGATGGCACTGCTTTTATGTGACCATATCTGACCCTGATCTGTCAATGTAACAGCGCCAGATGCATTCAGCCTCAGGATCCAGTCCGAGGAAATTTCTTTGTGGCGGTGGTCCTCTTCACTCTGATGGTGGCTTGCGCAATGTATGCTGCAATTATGCAGCGCTGGGAGGCTGACCAAGTCATACAAATCATTACAAACCTAATGATGTTTTCTATTTTTTTCCTCTGAGCCAAGTGCAGGAGCGAGGCACCAAAAGCCAGATTCCATCGCAATCAATGCTGAAAGGGATAGTTCCTGGGTAGCAGATTGCAGCATCGCAACTGATGACCTGATCATTGGCCGGTCCTCAATGCGCTTCGCGCATCTCTCCCTTCAAAATGTTACTTGCAGGAAGAGCAGCTTTTGGGCCTTCAGGCAAATTTGTTTCATCATGGCCCTTGCATGCCTTTGCAATGATTCAGCTAAGGATGAAATGCATTTCACCCCAGATCTGGTCGTTCCCGAGGGTTGCGAGTGTGTTCTGCTCGTTTGCTCCAAGCCCAAGCGTGGGATGACCTACGATGTCATTGACTCCGGCGGAGGCATTGTGCTGGGGATGGAGGACTCGTTCGAGGCAACTCCAGTACCACGACGGAAACTGCTGACCCCCAACAAGGTCTTGCTGGGTCAGTGTGTTCGTACCCAACAATCATTCCCATCGCAGACATCCACTGAAATTACGTTTGAGCAGCTTAACTGCATTGGCCAAT
Source organism: Cladocopium goreaui (assembly GCA_947184155.2). NCBI lineage: Eukaryota > Dinophyceae > Suessiales > Symbiodiniaceae > Cladocopium > Cladocopium goreaui. Next base: position 81,787 of record CAMXCT020003212.1, on the reverse strand, counting down.
CATATCTAATCCTATAGGAATTGCTTGAACATTTGAGCATGAAATTTCATAGCCAGCTCTATGGTGGGCCCTTGGGACCTTGATGATGCTGCCAGCTTCCCAAGGATCTTGAACGCCGATCATGCGGTGTTCGCAAAGCTTACATATGAACCGCGACAAGGAAGAGATGACAAGGTCTTCATTGAAACAATCAGCCAGAAGTTTCTCTTTTTCGGATCTATCCAGCACCAGACCTTGAATCTTTCCATGCAGCCAAGAAGAGGTGACAGCATGTGACAGCAGCTTTTCGATGCTTTTCGTATTTTCAGTGCAAGGCACCAAACCCGCAGCTTATCCAAACAATAAGGAATCTCACTGACTTCTGTGGCAAACTACTTGCTACAACGGAGCCGGTCACACAGCAGGACTGCATTGACATGCATTGACTGCATCTGTGAAATGCCATGACTATGGAGCATGTGTGCTACTGTTACCCATTGTTACCCTGCAATGAGATCTGGTGTCAGATGTGTCAGGGCCCGCATGGTGAACCACCTGGAAGCCTACTGCGTCTCAGGGTTGCACCTTTGGCTGCTCCTTAGCTGTATTTTGTGCTGCAAGTGTCTGGCACCAACAATCGACATCAATATGCAGACTTGGAATCTTTATAGTCTTATGGTTTTTTCATGCTTTTTGATTCTTGATTTGATATGATTTGTGTGTTTTCAAGCGTTGCTTCTGGTATTGGTGGCATGGAAGTTTTCATCGTCCTTTTTGCTCAGGATGTTGGACTAGTTCTGTGCAGCTTGCCTCTTGGCAATGGCAGAACTGAATGTATACTACCCAATCGGATGGCTTGTGAAGTCCTTGTTTCATCTTGTTCTCCTCACAGCTGGTGTGATCAGTCGTTTGATCCTCTGAGGATGTGTATTCAACACATTTCACCAGGATGGTGAGGGTCACAACGTGTGGTTGCAACGCGTCGACAACAAACCACCGGAGCCCTGACCACATCCAACTTTCGTAAATGGCCAGCTAAATCCAAATGGCATAGGAGCGCAGCGAGAAAAGGATATCTTTTATCCCGTTGTTTGCTGTGCCGGCACCGCCTGTTTGCCAACGCGATTGCGAATGCAGGAGAGCAGTGGAGGGCAGAAAGAGAGAATAATCGTCAAAGTAGCAAGTACCGAGAATAGCACTGACTTGCACAGGGTTGCTGGGCATGATGTCCGTGATAATCATATTCCCAATCATAGTACTGTCATCTCCAATATCTCCAGTCTCCAGCATACTTTCCTTGTACTTCTCTTGAGTCCAGTTTCCTGTGATCTTGCCTTGGCACATTCAGCTCAAAGGGAAAGCAGTAGACCGGCAGAAGCCATGGCCCGCTGCACAATGAACTCTGGAAACGCTCCAGCAGCCTGCCAGCAGATGGCTGCAAGATGACTAGAAGATCGCTGAAAGATGGCTGGAAGATGGTCGAAGCATGTGAGACCATGTGGGCCCATGTGGGCCCATGTTAAGTTCACACAGTCATGCGAGATATGCTTCCATCTGCAGTCCATACCGATTCCATACGCTTCTAGGTCAAGAACACCTTCATCCACTTCTCTGACTCTGAGGAGGCCAGTGAAGTAACCTATAGACCTAGAGCCCCTAGACAGATAGTAGAAGCGAGTAGAAGAGTTATGTCGCACAATTGACAACGCAGGAAGCAACTGGAGTCCGGCGACGCAACTCGGAGCCAGCCTTGTGGCCAGTGCCTGGCATGCAAAAACTGTAGACCGATGTCTCAGGAACAAGATGGAAAAGGACCCTAGGATACCCTAGGTATCCCTAGGTACTTTTGATGTTTGAGTCTCTGATAACAAGATATAACAAGATATAACAAGCCTAAATACGAACTTTGTGGGATGACTTGTAAAACACCCGTTGCAGGTGGGCACGCCACTCATCAGGCAATCACATGACATGAACATATTTATTATATATGTGGGCCATTGTGGGCCATTGTGGGCCATATCATACCGTTGTCATGGTGCAGTTGTGATAGCTTCATCCACAAGCTATGATTGCTGTCTGAGGCACCTTGCACCAATGTGCCTTGGCATGACATCTTCATTTGGGCCAATCTGCAACACATCGTTTCGTGACGGCTATAACTTGGTTGATAATGGTTGATAGATTTCAATCATAAACCCAGAAGCGATGGATCCTTTAATGCCAACATGATGCTGGAAAAGCCAGGTGACTTTCTCTGCGAACCTGAAGGGCAAGGGACCTAGTCTGACCTAGTACATCTAGTACTCCAAGAGGTTTGGCCATGTTTGGCCAAGCCAATACTTCCATAATTTTCCACTGGTTCCAGCCGACCCGGCGCCGAGGTATGGGAGAGCAGCTTGTGGCCCATGCCGCCGGCAACTGCAAACCATGTAGCTTCTTCTTTTTCAAGGAACAGTGTCATTCAACCTACGACAAGTGACAAGAGGTTTATGGATGTTTTGGCATTTGTATGCATTTAAACGACTTCGGATGAGGGTGTCGCACTCAAGACTCTACAGGTGGCAGAGTTGGGCGCGGGGGTGAGATCAAAAAAAGATCAGAAGGGCAAAAGTACGCCACTACATTCACTTGCAATACCTGGTGGTGGGCATTGCGAACCTGCCTTACATTAGGATCATCAGGTTTGATGCCTCCACCAATGGTTTTTCCTGTGGATCAGGAAGATGGATGCCGACGCGGAAATTCCTGCTCATTCTGTCATTTGTGCAGCTGAGCAACATAGCATTTTTTTTTTTGAGATCCCGAGAGTTTGATTGAAAGGCAGACCGTAGATGATACTCGTACTGGACAAATTCTACGAAAATGTGGTGAAACCAGAGGTCGAGGTTAGGGGGAACATTCCTGGATCACAATGCAGCAACCAAGGCTCAGAAGACACAGCCCGGCGGCAGAAGAGGAGTGGTCAACGCAAGGCTCGCCTCACTAGGTTGGATGATGTTGGATGTCAACCGTGCTACTGCCCCTTCGAGCATGACCTTTTCTTGGGAGAGTTGGGCTGTCAAGGCATGTCAGGGCCTAAGGTCGAGAAAGTTGAGACACCTCCTAGTAGCCTAGATCCTGCCAATTTCGACCGCGAATCCGCAGGCACGGGCAGTGAAACGAGCCGTTGCCAACCAGGTCCAAAGGGGAGGCAGGATGAGCAGATGACGCGACCGGAGGGGGAGAGACTGATCAGCTGGGTTGAATGACTGTATGGCATACGGTATGGCTGTATCTATATTAGTAGGGTCAGTTAGGGTTCTCAAAGTTGGATTCAAGGGCCATCACCTCTTTTGTGCTTATGTTTTATTTTGTATTTGCTTGGATTTCACGACACCTACAGTAAGTCCTGCTTGGATTTCACAACACCTAGGTATAAGTCTTAAGTTTATGATAGTTTATGTATGATACTATTCCAACACCGGTCGTTTCGAGCACCGGTCAACATGGAGCAGCGTTGTGGACTGCTGGCCCTTCGCTTTGGCGCGAGGTCTTGTTCCCGCTGGCTCCGAGAGCTCGATGGATGGAGCTTAGCGGAGCTTGATAGCCACTGCGGTCGCACACGACCACCACGAAATACTACGAACTCTGACCCAGAGCAGATCAGAGTGAAGGTCCACAGTGAAGTTCCAGAGAGTTTCCTGAGCTTTTGCAAACTGCCCAACTTTGATCAACTTTGTACAGCTGCACCTTGCCACATGCAGGGGCCAATTGATCCAAATTGCTTTGTCACAAGAGTATGGCCAGTACAGCGTAAAAGATTCTAGGTGAGTGTGGCATGAAAGCAGCATTCAACGAAGCCAAGATTAATCCTCTCAGGTATAGTCACTAAGTCCAGTTATGCTACTAGAATGTGTTAAATCCTGAAGGCAGATTCTTATTGGTGTCAGATTGTCTTGGTCGCTGCAGAATCTGCAGACTACATAGCTGGTTGATAAAGCATAGAAATAGAAAGCAGTGACGATGCATTGCCTGTCCAGCAGTTTGTGGGTTTCCATCCTGAAGCTGAGATCTTTAGGTGACCCATGCCTTGGTAGGAGAATGCCTCGACCTTTCGCTTCAGCATTGTATCAGGGGCAGTTTGGTGAGGATTCTGTGGTGTTTGGTGACCCAATGCCACATTTTGGGTTTGCCCAGCCAGCATTTTTGCATCTGCGAACGTTTCCATTGAGGCTACTCCATGTCATACCTTAGGATCCTTAGGTAAGTATATAGACTTCTCGACTTCTCCCGGTGTTACTTTGTGGGTGAGTTTCCCTTGAACCTTGTTCCGCATATGTCAGATGTGAAGCTGGCAGCCTGTTGCCACTGGCGGCGTGATTTTAATCACACGATTGAGTCAGCACACCCATTGGCTTCCAAGATGGTTGGAATGCGCAGGTTGTGACGCCGAGTGCAAGAACAAAAAGTGGATGTGTGCTAATTGAAGTTGCGTTCATAGGGATTCCATGTGTTGTACAATGCGACGGACATTTCTAATGACTGCATATTGCCTGCATTAATATGTCCATCAGAAATGCAATGCTCATGCATAAAACATTACATAATATGACAAACCAGTACAAAATAACGCTATTTCATTGATTATATATATATATATATATTATACCGTATAAATGAATAAAACTTAAAATAATGATAATCATGGTCCTCCGTGTTGTTCTTTTGTTATGCCTGAGGTGCGTCATGCCAAACCCGCGTGATGTGGAGAGCCTGGCTGGATTGGCCGTCAGCTGTTGATATGGCTGTCTTGTTAGTGTGGACTGCCAAGTTGCACTGCCAGGAAACTGTATTTGATATTGCCTTGACCTTACGGGCGCTGGAGCAGGGAAATTTGATGAAATCCAAGGTTGCGTGCATACTTTTTGGTAGAGCTAGCAGCTAGCCCATTTGAATGTAGGACAGGTTCTTTGACCTCATGCCAGCACAGAGTCTTTTTCGGAGGAATTGGGGGCGATGTTTCAGGAGCTTTGTGGCAGCAATTTTCGAGCAGAACAGCAATCAAGAATAAGACGGATCACATTGGATCAGGATTCAGCTAAAACGGTCTTCAAATAATTCCAAATATCTGAAATATATTCGATCCGACTCAAACTCTTCAATATTCTTCAATCATCTTCAATCCCAGGGCACCTGTGTCTTAATTCGGATAGGTTCGCGTTGTGTCCGGTTCAGCTGGACCACCCAAGCGACTACAGCTCGGGCGTTGGAACCTCGTGGGTTTGTGTTGTGATTCCTGTGCAGGTTGGCATTGTGATGTGATTTTGGATGACTTGGGGTTCAACTAAAGCAATAGTTGCTTTTGTGTTGCTTTTATATATACGTTTACGTAATACGTATATACATACATATTTATATATATTTATAAATATTATAGCAGAATATACCAATGAGGACAGCCTAAGTAGTGCAAGCATAGGGAGCCAGATCCTGCTGAGGTCGGTCGTGGGCTTTGCTGGGACGAAGGAGCCAATAAAAAAAGACTGTGCCGCCATCAATCAAATCTGGTTGTTGGGGCCTGGAAAGGGGGTTGTGCCTGATGACTAAGAGTACTGAATAGATCTGAATATAGTATATACTAGCTGAAATATCAGAAATAAAGAGAAATCGAGTCTCACAGTGATTTGCTGATCTCCTATTCTCTGGGTGCTAGGCCAACTTCTTTAGCAAGTGCTGTTGGTGACATGGTGGGACGACCAGGCTGCACGAAGCGCAGGCGGCAGAGGCAAGAAGAGCTGGTGTACCGGAGTCAGATGCTGAGTCATGAGGATATGGCGGATATGTTGTTTCAAAATTGAGAAGCCCAGACGTCCACAGCTTTACTATGCAATATATGGTTTACCGGTATTTTCCCATTGAAATAGCAACTTTCTAGTACCCCCTATCTTGAGACACACCCATTTTATACATCCCAATGACTCCAGATTGCATTTCAGGACCCGTCACTGACTCCAGTTGCCATGGTTTCGATATTTTGCTATGGAACATGTCCTCCCACTGAGTGTCGGGATGTCGTGGGGTCAAGTACGAATTGATTTGTTGGATGGAGTTTGCCAGTTTTCATGGGCACCAATCGTGTTGCTGTTCACTTTGGATTGGCAACACCACTCCCTGCATGTTCTTTGGATCAGGCCGGACATTGGCCTTGCATGCCCTTTGTCGCCCAGCAGACTCGTTTGGATCACGATGGCATTCTGATTGAGCATGGCACTTGCATGCACTTGTCAAAGTTTAGCAAAATTTGTTGAAGAGTTGGATTTCAGTTTGTCAGATTCGGTCAAATTACTTGACTACTTGTGCCAATTGTACCCATGCCATACCGAGCCACTTCCCCATGCTATGGCAGGTCGAAAGCACACGCTTTGGTCTTGCAGAACTGGACTGGAAAGATCTTCCTCCAGGACCTCATAAGATCATCGGATATCGGATGTGCCAGATATTGCCCCAAATCAAAAAATGAAACCGTGAGATACCGTGAGAAAATATATGAACATTGCCTTCCAAGCACGAATGATCAAAGTTCTTCAAAGTTGCTTTTGTAGCGGCTAATATTTACGAGTATTCGTAAAAGACTCATTCTGTTTGCTTGGCAGCAGGATCTTGGCTCAGCGCATGGCACCTTTCTGGGTGGTGTGCGACTGAAACCGCATGAGCAACTTGGCTCCAGGTTGGTGATGCAGCATGTTTTGCCATCTGAAAACCCCTCCATACCCATAAGGCCATAAGAGCCCATAAGTCAACAAAGTACTCACCGGGTTTGTAGGAAACGGTCCTCAGGCCCTGCGAATGGAGACCTGGTGTGCAGGCCTGACCTGAGTGGTCAAATCGATCTGGTGAAGAGTTACTTCGTATTACTTCGTTTACTTTATTTTGTTCTCCATCTAAGCACCGACTGATCTAGCAGAGTTCCAGCTTTCAATTTGGTAGGTATGTTTTGCAGATTCCCAGCTGGAGTTCTTTGAACTACGAGTCGCCGAAAAGTCCCTGGGCGCCTTAAGAACAATCAATAGGTGTGCCGTCCCGAATCTTGCACCATGACCCTGCACCAGCACAGCATGCTGCATCGTGCTGCATAGCCTGAAACCGTTTCTGCATCCTTCCACCCACCATACCCACCAAGGTAACAAAAATAGACTCAGCGCCCATTGGGGCGGAAAATGTTTGAGCTCTGCCTGCTGACGGGCCAACCATAGCCACATCCAACTATTTCAGATGAATGCTCTGCATTGGTGGGTTCTCAAATTCATAGCCGTTCATAGACACCCACTTAAACCGCAAATCGTGGGAGAGTCGCCCTCACCAGCGTTTGGTCCTCCATGGTCCTCCCGCTCTGGTCATGATATCTAGGGCTCGAAGCAAGCGGCCCTCAAAGTTCTCAAATGGGAGGACGCACGCAGGCACAAAGCTGCAAAATAATACACACATGGTGAAAAGTGGTCAAACTAGAAAGCTACCAAATCTATCCAAACCTACCAGCAAGATCCAACAAGCAGCTTGCTTAAGGCTTGAGTTCACGACTCCCACGAAGCAACGGCAACAGCTTAGGAAGCTTTAGCAGTTTTGCGGTTTCTGTTGCGTAGAATACCTGTCTCGAATCGAAATTAGGAGCCAACAGCAACAGATACTATTGAAGTTGGAAGTTGAAGCACTCGACAAATGTTTCACTTCATAAGATAAGACAGAGAATACTCCACAGACATGGCCATTGGCAGCCCTGGGGATGCAGAAAACGCTGAAGACCTCGACATTGAAGAACTTGCACTGGAAGGGTTGAAGCTTCTGAGATCAAGTCCTGCCTATGCAGTCGCTCGGTCACTGGAACTTTGGCGACAGCAGGAGGAAGAACGTGCAGTGGTTCGTTTACAGGAAAAAGAGCGAGAGATGAGAGAACGTTTGGAGGAGGAGTACCGACAACGTGAGTTGCAACGAGCTCAAAGCTTTCGACATCAACAGGCCGAGCTGAGAGACTTGGAACAACGTGCCAAACGAAAGTTGCTGGAGATGCAGCAGCGCGAGGCCGCGGTGAAGTCGGAAATGGCCAAGACCAAAAGTCTCAGCGAAGAAGCGCGGAGGTCTGCTGACCTGGCCATCCAGAGCTGTGAGGACTCCATGCGTCGCCAAAAGGCTGAAGCAAAACAGTCGCATGATTTCGAAATGATGCGTCAAACTCAACTTGAAAACCGGATCAAAGAGTTGGAGGCTGAAATTTCCGAGACTCGAGTTCGGTGTTCTGAGCTGCAATCCACCTTGGCAAAACAAGCCGTTGAAGAGGTAGAGTTGCAAGAGAAACGCTTTGCATCAGCCTCAAACCTAGTTCAGGAAGAACTTCAAAAATTGCAGCTGCAGATGTGTGAGGAAAGGGTAAAGTGCGAGACTTTGGCTGCTTCGAGAGATCATTTCCGACGGAAGGTGGAAGAACTTTGCCGAAAATTGTTGGAAAAGGAGGAGCAGATTCAAAAGTCTGAGGTGCAATGTTTCAAGCAAACCGGCGCCTCAAAGGACGCGGCACCTTCAGGAAATTCTGTCGATCGCCAAAGCGATGGGCACTGCAACGCTGCGTCAAATGCGTCACAGCACTTTACCCTTGACTGGCTGCAGAAGCAGAAGGGCGAATTACTTGCGACTGGACTCTACACAGAGGCTGCTCGGCAAATCTTGGTAGTGGATCTGGGCATATCTGGGCTAGGTGGATGTAATTGATGCAAAATGATGCAAACATAATCAAACATACAACCCTGTGAGAACTTGCAGTGACATTGTGACATAGTTTGACATGTTTGACAGTGTTTGCTGTGAAGCCTCTAGCTGAGGAAGATGCCGTGATTCGTGCACTGAATGCTCAAATTGCAGAGCAGGCGCATTAAATTGAATCATCCTCTGACTGACGCAGCCAACTTTTTTTTCACTGAATGTCCTGGTCTGGCAACTGCTTGGGCTGCAGGGGAGCCCGAACAAGAACCGTAGGGGTGCAAAATGTGTGAGCTGCCTTCCCTTGTTCTTATTTTTTTCTATTTTTTCTTATTTTTTTAATTATATTTGTTGATTTCTATGATTTCTTGCAAACTTGGGCAACGGATATCACTGCATGCTTCGGAAAAGGGTACATGTAGAGCAAAAGAACGGATTATAAGTAATTATATACATTACGGATAAGACATGTGATCAAAGGTGTGATTTGTTGTAAGCGACTCACGGCTTTTGAGAATGAACATGTTGGGGAGGGGGGGCAGGGCGGAACAAAAATCACGAGAGTGTCCGGTGCGTTCCGGTGCCATTTTCAGCATGCGACCAGTTTGAATGGACATTGAACATCAAACAGTTGCTGCTTACACCATGGCAATTTTCCTGATGTTCACATATGACCCAGTAAGCAAACCAATCGACCACAAGTGCAAACTCGATTTGATTTGCTCTTTCCAACAGTGGGTCCGTTCGGTGAGCTTCAGGCGCGCTGTGACACTCAGGGCACGACATAATTTCGAAACCAAACAATTTTGCACGATTGTGTACGATTTTGTCATGTTTTGTCAATCTGTTTTTGCAGGTTCGGCTTCCGCACATAAATTGCAACTCGTGTTCAGGTGAAGGCAATGCCAGAAGTCGTCCAAACCACAATAATTCGTGTCATTGAAGAATTGACATGTGAAATTTGTTGCATCGATGATGGCAACATGATCATAGCACGTAAGGTGATGAACGCATTGCGAGGAACACTGTCAGAGTTGCACCAGTCTCAGAAGTGTCGAAGTGAGAGATCTGTGCAGTCCATTTGGTACATTTTGGTACCTTAATTCTTGCAGGTTGATATAGAAATTTGATGTCATTATATATAATGTCAATTAATTATATTACATATCATTACATTATATAAATTAACATTAATTAACATTAATATGTAATTTTACATAACATATATATATATAACATGTTCTGGTCGGATGGTCAAGACCGAGGGCTTGGCCACTCGCAGCTTTCGAGGCTCGATGTCATGCAGAATTCGACTAGTCCATTGAATGTATCCCATAGGATCCATGTATGGTATATTAATGGTAAATGTTACCATATATGGCATACATGGATCCTATGGGTATTGAATTCCATTGAGTGGCCTGTTTTGATGAATGATACGAATGTCAGCTCCCATTTGGCCAAGATGGCCAAGGATTTTGATAGCGCATCATGGGGAGCATCGATATGAAGTGCACAAAGGGACGATGAGCAAAATGTGAAGTGCAATTGAGGCCACCGCGGCTAAAACAGAAGAGGAAGGAGGTCAGAGATGCTGGAGGAATCTGGAGGATCTGGAGGGTGAGCGAAGCGGAATGATCAATCCGGATGACTTCAATGACTCCTTGATTCTTTGGTCCGTTCTTTCCTTCCAACATGATTTTACTCTTTGGACCTCTTTGGTATGATTCAGTCATTACCACTCAGTCAATATCAGTCAATCAGCTGTCCAGGCGGCGGTGCAACAGTAGCCATCATTTTCCTTCTCCTCTTGGTGGTTATGGGGGTGTGGACGCTGAAATCTGGGATGATCTGGGTTTGCCATGGTTTGCCATCAATTTCCTTAGGTTCCTTAGGTGAAAAGCAGATAAAAGCTGTGTATTCTTGGTGGTTCTTGGTAAGGTCATGGGATGTAATGGATCTACTTGCAGCTCACTATTGTAAGTGGCGCCGTGTTTGGGACCTTGACACAAGATCCAATCCCTTGCAGTTGCCTTTCACATCCATTCACCTTAGAGTAATTGCCCAATGCACTTACTTGCAGAAAGATTCTTGTATATGTTGTATACTATTTTCATTAATTTTGTATAATTATAATTATATGATATTATATGTTCACTTCTTTTGCTCTCTCAATACGTTCATAGTAGTTCGCAGTTGTTCCTCTATGCTATCCACGTCAAAGGTAACACTAATCAGCCTTTCTGTTCAGACATTCATAGTCCGGCGGGGCATGTTCTGTATTGTTTCATGAGGTTGTTGGCTACTTTTGGATGCAACGGCGTGAGAGGATGATTCAGGCGTATGCGGAGGACGGGGTTCAAAGCAAAGTCGCTTGCAGTCAAGGCTATCTTGAACAATCGCACCTTTGAAGCTTCAAACAAAACAGAGTCGGCATCACCTTTTCGCGCCTTTTCGCATGTTCCTTCCAGCTGGGAGATGCTGCAAGGAAGACGCTCGCATGCGCAGCAGTATACCAGAGATGCAGGCACTGGAGTTCCGCATTCCAGAACTGTCATGACTTGAAGCCGCTGCAATCGTTGCAATCGTTGCATCATGAAATCATCATGTTGCAGCTGCTTGTGGCTGCTAATATTTGCTAATCATGTTTGGCACCTTTTCCATCCTTTTTCTTGCATCTCACCTGGCCTATCCTGGTAGCCAGAGGCTCGAATTAAGAACAAACACATGCAGTTCCGGCACAATTGACGAGAAGTGATAAAGTCAAGATTGCTTGGAAAGACCGTGTAGAATGAAGAAAATCAGACAGCAATTTGTCAGAGAAACTCGAATGCACCGCGATGACTTGCTTAAATATAAGAAACATCCAGTCAAGTCATTGGAACATATCGGAACAGCCAATCAGATGGAGAAATCGCACAAGCCATGATATGTTCAAAAGGTGCTTCCATGGTTCGCTGAGAAATGGGGCAGGCCGCGAGTTGCTGCTTCACTTGTTCCCGAGAAGCGGAAAAACTTGAAGATTAAGCAATCGCAGACTGAGAGCACATTGTTCTATGTTTTGCTTATTCATTTTATTCCTTTTTAGACATTTGACTTCTGTTGAATTCTCATGCTTTCGGAACCTAGATGTTTTTCGATGGCGAGGCCGCAGCTTTCGCCCCCTGCGTGACACGGGTGAAGGGTGACAATGGCTCTCAAGATCCACAGCAGCTCGCGGTGTGGCTTAGCAGCAAGGTTACAGATGTTACAGCCCACTGAACGACTCAGAACTTCGACAGAGAGTATTATGTTTTGATATTTGTTTGGTTAGTATTGTCGTCATATTATGTCGTCATATTTTAATCATTATGGCATGGTTATTACTACTAGTAATACTAGTAATGAAACGGTAGTACTTACTTATTATATATTTATTTAATTTATGTTGTGCGTGCTGATTTCTGGCCACATTCAGCAGGTCCCGCACAGATCTTGCAAACAATTTTGTGTCATTGGTGTTTGACGTGACAATTTGCTAGGTCTTTGGCGAAAGTCGAGAAGCTGTTGCTCGATACAGAGACCCTACAGCGGGAGTCTGCACCTGATTTTTGGGGAGCAATGGATATCAATGGATCAGGTGATCTTTACACCTTCAGTCTCCTAGAGTTAGTCGTTTCCACATGTTCCCACAGTGTCACAGGTGTGATGCACACTTTCGTAGAGCTGGGCTGGATGCCCATGGGACAATGAGGTTGGCGCGATTTGTGGATTGTGTTCAGTACATTCATTCTATATAATTATCATTAATTAATTATCTATAGTCTATAGTTTGGAATTCCAACATTGGAGACCATTGGAGTGACATCAAATGATATCAAATGATATCAAAGGCAGTATTTGCCATGGTCTTTCAAGATGTCCCTCGCCATGACTTTGTTGCATGGTTGCCTTTTACGACAGGCGAGTAGAGCTGCGGCGATTGCTGTGGACCTTCGCACATTCTTTGGGCTCAACTGAGCTGCTCGCCAGGGGGTGAAGCCAAAAGATATTGGATAACTACAGAAGAATATATATACAATAGTCAATTTCGGGTTATCCAATATTGGATATAACTATAGTGGATCAAGACTCCGAGATGAAAAATGTGGATGACGAAATCTCCACTGCTTTTTTTTAGCCGCGCATCAGGTTGACATGGGAAGCCATTGAGGTTGGGCCCAGAAACAGCAGGACTTTAAGGAAGAGAAAGAAACTTTGCAGACCTGCCATGGATTTTTTCCAGGACTTTGATAGACTTTTGGGCCGTTTTTAATTGGAGCAGTTGCACAAAGCATGGCCATGTGGCAGTGGAAGCTCCACCTTTTCAGTCTTGAAAAGGCCTTTGCGGTGACTGGCACCCTGGAAGCAAACGTCCCAGTGGTGACCAAAGAGGAGTTTTTCAGGCTGGATCCAGAGCATCCATTGACCACATACCAAACCAGACCATGTCTGTGAATTCACGAGACGATCAGCTTCCTATCGGCCCTTCTTTGCTGGTAGTGTTCCATTGCATGTTGAATGCCACGAGTCAAATTCCTGTGTAGAGGGTTTTGCTGGCATTTTGGACGTCAAAGCTCACCAGAGCCAACACTCCAGCAACACGGTCCTCGCGAAGGTGTGTCACCAAGACAGTGCACCTGGTTGCCAGTGAACTGCGCAGAAAGCTGCAGGAGGTCCGCAGATGTGCATTCAGGTCTTTCCAGATGCCATACAAAAAGGGTCCAGTGACTGATGAGACGCGCATGCTACTGTATCACATGGATACAAGTTGATGCACTACAAACTGAGACATCCAAAAGCCATTTGTTTGCAAGGTTTTGCCAAACTGCAACAATATTGGACGATTTGCAGAAGAATTCACGATTCAGGCAAAAACTGCCGATTCAAATTACTCTCTAAAATGTCTCAGGAAAAACAATCTATATCTATTTCCCGCCCTCTCCAAAGATTAAATCCAAAGCTGAAAGACAAGAATCGCGACGAATGCCAGCGAACTTAGTGAATAATTTCTAGATCATAATACAACGCCCATTGCAAATACGTCTTTCTAAATTAGTTTCTCTTTGTCTAAGTATTTGCTTGTCTCAAATGCCACGTGACTGAATAGGGTCATGTGTGTTTCTCTTAGTCATTTGAGGCTTGTAGAAGACACAGTCAAACAAGGAACGCTAAAATCACCCAATGGACGCTAAACATCGCCATTTGGACGGCCAAAATCGCCGTTTCGTTTTCAAAACCTTTGGCTTCACCTTTGCTTGCCTGACACTATGTCTTTAATATCCTTGGTGGCCTTGCAAACTGACTTGTACTGAAGCCCGTGTACTCGGCATTAGTCAATTTTATACAGGGCGATGTATGCCAAAAAAGGATTAAAAAGGAAGGTGACTGACTAGGTCATATGCAAGAAGGGAACTACAGGGAGCCATTGAGCAAATCATGGCACCCCTACTTGTTCCAAGATGCACCAAATCCATCCAAATTCGACAAACTCAAAAAGTGACGGTTCGCAATATTTACGCCTGTTTGCCAGAAGACATTGTTTTTTCACAAAAAGAATCCGGATGGTGCAGTGGCAGTGAATGATTTCTAGCATCCTTCAGTAAAAATGTGTCATCGGGTTCTCGATAGGTGGAAAACAAGTTGCGACCACTTCCACGAAGACCACCTGAGAGAGCGAACGTCTCAGATTGGGGATTGTGTTGAGTCAATCACAGTTTCTAATAATTAATTACTTGTAGTGTCAGTCTGTGTTTTTTATTTCTACATGTCACAAGAGTTACTGAGCTCAGGGGGTGTAGTTGGGTTCAGTGGGGCATTTGGTTGTCTTGAGAATGTGGCCGAAGATGTAAGTCGCCAACAAGCAGGGCAAAAAGCGTGTCCCGCTGTACTTCGCACACCGGATTGCAGAGGCTCCAGAGCAGAGTGGACCTACCCCAAAGACACCGGGCAGGCGGAAGCCGGAGGAACATAGCGAAGCATAGCGAAGCCGGGGAGTACTGTAGTTGACGAGTCAGACGAGTCAGACGAGTTACTGTATGACTCTGTATGTAATCTCGGACGGTGTGAGGCACTCAAGCCCTTGGGCGGCTATGGCAGAATTGAGCGGTGCTTTGACCAAGAGAAATCGACGGAGATAGGATATGATGTCTCAGTCATCTCAAGTCATACACAGGGCCAAACCAAAGCGATCACTTGGATCACTCGTGAGGACGCACTAGTGCGCAGAATGTTGAAGAGATATTCATTCAGGAAGCCTTGACTCTGACATACTCTGACGGTAATACACTAGTGACAAGAATCAACTGTTTGAACATGAATGAACATGTTTGAAAATGTTTGAACATGTATCCACTGTCACCATTGTCACCACCAGATACCACCAGTAGCTCAGCCCGAAGCTGTCAGCAACTCTCTGCAGTGAGGCAGCGAAGAAGAGTCTCCAATCTCTTCGCACCTTGTTTTCAGAAACAGTGGGATTGCATGAAAGAGCTGTGACAGATTCAAGGAGTAATAATTCACCCCGCTTCGCGTGGGGTGGCCGCCCACACCGCAGGTTTATTTCGGTCCGTGAGAGGGGCTAAGGGTGGTTTTCCCCCGTGGGGGCTCTTCAAGCTAAGAAGTTTCAATAAGAAATCCTTCCAAAACATTGTTTTTGACAGTGGTTTTCCAATGTTTCCAGTCAAACAGACGGTAATTTACACGTTTTTTGCCATAAAGGCAGTAAATCCTTCCAAAACATTGCTTTTGACAGTGTTTTTGTAATGTTTCCAGTCAAGCATACGGTAATTTACACGTTTTTTTGCTATAACGTCAGTCCAAAACACTTGTTTTTGCAGTGTTTTCAATGCTCTGGCATCCAAAAACCCTGCAAAATCTTGCTATGTACAATGTTTTTTTCATTTTTGGCCGTTTTTCCATTGCCGGAAAGCTACCAAAATGACCCAAAATTCCATTTCAATACCCTCTTGCGCTCAGACACCCAAAAATCCTCGAAAAATGTCGAAAACACCACCGTATTCTGCTCTCGGTGCGAAACCGTTTTTGGGGTCTGGTCTCGGTGCGAAACCGTTTTTGGCCCCCCCCCCCAGCTAAAGCTGATATAGCGACTGCTATATTAACAAATGTCATTGAGCATTTAGTGTTGCTGTTGCCCCCCAATAAGCACGCCTTCACCGCCAAAGCGGTGTGGGCGGATTTATTGCATGTTGTCCAAAGATGTGCGATGTTTGATCATATCTTGCAGCCAAGGCCCAGATCGTTAAATGGCCCCGAGGCTGTGCTGCAGGATGCCATCTTCAGACCAGCCCCATGTGGCCCATGTGCTGCACCAGAGGAAGGGATGCACCGATGCTAGCGTTGATCTGCAGGGCTTCACTGAAGATTGAGCGATAAATTTGGCACATAAAGCAGAGAAAGGAAATTCAGTGTGTGTGTATATATATATTATATATATATTATATGTATATTATATATATAATATACGTAGTAATATACAGATGTATATATAAATTTAAATCGATGTATATAGATCATCCATACCATTCGATACCAAATCCCATGTTCAGGATTCCATTATGGGATGGATGACCATAGCCATACCCCAAATACATCCAATAATACATCCAAAAGAAACATGTTCTGACTATTGGAATCTATTGGACATATAGATAAAGAATGATGAAGATAATATGAACTATAGTTAATGATAGTTAGTATAACAATAGATAAGATAATGCATATATAATATGTTAAATTCTGGGAAGCGGAAGCTTTAGAGTCGATGCATCTCAGGAGAAACATCCTGGTCCTGTAGCACATGAAGCCAACAAACGCCCTGTGGAGGCTTCCGATTTGTGCGAAAGCCATGTCCTGCAACGTAATGCGCTAGGGATAAAAGATAGTCTACGAGTCTACAATATCCTGCTGGTAGCTAAGGCTGCAAGCAGCCAGATACCACACAGGGAAATGTCAGTGACAGGCTGATGAAACTGAGCCTGAAGCTGTGGGGATCCAAAGCGCCAGAGACAGAAACCGACCATCCTGTTCCGTGGTTGAGCCTTTACTATAGCCCTAGTGGCTGGTTGAGCCTTTACTGTAGTGGCTGGAACAACCTGTTTCAAAAGGTTGACTTTGGGCCAGGCCATCATAGCACTCATTCCCAGCCTGCATCGTGGATTTTCTTCAGGAATCCTTCTTTCGGCCAGCTCCAGAGCCACAGGTGCCTGCAGACGACTGGTTTCATTGGTTTCAACTTGATAGGTTCATCAAGGTTCATTGCTGTTTGTGTGCGCGTGGCTAGCGTTGCTTCATCCTGAGCTAACTGTTAGTCATTGCAAGCGCTGGGAATGTCCTCAGCTCTTTTTGGGACCAAGCTGGCATAGCAACTGATTCGTGGATCAGATCATAGCAGGTCCCATGTTGGGACAAGAAGCATTTGTGCATAGTTTCGCTGCCACTGAGCTGGTGGACTTGGAAAATGGCATTCTGAAGCTCCCACCGCTGGCAGTGTGGGGAAACTTGGCCATTTACATCGTGGCCTGGGGCCTTTTGATGTGGCCACAACATCTTCCTTTGGGTCGGCCATGCATTGCGATGGTTTTTGCAGCCATGGCCTGTGGCTTAAGAGAGCTTTGTCACAAGGCATGGCCTGAGGAAAACTATCCAACTGTGGACATCTTTGGGAAGATCAATCCTACACCCATCGCTTTGCTCTTTGGCCTCATGCTGGTGAACGCATACCTGAAGGTGCGGTGAGGCTCAATTGACTCACAATGACATAATATATATTATATACGATAATATACGATAATATACGTATATATATATGGTTGCATATCAACGGTTAGGTAGGTTTGGGATAAGCAGCTGACTCTCATGATGCATGTTCTAACTCGATCGTTTCCCTTGCGCTCTATATATATTATAATATCTCTCTCGAGTTTATTATATATATATGGAGTCTCCTTTTATTTTATACCAAGTGCAGTGTCCTGATGTGATCACTAAGGACTCGATGCGGTCGTTTGCCATTTTGGCACAAAGAACGAGTGATCACAGTCAGGCCACAGCTCTTTTTGATCAAAGAGGATCGCTGTTTTTAGGGCCTGGGACTGGATCACTTAAGTATGTCTTTTCCTCCTTGTAGCCCGGCTCCATTGGAACGTCAGAGAGCCATGGCAGCTGCTCGAGCCAGTGTTGGAGGTGATCACCTTGCACCTGAGGACAGTGCCTCACAGGTGTCCTGGAGTGTGGTCGTGGATGAACAGCGCAATGTGGAGCCTGTTCAGGAAGTGCCAATGCAGTTCCCTGAGCCTAAGGCACCACCGCCCGGGTTCAGACACCAAGGTGGGCCGGCTCCTGGCTATGCAGCCCAAGGACAGGATCAACCCAAGAGTTGTGTGTCAAGCTCAAGCGGAAGTGCACCCTTCCCACCTGCTGATGCGGCTCTCTTTTTCACTGACCCTGCTCAAGCCCCTGCTCAAAGTGCTGCTGCTCCAGCTACTCAGGCAGCACGTGATTTGCTTGGAAGCGCTCAGAAGCAGGCAGCTCGCCTGGCAAAGCAGAAAGCTCAGGCAAAGAGGCGTGGTCATCGTGCAGTTAGGTGGGGACAGATGCCTGGCCTTGATGCTCAGAATTTCCAGCTCCCAACGTTCATCAGGCAGTTGGGTGCTGGCCAAGATGAACGATCAGTGCTTGTGATTGATAGCCGCGATCGGCGCATTCAGTCCCCCTACCAGGGATGGCTGCTGGACGAGATCTTGCTGAACGCCCAGTCTGGAGTGAACGTCCTGGTCGATCGACAACTTGTCAGATCGCCAAACAAGGGCTACCACCTCAACTTGTTCTATGTGAGGACGATGGACGGGTTCAAGTTCATCTTGGTAGGATCAATGACGTCTTACGGGACGGTGCCAGCAGCTCGCTGGGATGCAGACACGGGGAAGATCATGGCCCACCCGGCCTTTCAACCTTTTCGTTGGCCGATGATGACTGACGAATCTGCAACCTGGGTCGATGTGAAAGTCAAGGTTGAAGGAGGTCTTCTTCTACACCTTGAGCTGCGCGGCTACCGATCGAACACTGACATGACGGTTCAGATGAACTACGTCAATGATGCTCTCATGGCGAACCTTAGGGACTGCCTTTTTGTGCCGTCCTGCATCGTCACGGTGTTCCACGGATGGAGGGTGGTGGCAACCTCGTTCGAGGTGGGAGGGCGTCTGTACGCCTGCAGTGATGGTGGGACGGTCGTGGCCCTGGACTTTCCTTTGTGCCACTTTGAAGTCCGGCTCACTGCGCTCTCTTCCACGGACTCGATCGGGATGGATGCAGACCGCTTAGAGTTCCGATTCAGGTCATCCGGTGATCAGCTGGACGTTGCATGTTCTCAGGTGGTGGTTCCATCAACTTGGCTGGTTGTGTCGCGTGTGTCTGGGCCCACCTTGATCAAGAATGCTCGTTGGTGTCGTGAGCATCATGCAAGGGTGGAAGGCCCTGATCAGACCATGCAATTGTCACAGCTAGCCGGGATCCATGCACACTGGACTGCATCGATCGAAGCAGAGTCCGTTGATGACACGGGTCCGAGGGTGAGTGCGGTCGCGGTGGATTCTCACCCGGCCAACTATCACCTCACCTGTGAGTCTCCCTTGTTCAGGGCAGCGAAGTCGTTGGTGCCAACCGATGCACTGGCTCTGCAGGCGCACAATGTGGCTCTGGAACAGGAGACGATCGTGCTCCCGCCAGTGACGGGTGGGCCATCAGTGGTGCCAAGATCATCAGTTGCGGCCCCTCTGCAAGCATTGGCTGGACCGTCGGCTCCTGCACTGGTTGTGGCGCCCAATGTTCAAGCCGAAGTCTCCATGACTGAGCCGGGTCAAGCCCCAGCCTCGGGAGCCATGGGAGGCTCGGTACATGTGCAAAGGCGATCGCTTGAAGCTCGCCAACAAGAGAGGATCTCAGTGGCAGCCGTGACGCCACAAACTTTTCTTGATCAGGTGTATCAGGCGGTCCCGGGACGCCCAGTCAGTTTTGGACCGGCTCCGACCGTTGAAGAAGTGACGGAGACCTGACCTTGATCAAGAAGTTTGAAATTCACCGAGTTTGCAAGGTGGCGGAATGTATCAGGCCGCAGCACGATCGCTGGCCGAATGCTCTGAAAAATCATTAGCTGCTGCGAGAGCTGTGCAAACACCCTCAGTTTAGGTCTCTTGTTTTCCCGTTGTTCACCCTGGTTTTTCCCCGTTTTGGTTTGGTTTAACTTGGGTCAATGGGTTTCCTAGGGACCTAATTTCTGAGGTGTTTGCTCTGTGAGACCCCACAATTGTGAACGGGTGGGATTTGATCACATCCAGCTCGTTCATGGGGACGACTCCCATATTTTCCACTTGGCCCAGGCGAGGGCCCCAGTTTGCTCGGCTGTGGGATCTCAGACCGGACGTGATGTTAGAGCGACTGTTCCGATATGGGGTATGATCTCCATAGCTCTGGTCAGTCATCTTTCTCTGTCTGGTCGATCGACCACATAAAGCTGTCAAGCTTTTGCATTTATGATTTTGGTCACGATTTATGCATGATACAAGTTGATGTATTTCGTTCATTTGATTTTAATTGCTCTTTGACGCCACGCCTGTGACACCACCTCATGCAGTAGTTCACACATGTTTGCATGTTCATGCTTTTGAGGCGTTAAGGTTCGAGGTGCAATGATTGCTCTCTTAACCGACTTGACACTCTCATGTGTGCACTGTTCATGTTGTGTGGGGGTTCACAGGGAAGTCATGGCTCAAAGTTCTGATCGCTGGACATCTAAGATTTTGTGTCTTCCAATTTTCTCTGATGCCTTCGCTCAGGCGCTGTTGGCTTCACCTTATGCCAACTTGGCGCTGGTGTCAGCGATGGAGGTGCGATCGGGCCCGGAGTTCACCGTGAAGGTGCACGACTGGTCAGCATCCCTAGAGGAGACCATTCGTGATGTTTTGCTCAGCAACAGTTTTATGCTGGAACAGTTTTGGAGTCTAGCTACTTCGATCGAGAAGACATTTTTCGAATCCTCTGCAAATCAGCTGGGTTTCGGGCAGTGCGATCCGACTACTTTGGCGTTGAGTGCCGAGACCGCTAGTGCTCGTAGGGCTAATGCCATCAAAGCTCTGTTGCACAAGCCGGCTCAACCGCCCAGGAAACTGCTCAAGAAGTCTGATTCGGATCCGACGTCCACACCGCTGTTGGACCAGGAGAATGCCGCTCGGTGGAAGTGGGCTTCTAAACTGGAGGCCATAGGGAAACGGGCGGGTCAACACTCCAAGCTCTTGCTGGATACCACCAACAGCCAAGGGCTCTCGCCGGGTGAGACCGCTCGGCTACGCCAATTAGTGTTGGCATCGGGGGCTCCACGGACTATGTCGGCCCACATCTCCGCATGGGAGCGGTTCGAGGAGTGGGCCAATAGTGTTGGGATCCCCGTTTTTCCTTTGTCTTCTGATTTGATTCTGAAGTATGCTCTAGCTCTTGACGAGAAAGAATGTGGTCCCACAGTTTTGCCTTCTTTTAGGATGTCAATTAAGTGGGTAACATCTAAACTGGCGATCGACTGCCCTGATTTGTCCCATCCCGCTCTCTTGGCGGTTCAGTCGGACGTCATTCAGAAAAGGGCCACCACATTGAAAGAAGCCCAGCCCATCCCGATCGTGGCGGTCGGAAGTCTGGAGCAGTTCGTCACAGACGTGCAGCAGCCAGAGGCAGCTAGGCTCTTTGCATGGTGGTGGCTCTGCATGGTCCTCTGCATGGTCTTCGCATCGCTGAGGTTCGACGATGCCATGCATGTCAGGCCAACTGAGTTGATCATGAAAGACGAAGGGCTCTTTGGCGTCGCTTGGCAGACGAAAGTCGAGCGCAAACGCCGTGGCACGAAGTTCGTAGTGCCGAGAGTTGGCTTTCGTGATTCAGCCTGGCTTGACATTGGCTGGGACCTTTTGCAGCTCGAAGATTTGGATCGTGACTTCTGGATGAGAGACTTGAACACCCAGACGGAGTTCAGGTCTGCACCAGCTCAATATCAACGTTCCATTCAGTGGCTGCGTTTCATTGGCAAGCTCGCCATCAAGACCTACTTTAGTGGGCCTGAGGGTAAGCTCAATGAGGCCGTGGACGGGTTGCTCAAGGTCACAGCCCACTCAGCTCGGGTCACCATGTTGGACGCTGCAGTACATGCTCGTCGATCGACGGAGGAGATCGGACTGCAAGCGAACTGGAAAAATCCGGGTCCTCTAGTGTTGAAATACACCAGGAACCGGACCAGCGTACCAGCTCAGATGGTTCAACAGCTGGTCACAGACATGGTTGACAATGAGCACCCGTTCGAGGCTGAAGAGGATGTCGTGCTCGACTCCGTAGATGAGACGGCTCTCAATGAGGTGCAGTTCTACGTCAAGACGGAAGGCGCTCGTGCCTCCCGTGACTATCGATATCACTGCTCGAAAGAGGAGGACGATGAGATGGTCGCATGTGGCAAGCTCGCCGTCCGTGACTGCACTGCCGTTGGGGCCGCCCTGCCAGATCCTTCCGTGCTCTGCAAGCAGTGTGCCAAAGCTCGACCAGATGTGGCTTCACGATGCTTCTCTGCTCAGAGCGGAAGTGTTCGGGCATGAGTCTCAGCTGCAATTTTGCTTTTGGAAGGTGATTTATTTGTTTTGTCAATGATTTTCAATTTGCATTTTCCGATGATAATCTCAGTTTGGCTCTAAGCTATTACACAATTAATCATGGTGGATCGCACCGTGTACACCCCGGACAAGTTGCCGGAGCTCCCATTGCGGCAGATCTTTGGTCGGCAACGAGTTCCGGAAGACTTGTGCCGGCTCGTGGCTGATGTGGGTCTCCGCAGCGTGGAAACGTTCGCCATGCTGGGGGACATGATCACAACGGTCAAGCAGACCTTGAAAACGATCATACCAGATTCTGCTCGTTTCGGCGATGATGCGCCGGCGCAGGAGCTTGCTCTTACAGCTCTGGCGGCCGTCTGGAAGCAGTGCTCCACCATGCAAGATCACTTCGCAGCTCGGCGAGCCAAAATGGAAGAAGACCCCAGCAAGGTCCCAGAGATTCCAGGCGAAGATCATGCTGAGTTTCGTGACACGTTCGTGGCTCGTCACCCTGACGTGCTCTTGCCCATGCATCGAGAGCCTCATCGGAAGTTTGTCGAACGTGTTCAACGAGACTACTTGGTGCACGGCTTTGTTCATTTCTACGAAGTCGGCGAGATCCGCACCAGGAATGAGCAGATCGCTCAGAAATCTGGGCTCTCCAAAAATGCAGAGGATCTCTTGCGTGTGGTGATGGTAGATCAGCCTAGTGCGGCTAGTTCAGAATCTCAGGTGATGGACAAACTGCATGCGTTCTTCATTACCTTAGAATACTTGAACATCTGTGAGTTCTCCGTGGCAGCCGGGCCCCTGAAATACTTGTCTGATCTGGAGGAGTGGCGCCATGAGAACCGTGGCCTGGCCTTGCTCTTGGCGGCTGATGCGTTGATCCGCAAGAAAGTTCATCGAGTGAGCTCCGATCAGCGCAAGACATTTGGCACGTTCTCTGCCGCCTTGCTTGAGGTCTTGACCAACCACAAACAGCTGTGGAATGACGCTCGATCAAGCGCAGAGTTGGACAAGTTCAAGCAGGTGCTGCAGACTACGGCGCCATCTACACCGTCAAAGAAGCGCTCCAGATCTCGCTCGCAGTCAGCCCCGAAGGCTTCACCCAAAGCTCGAAAGAACAGGGCTCGTCGTGAACGCCAGAAGGCCTTGCTCAAGAAAGCTAAGGTTGGTCACGCCTCAACGCCACCTCCCAAGTCGGATCAGGCCAAGAAACCCGCTCGAGACGAACGGGTCCCGGCCCACGAATGGCAGAAGATTACTTCGTTCAAGTATCAAGGAGCCAAGCGATGCCCTTTCTTCAACTGCTCACTGGGTTGCCGCTTTGGTGATCACTGCCGCCAGAAGCACAGCTGTGTGGAATGTGGTAAAGATCACCCGTGGCACGGCAACCACTGAGCTCGGCCCAACTTTGAGGGGGCCTCACTGGAAGCGCCCCCCGGTCAATGGAGCTGTCCAGCCACAGTGTGTTATGATGGCTTGTCGGCATCTGCGCCGTCCGGTCGGAAAACGGCTGATTCTGAGCCGTTCACTGTGCCTGGTTGGTCCCAGTTGACCGAAGATTTCACCATTTTGCGCTCGCATGGCCCATTTTTCCTGGAAATTTTTGCTGGCCAAGCAGGCATCACAGAGGCTGTTCAGCTGATGGGTGTGCCTGCGCTGCCGCCAGTGGATGTGGTTGTCTCTGATCTGGTCAGCGAAGCAGCCGATGTGTTGGATCTGGCAGTGTGGGAGACTATCATGGCAATCATTGCTGCCAGGCTGGTCTTCTTGCTCCATTGTGGCACCCCGTGCAACACCTTCACTGCAGCTCGCAAAGATGACGGAGGACCTCCTCCACTGCGCTCTCGCGATGCTCCTCTTGGTCTTCCAGGACTCAGTTGGCAAAACCAAGCTCTTGTTTTTATGGGTAATCTGTTTTTGATCCGAACGTGCGAAGCTTGTACTCTTGTTTTTAATCTTGGAGGGAATTTCACGATCGAAAACCCCCTGTTGAGCCTCATGTGGGCTACGACAATGATGGACCAGCTCGTCCACGACACACGAGCTCTGGCTGTTGATTTTGATCAATGTGCCTTTGGGGCTCCGTCCAAGAAGCCCACACGTTTGTTGTGCTCAGCTGAACATTTCGAGGTGCTCCAGGTACTTTGTCCAGGAGGGCACGTGCACGAGTCTTTGAGAGGCAAAGTGTTCGACCCCCTTCAGGGCAAACTGGTGTTCAAGACCAAGGCTGCGCAGGTCTATCCTTGGGCTTTGTGTGCGGCGTTCGCCAGCGTTGCTCACGATCTATGGCAAGACCCTCTTCATGCTCTACAACCTTCGCTGCAGCTGACCACGCCCCCTGCGGATCGCAAACGCGAAGTGGGCTCCTGCAAACCGTGGCTCGGACACAAGCAGGAGGAGTCGGCTCTCAAAGCGCTCTGGGCGGGTTATCAGCTGAAGCGGGGTGCGGCCAAGCCTTTGTTGCATGTGGAGATGGAACCTGGCCAAGCGATCGAGGCGGCCTTGAACGTGATCCACCCTTTCACCATCGAGGCTCCTCTGGCAGCGATGGAAGAAGCAGCCGTCCTCCAACTTCGGCGCCCGTCTGAGGTGATCATGGCTGAGCGGGCGCGGTTGCTACAATTTTGGCATGCTCAGGCAGTGGCTTTATTGCCCCACTCAGTGGCGGCGATCCGGGCGCTGCCCGATCCCCATCTGCGGCGTCTGCTCCTTGGCACTGACGACCTTTCCGTGCCGCGCCTTGGTCAAGTTTGCCACGTCGCATTGTACGAGGCTATGCTCATGGCGTGCGGCTCGGTGGATCAGTCATTGCCCTCTTTTCTCTTGCACGGTTTTCCGATTGTTGGTGAGATCGCTCGCTCTGGTCGATGGCCTCCCTACAATAAGCCCCAGAAAGACATCCCGGTGCAAGACGCATTGGATAGGGCCTGGGTTCTTCGGAAGAAGATCATCCAACGTGTTCAATCAGTACAGATCTCTGACAACCTTCAGAAGATTTGGGATGCATCGATCGAAGATGTTGAGGAGAAATCGTGCTTGGGCCCCTTTGTGTCTGAAGAGGAGGTCACGAAAGCTCTTGGGTGCGACGATTGGATCCCAACTCAGAGATTCGAAGTTGTTCAGAAGAATAAAGTTCGTGGTTGTGACAGCGCCACGACAAACATGATCAATCAGATCACCCGGATCTCGGAGAAGCTACAACTGCCTTCTACAGACACGAATGTCGCAGCTCTGCGCAAGTTGAGAACGATCAAGCCTGGCGTGAAGCTGGCAGGGTGGGTGCTCGACGAGCGCAAAGCCTATCGGCAAGTAGCGGTGCGACCTGATCACCGGAAGTTCTCTGTTATTTGCTTGAAGAATCCGAAGACTGGTGCTCCCAATTTCTTCATCATGATAGGTCACTCATTTGGCTTGGTCTCAGCTGTATACAACTACAATCGCCGATCGGCGGCCATTAACGAGTTCTTGGTCTCGCTGTTCGGCTTAGTGGCTTTCAGCTTCTATGACGACAAATATGGTTTTGAACCTCTGGCGATCGCGGGAAGTGCCCGTGCAGTAGCTGAACATGTTCATTTCTGGTTAGGTGCGAAGTTTGATCAGAAGAAATTGCAGCTATCTACAGAGCCCACGATCCTAGGGGTGACTTACAACCTTGATCAGATGCAGTTGGAGATCAAAGCTGAGCGGAGAGAAGAGATCACCCAGGAGATTGAAGCGATCGTGAAGGCAGGCATTCTAGACCCTGGCTCGGCGGGGAAGTTGAAAGGTAAGCTCATGTTTGGCGCTTCTCAGCTCTGGGGAAAAGTTGGACGAGCTTTTCTGAGGGTCATTTCTGAGCGCCAATACCTTCGTTTCCCGATCGGTAGTGAGTTCAAACTAGATCAACCTCTGCTCGAGTCTTTGCTCCACTGGAAGAAATTGGTCAATGAGGGACCGCCGAGGCCGATCGAATCAGCTTCAGCTAAACTAGTGGATGCAGTGATTTTCACAGATGGTTTCACGCCGGATCCTAGGAAGAAGGAACGTTTGCCTGATCGTGTAGGAGCTGTTCTTTTTGATAGGCGTTTGAAACGGCCTATGCAATTCACGTCAGCTGTCTCCAAAGCCGTTAAGAGGCGGTGGCTTGAGCGCTCGACTCAGATTGTTCCTGTTGAGATGGTCGCAGCTGTTCTAGCCCTGGAGACTTTTGCTGATAGGATCCGTGGTTCAGATATCTTATTGCTCATAGATTCCGAGGCTGTTGAAGGTGCCTTGATCAAAGGCTACTCGAGCCGAGAGGATCTCTGTCAATTAATATCTGTATTTTGGGATCTTGCATTTCAGCTCCGAGTGAGAGTTTTTATCGATCGGATCTCAACTGATGCCAACCCAGCCGATTGGCCATCAAGAAATAAACTTTTCATAGGCGAGGCCGCAGGCTGGATCACAGTGAACCCCTGCTGGCCGAAGGCTCTGTTTGAGACTTAGGAGAGGGCCTGGGTCAGTGACTAAGCTCAACTTCATTTGCTCTCACCACATGCTTTGACCTGCCTGTGAAAGGCTCTGTGTTTAAGCGTTGTTTGGTTTGAGTCTATTTTTGAGCCTGGTCATTTGGCTTATGCATCTTACTGATCTGATGATCTGATCAGTGTCTCTGACAGTGACCTGCTCGCCCCATGCCCTGAGCAGCGTCCGCAAAAAGGATCTTTTTGCACATGCAGCTGTTCAGGCGCGTCGGTTTCTTGGATTGGGTTCTGATCAGTTAGAAAGTAAGAGGGATTCTCTCTTACGTTCATGAACAAGTGAGTCGGTTGCATATCAACGGTTAGGTAGGTTTGGGATAAGCAGCTGACTCTCATGATGCATGTTCTAACTCGATCGTTTCCCTTGCGCTCTATATATATTATAATATCTCTCTCGAGTTTATTATATATATATATATATATGGAGTCTCCTTTTATTTTATACCAAGTGCAGTGTCCTGATGTGATCACTAAGGACTCGATGCGGTCGTTTGCCATTTTGGCACAAAGAACGAGTGATCACAGTCAGGCCACAGCTCTTTTTGATCACCCAACCCAGCCCGCCCTCGTGAATGAGGGTGGGCTGGACTTCCAGCCCACACATTTTTCGGTGGGGTCAGTGACTAAGCTCAACTTCATTTGCTCTCACCACATGCTTTGACCTGCCTGTGAAAGGCTCTGTGTTTAAGCGTTGTTTGGTTTGAGTCTATTTTTGAGCCTGGTCATTTGGCTTATGCATCTTACTGATCTGATGATCTGATCAGTGTCTCTGACAGTGACCTGCTCGCCCCATGCCCTGAGCAGCGTCCGCAAAAAGGATATTTTTGCACATGCAGCTGTTCAGGCGCGTCGGTTTCTTGGATTGGGTTCTGATCAGTTAGAAAGTAAGAGGGATTCTCTCTTACGTTCATGAACAAGTGAGTCATATGTATATTATATATCTTTGGTATCCACTACAGTAGGTGAAGGGGACAAGGAGGGATTGTTTCAATATTCAGTTTGGGATGTCCACCCAAGATGAAAACTTGTTCTTTGCAGGACACTGGCATTTGGAAGTACGTGGAAGAGCTCTTGGACACTGCCTCCCCGACAAAGATGCTGGTGAACTTGTGCTGCTTGTCGGCTGCCACATCTGCGGTGCTGACCAATGACACCACTTGTTTGATGCTGACACCCTTAGTGATGAATCTCTGCAGGCGCCGAGGTGCACAGAGCACTTTGCCGTTCTTGATGGCAGTTGCCACCAGTTCAAACATTGGGAGCAGCCTTACCATCATTGGCAATCCCCAAAATGCTCTCATCGCATCAATCAGTCCAGGAATGGGTTTCTTGACTTTCATGAAGGATATGCTCTTGCCGGTGCTGTTGGGTCTCTTTCTGAACACGGTGGCCCTTTGGTGCTACTTTCGAAAGTCTCTTGTCTTTGAGAATCCCGAAGTGCCAGAGATTCGTGATGTAGAGGTCGCTCTCCCTGAGACAAATCGTTGCCTTCAAGCAATCTATGTAGTGGCTGTGGGTGGAGTGGTGCTTGCTATGATTGTCGGATGGATGTGGCTTGGCGCCAACGGGTGAGAGAGGTGAGATTTGGCTTTGATGGCATTTGGATTTATAAATATGGAGAACTCCATGATGGAGTACAGCCAAGGTTGCCATTGTGCTTTGTGTACATTTAAAAGTACCCCCCCACGAGTTTGCCCCACAAACTCAGAGAACCTCAACCTCAGAGGTATGTTTAGGCACACACGAACAACAATAAAAGCAAACCACCCAGCATTCTATGCGATAGAAACTGTTCGCTGCAACCCTGAGGTTTGCCCGCCCTGGAATTGTGGAAGGGTTGCCTAGTTCGGAAAGTCTATGCAGGTAAACCTGTAATAACTGTATGTGAGGCTGGAGCCAAAATTCTACACAAAAAATAGGATGGTGAGGCTGGAGCCCAGATTTTGAACTTACATGTGTAAGAGACACCGGTTGTGATTTTTACAATATCTGATATATATATATATATGTATATATATATATATATATATATGTATATATATATATATGTGAATAGCAAAACATCAACACCAAGAAATTATAAAGAAAATGGGGTGCCCACCCCAATACCTTCAACGAAAGAAGGAGCACTTGTTGCCTTCAACACTGAAGGCAAAGCCACATACTCTTTTTGGAAAGAATCGGTGCGTGGGATCATTCGAACCAGTTTGTCCGCAATCCGGACGTTCGCCCACCACTTAATTTCATAGGATCAAATCCGCGGCCCTCTCTGAACAGTATATTGAATGGGATATTAACTTTAACTAATCTATCTTCATGTCGTAACGGATCACAAATCTGCCACCCAGTCTGAACAATAATTTGAATGGGATACACATCTATACAATGATATACATAGATCCTATTTTTGTAGCATTTTGTATATAATATGTATATAAATTATAAATATATGAAATTATATGATATATTATATGTTCATGATTTTACTAGCATCTATCTATTAAATTCTTTAGATATATCCATTATATGATAATTACTGTTGGATCAGACCGTTGCCACGACGAGGTTCAACATGAACACGGATGACGTGGCCCTCGCCGCTGGCTCCACACTGATGTTCATCCGGGCCCTGCGACGTCGGGCCACAGGGGCCAAGGATGCAGGGGATACAGAAACCCAATTTGCTTTGGGAGCCATTGACTATTCAATCCTGATCCTCTTCATTGGCCAGTTCATTTTGGTGGGTGCCACAGTAGACACTGGCTTGCCACAGAGACTCTTCCACGGGATTTTAGGACCATGTGCAAAGGATTTGGCAGCAGGACCACTTTGTATGCTCTGGTTTTCAGGTGTTGTCCTCCTCCTTTCCAATGTCATCAGCAATGTGCCAGTGATTCTGATGCTCCAACCTTTGTTGGCTACGCAGCCAGCTGAATCAGTCGCCAGCATTTGGACTGTTTGTGCGTGGGTGGCTACCGTCTCGGGGAATCTCACCATGCTTGGAAGTGCTGCAAATCTCATTGTCGCTCACGCAGCTGAAAGTGAGGGAGAGACCGGCTTTGTCGCGACCTGCTACAGCAAGTTCTCGTTGATTCCAACGCTTGTGATCACTTGCATTGGAGTTTTATTGCTGCCGCCGATTGGACCAAGCTGGGGATGGATAGTTGGACTTGCTCTGGTGGCTTTGATGTTGATGATGGTGCTCTTCAAAAGCTTCACAACTCGTTTCGGCTGCTGTGCAGTTGCTGCATTCCACCGGGCTTCCTGCCTGGTCTGCGGACTCAGCCGTGAGAGCATCGGCTTGGTGTTGCTGTCGTTCTTCGCTTCGGCTCAACTCCTTGGTCCTTACGAAGGTGCCTGGTTGACAGCCAACTCCATGAGGACTTACAACCCAGGAGAGCTTGGTGCACTGAACGCGATGCAGCAGGTAGTAGTAGCAGTTCTGCAACCTTGCCTTGGTTGCCTGGTGGATGCTTGCCATGCCAAGCGCAGACTGGTTGCTTTGGGGAGTGCATGTGCTTTGCTCAGCGCTGCAATGGGAGTCTTTGTCCCACAGTTCTTCTGGTTGGAGATGGCTTTGCAGATCCCCACAGCAATTTCCATGACCCTGGTGCCTCTGGCGTTGAACTCTCTGACTTTGGGTGCAGCAGAGAATTTCACCCTGCAGGTGGCTCTCAACAATGTGGGCCTTCATTTGGGAACTGTCTTGAGCTCAGGGGCCATGGCCCTCCTGGCCAGCGTGGTCAAAGATCATTCAGGGGGGAAGACCGTGGAGAGTCCATGGTGGAGCTCCGTCCCCATGGCAGCCTGTGGGCTGACCATTGTGGCTCTACCCATTGTGCGTCACTACAAGGTCGACTACCACCGGGCCTCTGGGATGGAAACCACGGAGTCTCATGAAACGGAAGCGACCAACAAGGGTCCCTCGGGACTATGGACCTCCAAGTTCTTCATTGTGAATGCTCTTTGCTTCCTGTTCAATTTTTCCAACATGGCTCAATTGCAGTTGCTGGTGCAGGAGGCATCAAAACTTATTCCTGGTCAAGCAATCAATTTCACCAGCGCGGCACAAGTCATTGCACACTTGGGGATGTTGGTGGCTTCTGTGGTAGCCGGACGACTGGCAGACTTTGGCCGCAAGCCTCTGGTTCTGATTGCTTGCCTCACCGTCACCATCCGTGCTTTGCTGACAGCTGCCACCGATGTCTGGTGGACCCAGCCAGGTGGCTCTCCTTGGTTGTCCTTGTTGCCCTGCGAGACCCTGGATGGTGTTTGTGCCGGACTTTGGGGTGTGCTAATGGTGCTGATGGCAAAGGACGTTTCGGAGAACACTGGTTGCTTCAGCTTGGCATTGGGCTGCTTGCAGGCAGGGAATGGGTATGCAAGGATTCGCAGAGGAAATTTTACTTGTAAATTGTAGTGAAAGGCTGCAGAGGTGTATGGTCGCAACTTGGAACACATTGCGCTAAGTGCCATCTCCGAAATGTTTGTTGTTGTCATCTCGCTATGTTTCGTTCATTTTTGTTCAGCTGCAAAATGTGTTCCTTTTAAAGGGAGGGCTATTTTTTTTGGGAATTTTTTCCCGTTTTTTTTTGGGGATTTTTTTCCCGTTTTCTGGTGGAAGGAAGGTGCGAGGAAGGAAGGAAGGAAGGAAGGAAGGAAGGAAGGAAGGAAGGAAGGAAGGAAGGAAGGAAGGAAGGAACAACAGCAACACCAACAACAACAGCAACAACAACAACAACACCAACAACCAACAACCAACAACCAACAACCAACAACCAACAACCAACAACCAACAACCACAACCAACAACAACAACAACAACCAACAACACCAACCAACCACAACAACAACAACAACAACAACCACAACAACCACAACAACAACAAGAACCAACAACAAGAACCAACAACAAGAACCAACAACAAGAACCAACAACAACAACCAACAACAACAACCACAACCACAACAACAGCAACAACAACAACAACAACCAACAACCAACAACAACAACAACAACAACCAACAACAACAACAACAGCAACAGCAACAACAACAACAACCACAACCACAACCACAACCACAACCACAACCACAACACCACAACCACAACACCACAACCACAACCACCAACCACAACAACAACCACAACCAACCAACACCAACCAACCAACCAACCAACCAAGCAACCAACCAACCAAGCAACCAACCAACCAACTAACTAACCAACCAACCAACCATCCAACCAACCAACCAACCATCCATCCATCCATCCATCCAACCACAACAACAACAACAACACCATGCAAATCAGAGAGCTTAGCTGCAAAACGCTGCAAATACCAATCAAAACCATCAAACCCCAAAAAACGGGAAAAAAAACCCAAAAAAACGGGAAAAAAATCCCAAAAAAAATTGCAGCCCCTTTTAAAGTTCAATGAGTTCCATATGTTCCATGTTTCTTGTGCTTGGCCATGCTTGGCCACAGGCATCTTTCAGTGTGGGTGCCATCTTTAGCTCAGAGCTGGCTGGCATTTTGGCCAACCGCCTGGGTTTTGCTGTAGCCTTCCTGTCCTTGGCGGTGGTGGGGATGGTGTCCTTCGTCTTGTCGCTGTTCATGCCTGAGACCCAAGTGCATCAAGGAGCTGAGTCCAGACATTGCCCATTTCTGATGAGACTCTCCCAAAGCTGCCGCAGCTGGATTGCTTGAAGGCGTACAGGATCTTCCAGTATCTTCCAGTGCTTGGCTGAAGTGGTTGTAAAGGTGTAAAGTCGTATGTGTATTCGCTGTGCCATACTATGCCCTAGACAGCTGTAGCGCTGTAGCCTGCTTGTCTCAAAGTCGTTCATGTGAGCATATAATTTGTTTGATGCAGCTGCGCTTGAGGGCAACATCCAAATTGCTTGCCGGTGCATCTTCTTGCGCGCTGCTGAAGACCGCAGAATTCAACCTGCATGATTTTTGATTTGATTCTCTTCCAGCCTTGTTTAGGCTGTACAGGTGTTTTCCAGACTGCACTGGCAGACTGAGCACATCTCAGCACATCTCAGCACATACTGCGATCATTTGTTGTACAGTGCCGACAGATTTGTGCGTTTATTGGGCAAGTCCCAGCCTCGTTTCGTGAAAGATGTTGATGCGCAGCCTGCACAGCTGTCGTTGTTTGTCACTATTCACTATGATTCTTGATTATCGTTTCTTTCACATTTAAACTGCTTGATTCGTTACTGACAGGCGCCTCACGTCAAATCGAACAATGACATGATTGTGATTTGGCTGCATCTGGCTGCTGGGTGGGCTTCCGATGATTTTGACAAAGCAGGCCAAATGTATACTCATGTACAGTACTGTACAGTAATTTTATGTAATTTTGCAGTACTGTACAACTTTTTCATGCTTTGATTGCACTGATTGCACCGTATACTGTATACAGCACTGATTTGGAATACTCGGTTCTAACAACAGATTTGGGTTGCTGCAGGCAGCGTTCTGAACAGGTTGCACGCTTTCGATTTTTGCAACCTTTGGTGTCTCAATACGGCAATCGACCTAAAGGTCCATGTAAGAAGTTTTAATTGCGAAAGCCGTGCATGTTATGCTGGAAACCCTCGCGGAAGTTTTTTTCGAGTTCGCGAAAGGAAAATTTTTATAAAAATTCTATTTCGCGAAAGTTGGATATTATGAATCATTATCATTGTATACATTACAGCTTGTTAAGGGCTACCACCTCCTGCCGCCCGGGGTCCGGCAGGAGAATGGCACCGCTTCATAGGTCTTCAAGCACCTCCTTGCACCTGCCGCTGGCACTGCCTAACGTTGCTTTCTGAAGTCTCAAGAAACAAGCTCCAAACGCAGCATCCAAGCTTCCAAAAGTGAGGCTTTGCGAGGGCCAAACGCGAAGGACCCTGGTGTTTGCTGATGGCTGGGGTCTGCGGATAGGGGTATTTTCGCGAAAGTTCTGCGAAAGAGTGGGCGAAAGTCAAAGTGCATTTTGAAGGGAGTGGCCCAGTAAGCTCTGCAAAAAAAACCTAATCAGCAACAACTTGTCCTGAGAAGGGGATTCCGTGATGCTAGCTGCATGCTTACAAGGCTGTGAAGAAGTTATCCGTGACATTCCGTGACAATTTTGTGTGATTTGGCACGTGATGAATGAATCTTAAGAGGAGTTGTTGCTCAACATGCGTTCCGCGAAAGATAAACATAGAGTTCGCAAAATATTTTTTATTCGCGGATAACGGCTGTTCCCGGATAAAGGAACTTTGATCAACAAGCGCTGGTGTTGCTGGGGATGAACAGGATTGGTTCTATCACATGTTTATTCAATCTTGAGGTGTTGGTGCTAAGCAGCGAGGGCAATTTTGATCCTCAACGTTTGGCTTTGGAGAGTGGCTCTTTGCTTCTGGGCCCAATGGAGGAGGCTGGTGATATCACGAGCCAAGATTTGAGAAATGTTACATCAAAGTTGAATCAGCCTCCTTGAGAAGCTAAGGGCAAACAAGGCGTTTGAAAGCAATGAGACTTTCTTCAAACAAGCAGGAGTTGGGTATGGACATAGATAACTTCATTCCTTTTTCCATTATTGTGCATTATTGTGTGGAGTTCCTTTCTTGAGGCAAAAATCAAACAGCACCGTATACTTCATTTGTTGCAGGCCAATGGCGATTTGTCATCATTTTTTGGGGTTTGGTAGCCCAGACAATCATATCCAGCAAGTCACAGGCTTGACTTGCCCAGAATTCCCCTGATGCAAAGGTGAATGGAATCAGAATGTGCATGGACCGCATGGAGATGAGATAAACTCACACACTGACCATTGTCCATGGCACCAGTGCTTGCTCAGAGTTCTATCCATGCTCTTTGGGACTGAGGTCAGCGACAATCGAACTGTCTTCGATTTGTCCTTCCTTGTCCTCCACTTATTCGTGTGACATGCTGTGACCGTGTGGTTTGTTGTGACAAAATACACAGTCAGCAGACTCAGCAAGATGAAGCAAGACATGTCGCTTTTTCGCAACGCTAAGGAAATGCTGCTGAGAGGTTCAGCAATTGCGCGAAGTCCAGCTGCGAGGATGATTCCAGGTGGGATGAATCCTGACTATGTGAACTGCAGTTGTATTGCTCAAATCCAGAGTGAGTTAAGTTATACTGTAGATTATCAGAATCATTATCATCATTATCATTATTGATCATAAAAACTTATCATTTTCATAACCATAGAGTATCATAATCATCGGAATCATTGTCGATGTTGCTATTTTTTTGCATCCTTCCAGATCTTCCAGACGCTCAGATAGCCTGCCCCTGAAATTCAGAATAGTCTGCCCTAGTTGGCAGTTTTGTTATTTGAATATACTTCATCGTATTTCAATTGAATCCCCCTTTTAGCGGGTTGCATTTTACAATGTGGGTTCCCTCAAAATTGGGTGATCTATACTCACCTTTTTAGAAGGGTGCTGTGCCCAGGGTCGACTCTTTGTCATCAGTACCAGGTGTTGTTTGGAAGACTCCGGAGTCCGTTGCTCGCACTGTGATGCTGTGCTTTCCCGAAGGATCAGCCTCATGCCAGCAGGGCAAGGGATAGAATTTTGAAGGCACAGTGGCTGAGATTGGCAGAGTATAGAATGATAGTGAATGATATAACTTTGTATATCCCCCACTTGCTTGAAGTAGTTGGGGGGAACTAAGATGGGAGGTTGGCAGCCACTGTGATTTGCTTCTGAGTGAGGCTACTTTATTATATATATATATATACGTTATTCTCTTCCAAAAGAATGTCGACCTGCTTCACGGTGCAACAAATTGTCAACCTACAGTTGCATGTATCCCAGGGGGTGTACCACGAGAGTTCGCAACCTTATTTAGGCCATAAAATTGGCTCTGAGTTTTCCATGGTCGACCGAGGCTCTCTGCATGTGGTTTCAGGAGACAGAGCACTGCGCTGCTTGCTGCAAAGCCATACTTGAGGAGGCCACGAAAGTTGGATCAAGTTGGTATCAACAGCTTCTGCAAGAATTGCTTCATGACAAGCAAAGCGCTGTTCTTTGTTCCAAAAGGGGGTTGGGGTGCAAATTTCTTCATACCCTGTGCACGTGCAGAATGTTTTCGAGCATGGTAAGCCGGTTAGGCACTCGCTTCTGGTGCTCAACCTTGCTGCGACGGGCTTGACCTGCCATCGAAGGATCCTGGAGCGTAGATCATTTTCCGAGTTCTGGAAGCGCAGGAGGGAAGATACAATGCCGTGGTACAAACAACTCTCAGTATTCTATAGTATTCTCAGTTCTATGCAGTGCGAGGTTGTGCCTTGTGTTCGTTGAGTTTGCTTCAAATCCAAAGTGGGTTGAAGTTTCTCCTGCCTTCCGGCCAATGAGTGCAATTACGCGAACTTCTTGCCACTCTATGCACCTTGCGCATCCAGAGAAGCAAAAGACTCGTGCATTCTGCAACTTTGGTGCGAGCTGAAACTAAGCATAAACTATCATAAACTGTTAAGCATCCATTACCATGCATTGCGACCCATCGCGCACTAAGCCTGCTTTAAGCAAGCAGAACAGCAGAACCATCAACTGCACTTGGTAGGCACGCATCGATCAGCAGGTGGACTTGGAAGTGGCTGCAGCTTCAGCTGCTGCAGGTTCCAGGCAGGATCCCAGCGATGTCATGTTCTGAATGTCTCAATGACCAGAATTATACAATCAGTACACGATCAGTACACAATCAGTACACAATCAGTACACAATCAGTACACAATATGATGCATCAATATGAATCATATAGATTCATAATCACATTACGCATATGACTCATATGACATATCCACTAGACAGATAGAAATGATAGATTCACACGCAATACGCAAATGAATTTGAATTGATGGATAGATGTGACCTCCGGCGCAGCTTCACTGCCACGGCGGCGACCTTGCCTCGAGCCAGCATGCCGGCCCTGGACGAGCCTCCGCCGGCGTTTCTTGGTCGCGATGACCGGTGACCGGCCGTGGTGAGAATTTAGCAGTAATGGTTGGAAAATTGGATACACTTGAGAGAGTTGGACAATGATGGAAAAGAATATGAACAGATAAGAAAGGTTTGATGAGGTCTGTTTGCAGAGTGATGGATGTACATGTTTGATTGGAACAGCTGTGAGATTTGCACTAATTAAAACGTTGCGTGCTTCCCGTATGGTGACCATTTCAGACTGGTCGAAGATTCTTTGAGTGGAATTGGGGGTTTCCATCAATGGGGGATCCCCAAAATGGATGGTTTATAATTGAAAATCCATCCAAAATAAGCTTCGGTGGTATCCCCAACAGCCGCAACGTTTTATTTTTACAAATCTTTCTGAAACATGCTGCGAAGCCAAGCGCTGGAAGTTTCCGTGAATTAAATGGCCGCAAATCCTGTTGAACCTGACCTGGCTCTGCACCAAAGCCTCCCAGATCTTCTCCGGAACCTTCTCGGGAACCCTGTTGAACCTTCTTCTCAACCCTGTTGAACCTGACCTGGCTCTGCACCAAAGCCTCCCAGACCTTCTCCGGAACCTTCTCCGGAACCTGGTTGAACCTGACCCGGCGCCTGCACCAGTGCACACCGGAGCTGTTCTGGGCTGAAGACCCCATTAGCTTACGCTGTTGGGGAAAAATTGATGATTGGGGATATATAGAAGCACCACTGAAAACCCCCTTCTTGGATCTTGCTGGAGTTGAGTGCTCCGAGGCCAAAAATGTCCTTACCTGGCTGCGGTCCAGTTCCTGGCATTCCATCTGCCTGCTGCACAGCAAGGGTCAGGTGCTGCTGCGCAAGCCTTTGGTGTTGCCATTCTTTGCTTGCATTGACTGAACAAGAAATAGGACAAGACATTGGATTCCATGATCTTGGATGATATTTATTGGATGATTTTATTGGATGATATATCATATGATATTTATTCGTGATATTGAATGATGGCATGATATTACTATAGACTGTCAGACTATACTGGATCATACTGGACCAAGGATGATCAAGGTATTTCATCAATTTCATCCAGATTTCGTCAGAAGTTGAGGCCAACACAGGCAGAGCCAGCTTTGCTGCCTCAGCATCCAGGAGGCCAGGGATGCGAACAAACACGATCTACACGGCTTTGTCCAATGGCGGTTTCATGGATACCCAAAATGATCAACGGTGATATATGGTGATAAACCACAATAAGAAACCAGGTTAGTGATTCGAATGATAAGTGGCCGTCAAATTAATGGACAAAATAATGCTAAAGCTTGGGATTGTGATTGGGGGTGCCTCTTTGGTGGTCAAATCCACACTGTGATTTGAGGGCGTGGTCTCCAGAAAGAGTGAAACCCATTGGTTTCTCTCACTGTCAAACTTACCTCTCTGGGGAAACTTGACAGCTGCAAAGACAAAATGCATGATTGAAAGAGGTCGGTGATTTCGTCCACAATCAGCGAGTACGCCCTAGGCACTGGCCTCAAGATCTTACATTTAAAACACTGTACTTCTCATGTGAATCTACGCAAGATAGTCAAGAGTCCATTGCAAAGTTTGTTTTGATCTATAGGTACCCAACTTGTCTTGACTCGGAATGTTGGCGACACATTCTGAAACTTCTGGTTCGCTTGATCGATTGAAGCAGAAAGAAACTTGTTTGACTGGTGTACGTCATATCTAAATATTCGTGACGTTTATCAGCAATGTTCAGATCGAAACCTCGTTCATTGGACGCATTCGCATCACAGTAAACCATTCTTAAACCGGTGAGTGCAGTAATTCATAGTGATTCTAGCACGGCCTGTTTCTCACACAATGCCTTTTACTTTCACCTGCTTGGATTGGCAGGAGATGATCGTCCAAGCGTTGTGGC
The DNA here is from genome assembly GCA_947184155.2 of Cladocopium goreaui. Classification (NCBI taxonomy): domain Eukaryota; class Dinophyceae; order Suessiales; family Symbiodiniaceae; genus Cladocopium; species Cladocopium goreaui. The sequence continues at coordinate 43,049 of CAMXCT020003212.1, read as the reverse complement.
CAGTGCCACTTCAAGGATATCCATGTTGAAACGGAGAAACAGGGAAGACAAGTTCAACGGAAAAAAAATGTTTGATTTCTTTGCGAAGTCAAGGTAGACGCTTTATTCACAAATTCAGCACTCATTTTGACAAGTTGTAGATATAGATAGTGCTCCACCCGACTGAGTCGGGACAGGACTTCAATATCGACTCCTCAAGTGTGTAGCTCAGTTCTTTTGGTGAAAGGAGTGCTGCACAATGCCCGGTGATTCTGAACATTAAGGTGAGTGAGGCAGCGAAGAGGACCAAAACCTTGCTGCAAATTGACGGAGCATTATGCACTGTGACTGGAGCCGGACGGAACAAAGTATCAGGCTATTATATCAGGTTTCTATCTTCTCAGTGGTCAGCTGGTATTGATGGGGATTTCTTGCGGGAGCATTGCCAAGGCCTTAAATTCTTTTATCAAATTTATCAAGCAACTACTCGTATTTTCCATATCACTCTGATCAAGTTTGATGAGCAGCACAGAAGCAGGGTCAACTTGCTCCATAGAACCCGCGGAAGACTCCCATATTATTGAAGCAGTCCCTCTAGGGAGGAACCAGCCTATGGATTAATTAGTAATGTTGACAGCTTGTGCGGTCGTTTGGGTACTGCTTCTTGGATTCGAATCCAACAGACGACACTGTTTATTGTGTTATCAGTTATCAGGCAAAGATGCCAGACAGCTGCACATTTGAAGATTCCCCTTCTGATGCCCCGTCTTTACATGTCTCTGCGACAGGACATCTGCAGCCCAACGCAAGTCAATAGCAGACTTGGCAGAGTCTCGAAAGTCCTTGGTGGAGGTACAGCCATCCCCCTTCTTTCAGTATTATCATGTGTAGTATCTCCCTAGAATCATCCAATTTCAGGATCCACAATTCTGACCCAAACCGGTCTGGCGGGGTGTACACCCTTGGCCAGGTGATGAAAATGTACGGTCCAGATGAAGAGACGACGGTTGAAGCAGCCACCAGCCGAACAAGCTTGAGTGGTTGGTGCGCCCACGAACTGATGGAAGTCAGCAGCGCAAGGGTGTTTGCATTTTCTTCAATCACAATCCATCAGTATGCTGGTACATACTGGTAATTACTGGTACAATCTGGTACACAAAGCTCAATGCCGGAGTGGAATACAGCCCGAGAGTTGGTTAAGAATCCGAAAGCTTGAGGCTCAGGGTCCCTCAAATGCTTATTTTTAAATGCGGGCAAATTTCCACCACAATAGGTCGAGGGTCCCTCAAATTCTTAGAGCATTCTTAGTTATGTATTGTATGCATTTGCGCAATTTGGAGCGAGCTAAAGCGAGGTATAACGAGGTGGAGTTGGCAGATTTGACAAGAGGCATACGAAAAAACAATTGTTTAGAGTTTAGAGCCTGAAAATTGTTTTTTTTGCAAAGCCGGGCTTGTCTGAGTTTCACAAGAGCAGTGCCGAAAAAACATTTTTTTAGAGCTTGAAAAATTGTTTTTTTTTGCAAAGCCGGGCTTGTCTGAGTTTCACAAGAGCAGTGCCGAAAAAACATTTTTTAGAGCCTGAAAAATTGTTTTTTTTGCCACTATGTAGTTTTCTTGGTTTCCTGTAGTCTGCCTTTCACAATCACACCACGCGCACAACTTGTCAGAGTTGTTGCAAGGTCCGATTTCATCCCACAGGGCTAAGGTGTCCAAGCATGCGCGAAAAAACATTTTTTGGGAGCTTGAAAAAAATGTTTTTCTGCAAAGCCCGATTTCATCCCATAAGTTAAGGCCATAAGGGGTCACTCCACAAAAAAAAAGTGAACCGCAAAGGGGAATTGCAAGCCTCACGTATAAGCAGTAATTTATGAATTTGGCAATCCTATGCCAGGGTCCCTCAGATTCTTAAAGTACGATGTGCTTGGAATACACTGAAAATATGTCGCCCGCCTTGGATTCGAGCCCCTCAAGTTCTTATACGGTGCATTCTTATACAATACTCAAGCTGTAGATAAACAATATGGATGCACATGGATTAAACATAAAGTCGTAGAGGCTGGTGTATTCAGCAGTAGATTCTTTCGATGCTCCACCAGTTTTTGGTGAAGTTGCCGAAGATATTTCATACATTATATAGCATAACAGTCTTATGTAATCATGCACGATGTGGTTCTATGGACGCGTGCGCAATGTTGGAGTTGCAATAGAACTAGACTTGCTTTTCATTTGTGCACCGAGAATCCAACTCGCCTCTTTCAGGTACGCAGAGGACAAGGGATTCCAGCATTTTCTATTCTTATTGAATTTGTGTCAATTGTTGCGTGTTCACAGACAGCCCAGTATGCCATGCAGGACAAAAAGACTGGCACTAGTGGTGGTGATGCAGGAACGGAAAAACGTGAATCTCTCTCCTTCTGGCACCGTCCTCAATGTCAGGAACTATCTATGTAGTCTTTTAGAATTCCTTCAGTATTGAGTCTGCAAACGACTGCTGTTGCTCCTGGCAAAGACTTGGAATTGGCTATGTTTAAGCCATTACTGTAGTGTAGATGGCACCAAACTTTTGTTGTCGGAAGTAAAGGTGCCCTTGGTTTGCCGGTCCTTCCAGGTACAATGATGGGAAGCAATCACAGGCAGCTCCACCTGATCCATCAAAGGCTTGGCAGCTTCTTTGGGGTTTTCAACGAAGACAGCAATCAGCAACTAATGTCTTTACTGAACTCAAGTCAAAACATGTCCAAGCCAAGGTTGTGATTTACTGAATCCACCATGTTTAACGCATTGACTTGGACAATATTTGGACATTGTTGATGGAAGAGTATTGGAGGTTGTCAGTATGGAACAAGGAAAAGAAGGTTGGCTGGTGGGGTTGGGTCCTGTTTCACTTTTGCCACAGCAACCACGGATGAAGGAAGAACAAGTCTTGAAATAGACCGTGGTGTCGTTTGCTTGTAGCACAGGAGATCGGATGTTTTCTGCCTGCTGGATTTCATGATGGTAACTGTACATATAGTATAGGGCAACGATTGATGATCGAATATTGTGAAAGTCCATGTCAAGACTG